>VZQC01015059.1:274093-455556 GCA_009823505.1 Rhizomys pruinosus
AGATGTTATAAGCCACAGTAAGACCCTGTCATATTTAACAGGGGGGAAAATTGTAATTCATGGATTAACATATCCAAACATGTGTCTATGCTAAAGTAACCTACCATAACTATTAGTGCTGCTTAAATACCTATATATCTAATTGCTTGTTCTTCATTAGTAGGATCGAAAGGTTATTCCTGGACAAACTGTCAGCCCATGAAAGGAAACAGCCAGAATTGACCAGAGTCCAAGTCAACAGCTCCAGAGAGAGTGGACTGTTTTACCTCTCATCCACCTGTGCCCCTTTTCTAAGCCTAGGGAACAACCTGCGGAAGAGGGGGCGTGGTAGAATGTAAGGGCTGCGATTGGGGTGAATGGTGAAACTACAGCAATGTAGTCTGGACACTCATTTGATCAACTTGATTGAACAAACAACCTGTCACCCCCCACTGGATGGTGGGGCTGTAGGTGTTTGGGCACAACAGCCTGCAGATAGGTTTTGCATGAAGGATGCTTGTACTCATGGATTATCACTTATAGCTAAAAATGAAAAAAAAAACTGAGAGAAAGATGCAGGACAGTTATGGCAGAATGCATGATCTGGGATGGGGTGGGGTTGGGGGGGGAGGGAAAGGGAAATAAGCCTGAACTGAATTGGAAAAAATGTATGAAATGCACAAAGCATCAATAAAAAACTAATTAAAAAAATATATATATATGCCTTCCTGTCAGTAACACAGCACAATATATGACAGTGAACTCACATGAAGATGTTCTGTATGTGTCTGATGAGACTCAAAAGATTGTCACTGGATGGAGTACATAGGTGAGAATAATTACCTAGTGAAAAATGTCATGAATATAAGGTTGTGCTTTTCATCCTGAGAAAATTATGTTGTGAAATGAAAATGTAGACTATTGACTGACCACAAACAACAAATTTGAATCACTGGTTATTCTAACTGAGATAGTGAACATGTTGGTTTCTTCTGGAATTTTAGGCGTATATGACAAGATATTAGTATATTACATGGACTGGTTTTAAGATGACTATTTAGAACACATTCCAAACATAAATCTAATAACAGCCTTCAATTCCATCTGTGGCTCTCTTTCCATTCATTTTACTTTTATTTGCTCTATTTCTCCCAATGCTCTTTTCTAATTTATAAAAATCAGAAAATTCCATTGTTTCCCTTCATGTAGAATGTCTTAAGGGGTGGGCAATTTTTGTAGAAAACAAAATATAGAAAAATTATATCAATATATAACATATGTTATATATATAATATGCTTGCAATGCCTCTTTCTGAAGTGTCAATAATTGTTATACATAATAACATTTCAAATAGAAAACTCCATAAACAACTCATAAATTTAAAAATCATATGCTTCTTTGACAAAGATGATGAACTTTTATACCATTCTGTTGTATCCCACCTACATATGAATCATCCACTTATCATATGTATCCCTGCCCTGTGTGGTCACCATTCAGTTAGTAACTCTTGGCTTTAAATTCACTGTTGTGATATGCAGTGCTTGATTTCAGTTAGACCTCATCTTAATGAATAATGACAATGAAGTATAAAGTGATGAAGAGGAGATAAGTGATTACATATGATGGAAGGTCAGATTAAATATAGACCTATGCGGTGATTCTGATATTGTATCAAAAAATGTGCATGCATGCACACTTGCATATAGTTTAATGCTATCTGCAATTTCTGGTAGCAACTGAGCATCTTCTAATCTCACACATGGATAAGGAATTATAATTTTTGTTTAATCAATCACAAATGATAAAATGTTATTTTTAATATTCTTTCCCCATTAAAAATTCAATGTTGCCTAATTTGGCTAAAAGATATTAATCTAGCTAAATGACCACCTGTAGGAAAATGTCAACCATATAGCCCTACTGTTAGTAACAATTATTATACTCTTAGCTTTCCTGAGAAACAAAGAGCATTTTTCTCTGAGCCTTCTCAGTTCTAGACTGACTTTTAGTCAGTTTCCTATTCAACTTATGCATCAGTATTGAATTTTAGCAAAGTTTGCAACACTTGACAACAAAACACACTTGGCTGTAATTTTCAACAGGATTATACAGATCAAAAGAGCCACTACTAAACTTTATATGCATATAAAAGGACTTATTATGGAAACCAACCTACTTGATTATAGAGGCCGAGAAGTCCCACAACAGGCCATCTATATGATGAAAAACTGTAAATGTGGCAGTGTGTCTCACTTAAATCCACAGGCATTACAACTAAGAAAAATGCACACTTCTCAGTTAGTGGAAAAAAGCCCAAGAACCCAGGACACTTTTTCTAAAGTCCAGAAAAAAAAAGTAGAGTTCTGCCATTCATGGATAAATGTAAGCAAACTTGACTCTAGAACAGAAAGTAAGTTGAATTCCAGCACCTCTTTGATCCAACCATCTCCCAGTAAATAGAATAATGCTTCTTAAAATGGAGATTGGGTTTTCCTTTTTCTCTACATGGCCTACATGGGATATTTTCTGGAATGGCCATTTAGAGCCATATTAGTCATTGTATTCATGCTACTATTGTGTAAAATTACTGGTTTCCTTCCAGAGGAAGAGATTAGCTTCAATGCCAAAGAATGGAGAATAAGCAGTGCTATCAGAATATACCTCAATCCAGTCTATATTATCACACAAATTATTCATTAGAACCAGGAAAATAATATACTTAATATTTTCTTAAAATTGTCATATCAAATCATATCACCAACTGCAGGACACCATGCAAAATAGAGAGGGCATTAGATAGGGGCCAAGGAAAATGTAGCCTGACAGCCACCCAGGCACTTGTATAGAATATACATCCTAAAATCCAACATCTTCCAAAATACTACCATTATCTTTGGCCAGATATTCAAAGCCTTGGCTTGTGAGGAATGTTTCATACTGAAATGATAATAGGCATATATATATATANTACTCACTCTGTAGACCAGGCTTGGCCTTGAACTACACCGAAGATCCACCTGCCTCTGGCCTCCCAAGTGCTAGGATATAAGGCATGCAACCACAACAACCGCAGCCCAGCACCAGTGTTCTTAACCACTGAGCCATCTGGCCCAGAAGAATTTTCTTGATTGATGAGTAATGTGGGAGGGGCCAGCCCACTCTGCAGTCGTGGCCCCCGTAAGGGGAAAAGCTGGTCTTCAGGTGTGGCAATTAAAAAACAAGACCATGAATTTTTAAGCCGGGGCATGGTGGCACACGCCTTTAATCCTGCCCCTGGGAGGCAGATGGCAGGTGGGGATCCTTTGTAAATTGAGGGCAGTCTGTGTTACAAAGTGAGTTCCAGGAACGGGCGGGGCTATATACGAGAGCCTGTCTTGAAAAAGGACACAAAAAAAAAAAAGAAATGTTGTATGAAATGCACAAAACTTCAATAAAAAAAGAAAAAATTTTAAAAAAGCAGGGTAAGCACAGGCCAAATGAGCAAGCCAGTAAACAGCATTCCTCCATGGTCTGTGCTTCAGCTCCTGTGTCCAGCTTCCTGCACTCAGTGATGGACTGTCACTTCAAAGAATGAGATGAAATAAACCCTTTCCTCCCCAAGTTGGTTTTGGCCAGTGTTTTATCACAGTGAATAAGTATCTAGGACACCATGGGTTCAATCCCAATAATATAAAAATAAAATGATTTTTTTTTTTTTTGGTCTTTTTGAGACAGGGTCTCCCTGTAGCCCCAGCTGTCCTGGAACTCGCCTTGTAGACCAGGCTGGACTTGAACTCACAAAGATCCGCCTGTCTCTGTCTCTCAAGTGCTAGGATTAAAGGCATGCGCCACCACACCCAGCTCTATATGTTTCTTGATCTGATAGTAAAGCCAAATATGTTATGATGAACTTGAAGGTAAAATCCGATTGCAGAAGACAGGGCATACATCATATGCAGGACTAGGAGCAATGGAGCTAGAAATGACCTGGAAGCCTCCTTCCTAAAGATTAGCTACTACAGTTGCAGAAGAGACTATGCAAGCTGCTAATGGAGAAAATCAACTTTAAAGCCTAAATCACAATGACCAGCACAACAAACTATAGTTTGTTTAAATCACTATAGTGATGTAATCCACAACCATATAATTGGACTTTGAGCTCTAGCAATGAGAGGGAGCTCATGAATGACACTGTGAACATGTCCAAATACACATAGATGTAGATGATATACATTCAAGACAAAATCCTACCTCTGTCATATACCTAGGAAAATGTAATTTCTTACTGTATGCTAAATATGGATCCTTATATTTATAGACAACTATTCCATTTATTATTCAAAAATGAAGCTTCTTTTTGCAATAGATGAAGACTACAGAGCTCCACAACTGATTACAAACAGAGAATAAGTGTCAGAGATTTTCAGCCCTAAGTGACACATCTTCTGTAGATTCTCTACAACTAAGGCTCATGGACCATAGTCGAACAAGGTGTAGAGAGAATAATAATACATCTCTCAACTCTTAGCATTGAAACTTCTACATGCACCAGAGTACAATGGACACAGAAGGCCACATCTGGCCAAAGTGTTGAGAATAAGAGACTGCAGAGTGTTATGTCCACGGATAGAACTCCTATATTAAACCTCACCCACACAGGGCTTTGGGCCCATTGCAGAAGATGAGTCTGGAATATTGTAAGGAAACAGGGTTCTCCATGCTGCTGAGAAATTACTCATATACAATTAAAGCAATAGTGACAAAATGCACAAGACTCATGCAAACTCAGTCAGTCAAAAATTTTGCATAGAATTGGGGAAATGGGGAGCATGCCCCAGCCTTAGCATTGACAGCTGATTATTGCTGGATGAGGGAGAGTTTATCTTGTTAAAGTGAGTGACTACAGATAGGCTGACTAGGGTCTAGTGGATGAACATACACCAAGGGACATCTGGGTACAGAAGCTTGACTCAATAGGCATTAATTTTTGAAAGGAATGTATGAAAGACAGGGGAGAGGGGGCCATAGTAGAGTGCAGGTAAGAGAGGGTGCTTATACATGATTAAGATATGAAATGAACTTAAGTTCAACAAAATATGCATTGAAAAAAAGTATATGAACTTTACTGGATTGGTAAATATTAAATGAGTTTTAGGACAAGATGTCTTTATGGCTTGTATATGACTATCTCTCAGAAAACTTACATATTGAACAATTGGTCTCATGCTAGTAGATCTAGTCACTGAGAGATGACTGGATCATGAAAGTCTTAATAAATTCAATTAAATTTCTCTGCATAGTTTTGTAATTTTGATGGTATTTGGGGAGGATAAAGACCATTTCTAAAAAAATTCAAATTAGACAAAGTAGAAACTTGGGGACATGTCTTTTAGTCTGCATGTTGTCTTAAGTCTGATTTGCTTTCTTCTTCTCCCTCTGGCTCCTAGGTGAGAAGTTGATATGTACCATTATGTTCCATCTCACCATAGACCCAAGAAAATGACACCATCACATTATGGATTGAAACATTTGAAATGATGGGCCCAATTCCAGGGGATTCTGACACCCTCTTCTGACCTCTGAGACATTTCATGACACGGGTGCACAAACTTGCATGCAGATAGTACATTCATACACATACATAAATAAATAAAATTAGTAAAAAAAAACTGAATGCACAGAAATTATTTCAAGTACAGGCAATTTGTGCCAAGTATAATTAATGTTTATCAATATTTTGAAGGTACTTTTTTGTTGTTCCCTTTAATTTTATATTGTTCCAGAATATGCATATATACACTCCACAAATATATCAAAATGACAGATTCTGAAAATACATCATAGGTTGATTCCAAAATACATTTGGGATTCACATTTTAACAGTAATGTTGCATGCATGTAAAAAGAAATATAACTTTACATTCCTAAGTTACATAGCAAGTTGATATATGTTTGTATGTTCTAATGTACTTTTTTTAGCTTGAACAATTCTTTTTAAATTTAATTAATTAATTTTTAATAATAGGTCGTAAGTAATGAATACAGGCATCCTTCATGTAAAACCAATTTGCAAGTAGCTATGCCCAAACTTATACAACCTGAGACCCCCATTGTCCAACTGGGGGAGCTTATATGTACTATCATGTTGATCAAATAAGAGTCCAGTCTATGTTTTTGTAGTTTCGTAGTTCACCCCAATCTCAGCTCTTACATTCTACCACGCCCCCTTTTCCACAGATTGTTCCCTAGGCTTTAGAAAAGGGACACAAGTGGGTGAGATGCCAAATAGTCTACTTTCTTTGGAGATGTCATTTTGGACTGTTTCCTTTCATGGGTTGGCAGTTTATCCCGGAATAACCTTTTACTCCTACTGATGAAGAGCAAGCAGTTAGATATACAGGCATTTAAACAGTACTAATTATTATGGTAGGTTACGTTGGTATAGATACAGATGTTTGGATGGTATGCTAATCCATGGACTACAGCTTTTCTGTAAAAGCTGACAAGGTCTTACTGTGGCTTATAACATCTCCTAACCACTAGGGAACTTAAGCTTGTGGCATCAGCCCTGAATTATTCTTCCAAGGAGAGAGCTAATAGCCAATTAGATTTGCGATACAGACATTTGACTGCCACTGCTGCACAGCATTTCCAGGCAGGTGAGGTGTAGCTGATGCTGATGGAGGAGTCTTGCTTGACTCAAGGAGACCAATATTTACTTTGTTGATTTAATGGTCTTTGGTAACACTTTCTGGCATTCCAGAGGCCAACTGTACACTTGCAGGTGTGGTCTCGATATATCTTTCCCAGGTTTACACCAGGTCTTTGGCAGCAGGGCCTACCACCTCTCTTCTTTCAGGTATCCCAGTTTTCTAGCAAAAAGTCTTTATCTTCTGGGGGGCTTGGATCCCCTAGTCAACATCTTCTTGGCTGAATAATCCATTTCTGATAACAGAGCTCTCCTGTATTAATATATTTTACTCAATTGCTCAGCTTATATAGACTTTAGTATTATATTTGGCTCTGAATAGAGAATTGTCCTTTCACAGTTCCTATGACTATCAGTCAATTAAAGAAGGAAACTACATCACTTTTATAAGAGATTACCTCTATAACAGTCAGCTCTAATTTACAGTTAGGGAATGACTTCATTACCATCATGTTTTTCTTTGTTCTATGAAAGGGAGGTGAGGAAGTCTCTTATATTAAAACTCGTGGCACCTGAAATGTAAAGTTCATTAGGACACATTATAAATAGTTTTTACAGTAAGGATCCACAGAGATGTTTGATACCTGTAGCAGTCTGAGGCTTTTCTTCCTTTTAATGTTTAGCTGGGCCAACTTTACTGCATTAAATTTACTCAAGCTATTTATCAATTCCTGTACATTGTTAATTTGGGAAGCTAACTTAATTCCTTTAGTTAAATTATCCTACTGGTAGAAGAAAATGTTACAAGTTGATAATGTACAACACAAACATTGTAGAGAATATTTATATCAATTAACCCCAAAGTTGTTATATGAATTATAAGTGAAGCAGATGTAGACTAAAATTTATATTTCCAATTAGCTTAAATGTATTACAATTTTTATTAAAACCTTTTAACCAATGTTGTTTAATATAGACATCTTTACTTTTACTAAGACCTAGAATACCAAATAATATGAAGACAAAATTTGGGCAAATTTGGACACCTGTTAAACTCACATCAATTAACTATTACCTTAATCTAATGTAGACCCATGTCCCCCTCCCAAGCCTCCCACCCCACCAGATTCACCATTTCAGTCAGTTCTTGTTGCAGTCTTTTCTGTTGTTGTTCTTTCCAATGTGCATCACTCCCCACATGGAATATTTACAACTGGGTTATTGGTGCTAGCATCCACAGATGAGGGATACCATTCTTCATTTGTTTTTCTGGGACTGTGTTACTTCACATAAGATAATTTCTTCCAGTTCCATCCATTTACCTGCAAATTTCATGATGTCATCTTTCTTTATTTTTCCACATAAATTTATTTTTATTTTTTTAACAAATCTAGACCCGTGTNGGTCTTACTGTGGCTTATAACATCTCCTAACCTGTAGAGGATGTAAGCTTGTGGCATCAGCCATGGGTTATTTCTCCAAGGGGAGAGCCAATAGCCATTTAGATTTGGGATATACAGGCAGTTCCAGGGCAGAATGCTTTATATCAAAATAGAAAACAGCTGGGTACACCCATAATAGTCACACCAAATTTACACGAGTGACATATCTTCCCAGGCATGTTGGTGGTATAGCATTCAGGTCTCACAGATAAGTAGGTCTGTTAATGACAGTATGCTTCTGGCAGCTTGGATGATATCCCCCAGCTAAGTTGTTCAATGTCTATCTTATTTCTTGATGGCGTGCTGCAAAGTATTAAGGGTCTTCATTAGTTCTAGAATATGACCAATATTATTGGCATGAGCCTGGATTGTTTCGGTGGAGTCATTTGACAACAACTCATAGGGGGTCAGACTACCCCTTGCACCAGAATATTCTCTTAATAACCATGCAGGTTTGAGAGCATCTTTTCTTTTCATTCATACAGGGGTACCTACTTTCAAATTCTTTAACCATTGGTTTAACATTTTCAGCCACAGGGTATTGGAGGATTTTTCTCATTCATCTTATAGAATAATTTTTGTCTTCTCCAAACAAAGTAATTCCTAAAATTTCACATCCTGTACGTCCATGTTCTTGTGCTTGTATTTATGGATGTCTCATCCTTGTTCCTTAGGATGTGTGCGAATGGCATCAGCATCATTTCCTAAAGCTGTAGAACACTCGAGTCGTCACCAAGTATTATCTGAAGGAGCAATATCCATAATTCTAAGGTACTACTAGTATCTATATAGTCATAAGACAAAAGGTACTCTTAATTGAATGGTAATGATTTTCAATGCAGCATGAAAATATTCCATTGCTTATAAAAATGTTTCCTCAAAACATTAATGTGCAGTACAGTAACATAGATTGAACCTGAACTTACTTATTTCTGCACAATATATAATCATGCTTCATTTTATTTCTTCTCTCCTCATTCTGGAATGTGACAAAGGGAAGTTAGTGGAAGCCAGGCTAGCTCTCTTTGAACTGACTGGCCTAGTCCTAAAGGGAAACATGTTTGTACATTCACCAGTTATATCTCTACAGGGTCTTTGTGTATGGCAGTCTCTGAACCTGAGCTCTGGCACTCTACTACCTTTCCTGTCATTCAAGCCTGGCTTCTGAGAGTGTGTTGATTGGGAAAATAGTTTAAAATCCCCAGTATAATTTCTTGCAGGAGAGAAATGTATACAACTTTTTCAGAGAAATAAGGACCCATCTCTGTAACAAACTTGCACCTTTTAAACTGCATTGCTCTATTATTTACACCTTCCTTAAATTATTTCTTAGGGTGTTAAGCATTCCAGACATTCCAAAAGTAATGCCGGATGAGGCCAAAGCTCTGGGAGGCCTATGGGAAATAGACAGAAAGCTCCTGCTGTTGAAGACAACACACTTTCTACAAACAAGGCACAGAGAAACCAATCTGGACCTGACTGGACACACATTCTCCCTGCTTGTTGGTGTTCATAATGCTGGAACTGTGAAGGATATAGGAGGAGAAAAGTTTCACCCAGATTTTGGTCCTGAATGCTGGAAAACTGTCTGCTTGTAAAGATATGCCCATTAATGCAATTGTGACATGAATGTTTGGAAGTAATCAACTGTTTTTATTTATTTTTTTATAAATTTTATTTATTTTTTTATTTGTATGAATGTACTGTCTGCATGTAGGTTTGTGCACCCGTGTGGTGCAATGCCGGGGAGGTCAGAAGAGGGAGTCGGATTCCCCTGGAACTGGAGTTAAAGACGGTTCTCAGCCGCCATGCGGGTATTGGGGATCAAATCTGGTCCTCTGCAAGAGGATTTGGCGCTCTTAACCGCTAGACCATCTCTCCAGCCCATCAACTGCTTTTAAAGGGGATTCAGAGAACCCTCCATGAGATGGAATGTATGGCTGCCCTTGTAGAACTTGTCAAAAGCTTATGTTTGGGGAGGAAACAGTTCCTACGTGTCTACCAAATAAGCATGCAGTTACGTTGTCTTCTAAACTTTTATGTTTATACCATTAAACTAGTGAACCTCTCAGAGAAGCCTCTTTCACCAGTACTCAATGCAGGGATTCATATCTGACCAAAGTACTGACACTAAGTCACTGAGTTATTGGCCCCAAACATGACATCTTTGCCATCCTTTATTAGACAAAGGAACACCACACAAGAGGTGATGGAAAGGACTATGGGAGGGATGGTGAGGGTTTCAGTGGAGAATAGTTACCTTGATACCTTGATATATAAATATTAAATTAATGATGATATAGCAGTTTGACTACATGCATGGGCCTAAAAATGAAAAGAAAAAAAGGACAAAAAGGTACATAAATTGAGGAGGCTGACTAGATGCAAAGAATAGGATTGGAGGGCTTTGAATGAGAAAGGTTAGTGGGAGTGAATATTATCACAGTACATTGTACTCAGAGATGATATGTGAACAAAGACTCATTCCCTAAACAGACCAAAGGAAGAATATCATCTGTTATCATAATTTTTTCAGTGAGGTATTATTTAGTTCTCCTTCCCCTTTGCATGTTGTGACATAGATTTCTCTTCCTATGGATTAAAAAGTCAGGATTGAGGGAAATCTTACATCATTTTAAACCCCAAATTTCTCCTTCACTGTTTGGTCCTTACCATGGGAAGAATTTTTTGACCCCAGGAGGGGATATTTGTCTGATAATTTCAACTCCTATTCTCTTATGCCTCCCAGCTGTTACAATAAGCCTGCACCTCCATCTCATTCTCTTTTATACACAAATTTCCCTTCCACTTCAGAAGCAAATGTGATAGTTAGTAAGCACAATTATTTTTCTTATACCCTGCCCTCACTCTTCATGTGAAAGCTCTTTCTTGGTGAATTATTCAACATAAGTTGTATGTTTGTTTCTTAGAACAAATGTCACCCTTCTGGAAACAGTAGCGTGATTAATATTCTGATTTACATATGCTACTTACAGGGATTAATATATTCTGTAGCTCATGATCCATTTGGGGGCACCTCTATACTCATGTGGTAGACCCCATTAATCAAGGAGGATTGTCATTCCATACTCAGAGAAGAGGAAGGAGGCCACCTTGAGATTTCCCCAGCAGCTTTAGTTGTACATTATTTAACCTTAAGGGGAACAATGAAACTGCTATTGCCATTAGAAGGCTCAACATTCCATTGAACAGAAGCAAAAATATCCATGAAGGGATTGCTCCTGCTGGTGTTCCACCCTCAGAAACCTTAGCTTTAGTTGTATGTTTCATCACTCCTTCGATACAATGCATTTTCTCTTCCCAAGCTTATATTTGCTTCTGTTATGTTCCCTACTACATGTCCAGTATGGTTTGTTTTCTTCTGAAATTTCCCTTCACCCCATGCAATGTATTAACAACAGCCAAGGTATTGATTTCTCTTGTGTTAATTAATTTTAAAATAATTGATTTTGAATTACTAATACAAAAGCATGGATAAGACATTATTTCCAGGAGCCAATCCAACTTATGGGTGGTTATACCACAGAAGAAAATACCCAACTATTAACCCACTGCACGTAGGTCCTTGAAGAAAGGCATAACAACATAAGCCCCTCCTCCTAGCAACCATAAAGTGCCTATGAATCTTGGAGATGGAGAGACATATGATATAGCTTTCCTAGTAACTACTTATGACTACCTATAAATCTAGTGCATGCTAGGGCATCATGAAATGTCTCCTCTAGTAAACATCAACTGTCTATAAAAATGTGGGGATGGAGAGAGACCATGTGGATATCTCCCTACTGTTTGACAGAAAGTTATTGGGCCCACTCTTTCTTGAGTCTCTTGTTCAAAAAGGCAATGGTCATGTCGCCACTGATCATCATTATAAAACAAATGGAGATTATAAAAGTCAGAAATCTCATGTGCTGTCTGTAATGTAGCACAGTTAGTCGAGAGATTG
Source organism: Rhizomys pruinosus (assembly GCA_009823505.1). Taxonomy (NCBI): domain Eukaryota; kingdom Metazoa; phylum Chordata; class Mammalia; order Rodentia; family Spalacidae; genus Rhizomys; species Rhizomys pruinosus. The sequence continues at coordinate 286,114 of VZQC01015059.1, forward strand.
TCTACCATGCAAGGAGCCTTGGATTTCATCACCAACACTACATTAACTGGCTATGATGCATACCTGTAATCTGGACACTAAGGTTATATAAGCAGGAGTGTATGCATTTGGAGGTCAAAAAAGGCTAGATAGTGAAATTGAAAACATACTAGATACATGGGAACTTGTCATTAATGAGTGGGTTATATAAGAAAGATATTTATTAAGATCCTGTGGGAACAGACTTCTTTATGCTATGAGGAAATTTAATGATTTACACAGAAAAAGAAAAAAAAAACTACAATGATTTTGTAAGTAAGTTTATATTTAGACCAAAATACTAATATATTGTATGTATTGTTATATTGGCAAGTGAGAATAAAATGAGAAATGCCACTCATAACAATGACAAAGTCGTATGTAAGGGTTTTTAGATGTGATTCCTATTTGTGGTGCTTCAATTGTTTGGCAGGACCAGATGCAAATTGTGTTCTTTAGAAAATAGTCTCACACTTTCAAACTAGGATTTTGGGAATTCCTACGAGTTGTACAACATGAAATGAGCACAACACAAAATAAGGTAACTAAGCACAAGGGGAAAAAAAACACCTGTGAGAAAGCAAATATATAAAAAGCAACAAACAGATGTCAGGCAGGTCCTCACACATTTCAAATAATAAAAGAATCTGACAGACAGTGTGCACCTGTGCTTGTTAAGCCTACAGAAATATTTTATAAGCGGATGCTATCAGGTAATACTGGAAATATTTAGACAAGCAATGTATCAGTTACAATGACAAAAGAATAAAATAGCATATAATTCTAAAATAAGGTAATTGATCAAAGTTTTAAAACAATTGGTAAAACATACATTAAATGGAACAATTGTTCCATAAGATATTGTTGATTCAATAATGAGGATAGTTGAAAATTATAAAGATAAAAGAGGAAGATGAAAATGTAAATGTTATGACCCATAGATTTCAGCAGCTGAGAAGATTTGGGTAGTCAGAGAGATTGATAGGCAGAGAGACATAAACATCAACAAAATTAGAGCAAGGCCTTATGGTATATTGACTAACATTGCTTCCCTAGGAACAAGTAAACCAGTAGATAAATATCAAAATTACTGGCAAAAGAAAAGAAGTAATCTGCCAGAAAGCATGTAAAATAACCCCATCCTTTTATGAAAATAAAGGATAAACATAAATGTTATTATTTATGAATGAATAATTAGGTATGGGATATACTGAAAAACTATTATTGACATGGCTGAAGTGACCAGTTAAGGGTGTCAGAGAATGAGTAGGTTATATAAGAAAGATATTAAGATCCTTTGATTGAGTGGGCTACATAAGAGAGATATTTAAGATCCTGTGGGAACAGACTTCTTTATGCTAGGAGGAAATTTAATGCTGAATGGGCCTTTCCCAATTCAGACTGTGATAAAGTATATTATGTACTTTTTTTTCTTCTGATAATTGACATTAAAAAAGAAAGGTAGGTATCAGTATTAAGAATATTTTATTAATATTTTCATTAGTTTACACTTTATATGTATGAGTACATTGCCTGCATGTGTGTAAGTGCACCTATGTTGTGCAATGGCTGCAGAGGGCAGAAGAGGGCATGGACTTCCCTGGAACTGGAGTTGGGTATGGTCTTACCTACCATGTGGGCACTGTGAATCAAACACTGTTCCTCTGCAACAGCAACCAGTGCTCTTAACATATGAACCATTTCTTTACCCCAGGTATTTAAGAATTTTGCTCAACTAAGTACTTTAGGTGGATCCTATGCCTCAGTTTAATTGTTGAAAATTTATATTACATAAATACCAGAACCTTGAAAATGTAATATGAAATGATAAACCTCATTTTACGTATGTATGTGTGTCCATATGTATTTTTTAGATGTTATTAATATCTTAAAAATATTTTTGCTACTTCGCTGGTAGATATTGGTTTTATCTGCAGCCCAACTATCTTATTCTTAGTTTCTATAACTGAGCAAGTCTTTCTCTCCATGTTTCAACAATATGCTTCTAATCCTCATGCTTTCACATCTTAACTTTTGTCACATATGGTCCTTTGTGAGCTGTGCCAAATCACAGGCTAATCAACACTTGCCTTCTTTTCCTACATTTCTGTCCCTTGTGTTTAAATTCTTAGACTGTTTTCAAAAGTAAAATCATGTTTCTCTCCCATGTGCATACATATAACACTTACTACTTATTTTTGTATTTATTGGATATTTTTGAAGAGACATTTGAAAATTAACTTTAAATTGCAGGCTTAAGTAAACCTATTGAAAATAAAGACATTCTGGAAACTATAACCAGGGACAAAATAAATAAATTTATAACATGTCTTATTTAATGGCTTAGGGCATTTTATTTCCCTTCACACAGTCTGGTTTAGACACCCTTCTATATTAAAAATGAGTAATTTGAAATTATAAGTAGAGATGGTTGAATCTAGCACTAGATTTTTAAATATATTTTTATTGTTTGCTGACCTATAGCAAATGAGATTAGATAGCACTTTGGAGACTTTCAAAGTGAGTATATTATACTGTAATGAAGTCTCTTGGGGAAACTTGGTAGAGCAATAATGTTGCTACAATCATGCTTTTATATAAGAAAGAAAGACAAATGTTAGCAGTAACGGTTCTTATCCAAAGGGTCGAAATGTTATTTGAGTGTAAGCAAATATTTTTCCAATGCCTCAGACTTCCTTCACGTTTTTAAGACTTAAATTTCTCTCATTTAATAGATTTATATTTTTTGGACTAGAGGGAAGGCTTAGTGGAAAATATAATTGCTGGACAAGCATGAGGAGAGGAATCTGGATCCCCAGACTCACTTGGTGGCCAGGTTTCAAACCTGTGGATTCAGGAGAACCTTAGGGAAAGCTGGCTAGCTAAACTAATCAAGAAGCTCCAATTCAGAAGGAGAACTTGCCTCTCAAAATAAAAAGGAGAGTGTAGAAAGTAGACATTAAATGTTCATTTGTTAACTCTACACATAAGTTCGCCTATGTCCACATGCTCCCACATGTGTGAGCTCACTCACATGTAAACAATGCAGGTGTGTACACATTACATTCAAATAAACATGCAAAATATATGTTTTTGTATTATGAGATGGTTCTCAAGTGAACTTATAACTATTTTGTAGCTACTGAGTATTATAATCTTTAATTCTATGAATTTTGAATCTCCAAGTATTGACTCTGCCCTCACACCCTTTCTGATACAGGGTCTGGCTGTGTATCCCATGCTGGTCTCAAACTCATTATCTGCCTGATAGGATTATAGGTGTGCACACTATGAATGATCTTCTTTCAAAATTTATTACACATTCCACTCCCGAGAAAGTACCACAGGTTCATAATTGGCCTTGGTAAACGTTTAAAGAGCAACTTTAAGAGGACAGAAATGCAAAGTATAAATCAAGCAGTCATCTTCAAGCTTCTTGAAATATTTTCAAAAGAAAAATATTTGAGAGGTTGATGGGCAGTAAAAGAGGAAAGGAAATTTATAAGCTAAATTAACATGAGACCAATTAGATGATGTGATATGCTTATGAACTTCCACCAGAAACTTGAGTTTTGAGATTAAATTAGCCATAGAGCCAATGGGTCTTTTGAAATAAGCCAATTAAATTATTCACTGGATGTGCTGATGACCTAAGGATGTTTTATGCTCTTACATTAATGAAATTGTACCATGATGCTATAATATGGCAAGCTTCATTAAAACTATTCAAAATTTGAATTTAGAATTAGAAATAAATCGTTTAAAAGAAGAAACACATTTAGAATACATGTTTCAATTTAAGAATAATTCTACAACTTATAGAAAATCAATTTATAAATACAGCACATATTAAACATTAGACAAATGCCATCCATTGATCATAGAAACATTATCTTAATGTAACCAATAATTTGGGAGCTAAATTAACCTAAAAAAGTGCAGTGATTTCAAAAGAAATGTACAAAAATAATTGTTTCCATTAACAACGTGTTAAATAGAATCACTAAGAAATGTTTGCTTACTTAAGCAGAATCAATCAAGAAAAATGACAGCATAACCTAGAGAATATAAACTTTCATAGGGTGATAGCTGAGTATCAGCTAAATGTTGGTGACTAAAATATATCCTTTCTAACTGTCCCTCTTTTTATTTCCATAGATTTAACTTACTCCTTCTCCTTAACTTTTAAAATACTTCAATTGTAAATGTTCAAAGCTCACAAAAATGAAAATTTCTCATGAAGTGTTTGTTGCTGTTAGTCTTTTCATTATCCTTGCCTCTTTGCCTCTTTTAAATTTGTTTGCCCTTTTGATTGAATGAATTACATTAAATATTTTCACAATTACCCAAATTTCTATCTGCTTCATCTGTTGACAGTGATAGCAGATACACCTCAGACAAAAAGCTGACTAGATTAAATAATGTGTTAATTGGTGGAAAAATGCTAATGATATTTTACTCCAGGAAATAAATGAGACAATGTTATATCTCACTTGGTTTCATTAATTTAATTATACATACATCTACAATGGTCTAATAAATAATTTATAAGAAATAAAACTGTTCTAGGTACTTTACACACAAATGATTTACTATTTCATAAGTGGCTTTAAAACACGGCACAAGTGCTTCATTAGTAGGGTTGAAAGGTTACTCCTCGACAAACTGTCAACCCATGAAAGGAAACAACCAGAACTAGTCAAGAGTCCAAAACGACACCTCAAGAGAAAGTAGACTGTTTTGCTTCTCGTCCACCTGTGCCCCTTTACTAAGCCTAGGGAACAATCTGCGGAAGAGTGGGCATGGTAGAATGTAAGGGCTGCAATTGGGGTGAATGGTGAAACTACAGCAATATAGACTGGACACTTATTTGATCAACATGATTGTACATACAAGTCCTTTCAGAGGGATGGTGGGAGCCTTGGGCTGGGTGGGTTTGGGCATAGCTGCTTGCAAATTAGTTTTACATGAAGGATGCTTATACTCATAACTTATTACTTATTGTTAAAAAATGAAATTAAAATGTCTTAAGAAACATGGCACAAGGAAGGAAAACATAAAATATTTTCTGCCTTAGATTTTACATAGTCATATAAATATTTGTGAAAGGTTGGCATAATTCTAATCTTATGAAACAAATATAAAATCCTTTTGTATTTAGTTCATTATAGTAACATGATACATGGGACAAAATCATATACCTAGTGTCCATATTCTGTATATGGTCAATAATAAGTTGTCAAAACCAGAATTTTCTTCACAAATATACTGCCTGTCAAGATGCTGTGTTCATCTAAATGACTTCTTTCATCATATTTCTGACAAATAACAAATACTGTACCTTTATATTTTGGATGCTCTCTATCTGTATTTACAGTGAAAATTTAACAAATTATAGTCAATGAGGTATTTGACAAAGTGAAATAACTAGAAACCTTCAGTAATCTGCTTCTAATGTGATTTAGAAAAGAAAAATGAGCTGAGACATTGAATGGATTTAAAAATGAATCACAGGCAGTGTGAAGTTTGGTGAGTTTTCAGGCAAGGAATCATACAAAAGTTAATAATGCATATTTAAAATACATAAACCCTTTATGGATTTCACAGTATTATTTTCAATATCTATAATAAATTTTGATTATGTAATGCATTTTTTAAAAAGGAAAAAAAATGACCTCAAGTGTAAATTTAGATATTATCATGTCTCAAATATTACAAAACCCATAAGTTATTATAAGGAAGCACAACAGCCTTATTCTTTTAATATCTAAATATAAAAATATACTGCAAATTAAAATATGAGGGCAACATGAGTGGTAAGATTTAACAGTTGTTTCCTTTAGCTTCATTAATTAGAAGTTGTTTATTTGTTTCTGTGATAGGCTCAAGGAACAATTGCTTCAGAATAATATGTTGTTTATTACAAATAATTTGTATGGTATTTTTTAGAGAAAATCTTCTTGGATTTTTTACTGTATTATGAAATAAATAAATAATCATATCCCAAAATTCAGAAAAGCAAACATAATTACATGAATTGTTTTATGCTTCTTTCTTCAATTATAATGATATTTTCTTAGAATGAATTTTTCACTAATTAATATATAATGTTTTTCATTAAACTTTATTGTATAAATTTAAACAAAGATAGAAAGCAGTCCAAAAAGTAGGTGTTCTCTCATATACAACTAAAATCCTCTCTTTCTTTATGAAATTCATAAATATTTATGAAGATTCTGAACTAGAATTAAGAATTCTGACTACAGAAGATATTAATATGAGCTAACTAAATGTAGTCATCATAATTATGTAAAAATTATTTGAGAAAATATTTTAATAGAATGATGGGTAGAAATCAGTGGAAATGATCTATAAGCTCATAATTCCTGAGTTTTGAAATTCATGTGTGATTTGGTGAACTACATTAATTTTCACACCCTTCAATGATATCAGAATGTATTCAAATCACACTGAAACATCTATACATTGGTGCTTTCCACTTAGGAAATAATGTACAGAGAACCAGGCTGTATTGGATAGAAAGCGTCCTTCAATTCATATATTGTTTTTGTTTTTTTCGCTAAATAATTATTTTAACAAGTTTATGTATTTACTTTTTAAAAGAAGCATAAACAGGGGCTGGAGAGATGGCCTAGCAGTTAAGAGCACCGACCGCTCTTACAGAGGACCCGGGTTCGATCCCCAGCACCCACATGGCGGCCGAGAACCGTCCGAAACTCCAATTCCAGGAGAACTCCAGTTCCAGGGGAATCCGACACCCTCTTCTGACCTCCGCGGCATTGCACGACACGGGTGCACAGACTTGCATGCAGACAGTACATGCATACACATACAGAAATAAATAAAATTAAGAAAAAAAAAGAAGCATAAACATGAGAGGGCACATCTAACTGAAATACATTGTGTACCTTTATGAAAATGTCATCTTGAAACTCATTACTATACAATAATTAATATAAGCTTGTAAGTTTCTTTTTTGAATCAATAAAATACAACTTCAACTGAAAATATTATACTTATAACAACCTATATGCAAAAATTTGTGCTTGTAGATTGAAAAAATATTTGAAACTCAGAAATATATGTTTTTTGTTTATCGTACTGTTTATATGTGGGAATTATACATTATATAATATAGAACCATTAATATTTTTATACATTGTGTATATTTTTCAATAAGCTTTATATATAATGTACATATTATAGCCATCGATTTTAACTACCAGTTCTAGCAACCAATCCTTATCATATATTTGTTATTATGAAAGTGATTGACAAGATGAAGTACTTAATATAAATTTGCCCGATATTTGAATATAGTTATTCACAAAATTTTTGAAAATCATCATTCCAATTATAAAAGTAGAGGGAAAAGGAATATACCTTCTCCCTTTAGGATGCAATTTTGCCTTAAAATTAAATAAAAAGTATTTGTAGGTAGAGGCTTCAGTGCCAGCTGTTGCCTGCCCTACAACAAGCTGTTGGCCAGGGAGGTTATAAGCCCCCCTCCCCCCCCCAACCAAAGGTCATTTGCCTATAATAGTGTGCACACAAGAAATCAACAGCTGACCTTCATGGTGTCAGAGAGCATTATGTAAACCGCTAGAAAGAAATGGTTTCCAACATTTTATTACAGACCTAATGTGCATTTTTACATGACAAAGAAGTGCAACAGTGGTAGCCTGGCACATTTATGCACAGAAAAAAAATTACAATTGGATTTATGTCCCACTTCATGTGGGGGTACAGATGATACTGAAGCCTTCACAATTCCTAGTGTCAAGAGAGTATATAGGCAAATTAGAAAGCTATTGCCATCCCTTTGTCAAGGAACTATAATATCCTAACCAAGATACCACCCAAGCCTATTTATTTGAGCCCATAGTGTAATTTGTTATAATGATAAATACCTGTTAATATTTGCGTTTTATTGCTAGAATTAAAAGGAGAATTCTAAACAAGCAACCAGTACTTTGCAAACAGAAGAGTTTGTTATGTCACCTCAGACAAAAAATTAATCTTCTATCTCATACTCTCTTGCCCTCCCCTCCAAAGACCAGGGACTCTTGCAGAAGAGTGTGGCCCAACAGATTTTTTTTAAATTTATTTTTATTGATGCTTTGTGTATTTCATACATCATTTTCCAATTCAGTTCAGGCATATATCCCCTTCCCTTCCCCCCGACCCCACCCCTACCCATCACAGATCGTGCATTCTGCCGTAAGTTTTCTGCATCTTTCTCTGCTTTTTTGTTTTGTTTTGTTTTCATTTTTTTTAACAATAGGTGATAATTTGTGAGTACAAGCATCCTTCATGTAAAACCAATTTGCAAGCAGTTGTGCCCAAACCCACACAGCTCATGGGTCCCACCATCCAGCAGGGGGGGCTTGTATGTTCAATCAAGTTGATCAAATGAGTGTCCAGTCTATATTGCTGTAGTTTCACCATTAACCCCAATCGAAGCCCTTACATTCTACCACGCCCCCTCTTCCGCAGATTGTTCCCTAGGCTTAGAAAAGGGGCATAGGTGGATGAGAAGCAAAACACTCTACTTTCTCTGGAACTGATGTCTTGGTCTCTAGTCAGTTCTGGCTGTTTTCTTTAAGCCAGCTTGTCCAGGCTTAACCTTTCGATCCTACTAATGAAGCACACACAATTAGATATATGGGTATTTAAACAATACTAATTGTTATGGTAGGTTACTTTGGTATAGACACAGATGTTTGGATGGTATGTCAATGGATGGAGCTTGGCCCAACAGATTTTAAGGTGGTGGGTGAGATAACAGCAAAAATGGACTGGAATTTTATTTGATCAGCATTTTTGTGTAAGCAAACATCTTCAAACAGACTAGGGGACCCTCAATTATATAATAACTGGACTCAGCTGTTTGCTAATTAGGTTTATATGGGGAATCCTAATATTCATTGCCTATGTTTATTAACTGGTCAAATAAAAAAAATTAAGAAACCAGCAACAACAAAAAAGATAATCAAGCTACTTGAAACAAGTTACTTAACAAGTTACTTAGGTCATTTTACTAGTTCAAGCATGGAAACAATGAGCTGGGCATGGTGGCACACAACAGTAACCCCAGCACTCTGGAGGCTAGGTAGAGATCATTGTGGAAGAGGAGGCAGATAGTAAGAGTCATAGGAGCTGTATGACTACAAAGAAATAGAGTATTCCAGATGGGAGGAGAGTTGCTCATTTGGAGTCACAGCAACGGTGAGAGTATGCAGAGGTATTATGCAAGCTCAAACCAGACAGAAGGGGATGAGAAATCTCAACTCAATCAAAAGAACTTTTGGCAATTGATGGCTTCTGAGAGGGGGAAAGACAGTAACTTATAGGGATAGGACTCTTGGTGGGCCTAGTGGATGGACCCATGCTAAAGGATATTTGGGGACACAAATCAGACAGTATAGGCAATTTTTTCCCATATATTTTCTTATACTCATATCCAAATGCCTTCATATGATGTTGCATGAAATTCACACAATTTAATATTAATATTTTAAAGGAAGAGGATTTAAATAGGGTCAATGAGGCAGGCATGGTGTTGTACATCTTTAATTCTAGAACTCAGGAGGCAGAGACAGACAGATTTCTGAGAGATCCAGGCCAGCTAAGGACACAGAGAATCTGTATCTCAAAGAGAACAGAATAACAAGAGCAATAAAAACAAAAATAATAATGATAACATTATGGGCCAGGAAAAATGAGGAAAGGGAGTTACTTTAAGTGTAGAGGGAGTAACAAATGTTATATAGGGGGAGTAAGAAGAGAGATAAATAATGTAGTATGAAAAATCAGAGTTATGCATTAGCCCCAATTCTTACTGAAAATTTGCATATGATAAATATAAAACTGCATGAGTAAAGCTAAAATCTCTAAACCAAAACACATCCCAGACAGGAGAAATCTCCTTCCTAGTTGTTGGGCATCATAGTCCAATAAACTCCCAAAATAATAAAGCCATTGCTACAGATTTTGAATACATTCCAGAAATTGAAATTAAGACCCTATTGCTGAAGTTAGGCTAGTGTTTGGATGCAGAACTCAGAACAATTGAGCTGGAACTTACCTGGAAGGCTCCCTCTTAAAGAATAGCTTTCATAACATCAGAGAATACTATAAAGCCATGAAAGGAAAAATAAAACAAATAAAAGAAAACAATCAGTGGCCCTTCCCAAGTGTAAAGCCAACTCAAAATCAATGACTGGCCCAGTAGGATATTTCTCTTGTTACCATAGTAGCACTATTATCTTGGGGATAATAAACAGTAGTCTAATTGAAATTATACAGCCTTCTCAATGGGACAGATCACAAGCGTAACACTGTAGACATAACCAAAGACCCATAGGTAGATAGTTCATAGTCCCTAGAGGAAAATCCAGTTTTTTTTCATGTTTGTAGACCAATGTAATTTCTGATGTTATTCTAAATATACAACCTCATATTTACAGAAAAGTGTGTCTTTCACCCCTCATCTTAAAAGGTCAATTTTTACAAAAGATGGAGACTATACAGTGTTCTTTAACTGGTCAAATGAAGAAAATTAATATGTGAGATGTTTAATGCTAGTGCCACATTTTCAATACAACATATACACATAGGTTGAATGCGTCTCTCAACTCTCTTCAGGGAATTTTCCTTATGCATCAGATGGTGTTTAACACAGAAACCCACAATTGACCAATAAACTAAGGCCAAGGGGCTATAGAGTGCTTATCCATGAATAGAACAAATATTATAAATCTCTGCATCCCAAGGCTTAGGAATTATTGTGGAAGAGGAGGTGGACAGATTGTAATAGGCAAAGCACTGAATGAGCAGAAGGAAGCAGTTCAGACAGCTGGCCAGTTAATCATATGAATTAACAGCAACAGTGACACAATGAAAAGTCCCAAGGAAGATGAAACCAGTCAAAATCCAGAATATATATATCTTTCTCAACACAGAAACATTAAATAAAATAAGGTTTTAATTGTTTTAATCTTTAAAAGGTAGAAATAAGATTACAGAATTCCCCTATCCCAACAGTATCATTATATGAATGCACATTTTAAAATTTTAAATAGTTTAATCTTAATGTTAAGTGAACTGTATATAAAATGATTATTTTATGTGTTAAATATATCACTATAATTTCTAGATTTGCTTAGAAGTCATAAATTTGCAACAGATTTCAAGTGCTGGTAATAATGGTAGGTGTCGCCATGCACACTTATATGAAGTGATTAGACCACCTGGAACAAAAATAAATATCTAAAAAAATGCAAATAATTGATTTAAAATATTCATGGTGTATAGTTTGACACTTTGACACATGTACATAATGTAAATTTATCAATTATGTGTAGTAGAAACAATAGATTTAAAAAGTTTAACAAAGAAACCTGAAATAAAAAGAATAAAAGAAACAAAACAGAAAAAGAGGAAGAACAAAAAGAAGGAAAGATGTTCTCACCTGCTCTTGCAAAGGACCCGGTTTCAATTCCGAGCACCCACATGGCAGGTAAGAACAGTCTTTAATTCCAGTTCCAGGGGAATCCGACACCCTCTCTGACCTCTGTGGCATTGCATGACACAGGTGCACCAACCTTCATGCAGACAGTACACTCATACCCATAAAAAATAATAAATAAATAAATTAATTAAAGAAGGAAAAAGAAAACTAAGGAAAAAGTAAACAGAAAAAGAATAAAAAAGAATAGGAAGCCTAACACCTGACACATTTATAAGGTTTTTTTTTTTTTTTTTTTGGCTGCAAACATTCAAAGTTCTCTAACTTTTATGAAATATGGAATAAATTCTTGTCCATTATAGTTACTGAATTCTATAAGAAGGTGTATATTTGGCACTCATAATAAATTTTAGGCTGTGATATCAATATGCCAATTCTTGGTAGGCATATTCTCATGTTTGATGTGGTTTCCAAAAGTGTGTATATATAAGTATAATATAATCTTTGATAACTTTTGATAGTTTCTGTTTGTTTAAGAATAACTGCTGTCCAGGCTCAGAGCTCATTGCAGAAGAGTGGGCAGAAAGATTCTGAGAGATGGGACTTGTTCATGAACATAGGGAAGCAGACACTTTCAGACTACTGGAAACTTACACGTGTGAACTCAAGGCAATGTTGTCATCAGTGATGGGACCCACGCCAATCCCATTAGACAAGGTCCCAGAGTGGAACAAGAGAAATGGGTGGTGGGCCACCCCTAGTCTGAGAACTACTGGAGACTGATTACTGCTGGGTGAGGGAAGAGTATGCCTTAATTCAGATTTCTAGATGTGCTTAGTAGACTCCAGTGGTTGAATTTGCAAGTAAGGGTATGTGGGTTCAAAAGGGTTGACTGGATTTGACTGAACATAGATAGTATAATGAATTGAGTTCAAATCGGTGTTGGGAGCATGGGGAAGGGTCTAAATTTGATTAGGAATCATTGTATGAACTGTACAAATGCTCAATAAAAATGTACACAACAAACAACAACAAATTTGTTGACATAAATCTTGAGGTTCTTTGAAATGAAGATGTAGCAAGGATCTACTTAAACAATGTTTAGCCTAACAGACCTCCTCTGGAAATTTTATAATCAATGAGATTTATTAGAAGAGTGCTGAGTTCAATTTTAAACAAGCAGGATTTAGAAACAAATGCATAAAAGGCAAGCTCTTCAATTGTAATTCCACTTGAATCAATGCATGACACATTATTTAATTTTTACCTGTTCTTAGCCCTTCTACAGACAAAACTACATAGTATATCATTGTCAATATAATGGTTGATTATAAATGGATTATAGTTGGACAGACATTCAATATGACCTTGAATAGCTAGAGTTCATGCCATTTTTCAAGTAAAAAGTGTTCATATATTCGCTTTCTTACAAGTATGCCAGCATGAATGATAAATTTCATGGTTATCTTAATTATAAAGGAGTTTTCACATATTACATAGCTAACTGAATAAAAATAGTTCTTGTTGCAATAAGATAAACTCAAAATTTACTTTGGAAAAAGAGTCTTTGGAATTTAATTCTAAATAACAGGAAACTCATCATTGTGACTGGTGTCAAAGTTTAATCCATGTTATATAATTTTTATATTTACATACTTGAAATATCAAGAAAATTCTGCCATTAATTAGTAGATTTTGTAAAATATTTGTGACATCTCCTACAAATTGTAATTTTGTTGCATTTTTATCCAATATATTATCATTCTTATGTAAAGGAGATGGGATGGTTTGAATGAAGAACATCCCCCATAGGCTCCTAGTGTTTTGATGTTTTCTTCCCAGTTTGTGGTCATTTTTTTAAAGTTTTAGGAAGTACAGACTTGCTGGAGGAGTGATGCCAATGGAAGCAGTCTCTGACAGTTTTAAGCCTTAATAAACTTCCAGTCTCACTATACTTCCTGTGACTGGATCAAGGTGTGCTCTCTCTGCTTTCTGGTCTGGCCACTTCTCCTGCAATGCCTCTCTTGCCATTATGAAATCTAATCTCTTTGGAATTGTAAATTAAATAAACACTTCCTTCTAAAAAGTTCCTTTGTTCCATGTTTCTATCACAGCAAAATCAAAGTAACTAATAAAGGATATAATCTGAATATGATCAAAATATACTGTATGAAAGTAACAAAAATCAAGAAAATTAATAAAATAATGATATGATAGTATTTAAAAATCAACAGTTTCTTTGAAATGTGTATGTAGAACTGATACTATAATGACCATCGTGTGAAACATAAAATCATAATAAATATGAGAAAACTTACTAAAATTATGTTTTAAGAAAACCAAAGATAGATAGGTTTAGGTATTTAGATAATTTAGGTATTCCTGAGTAATTGCATGCTTTTTTCATTATTTATACAAAACATTCATGCAAGAAACACTGTCATCATGTATATCAAGATGGCTCAGCAGTTGCTTTTAGACAGACCTAGACCCCAAAACATAAGTAAAAGCGAATATTAAAAAAGAAGCACAATAACCATTCACATAATTTTTCCAATCTGAATGTTATTTTGCATAATTTTTAATTCAACTTTTCTATATTTCATATATAGCATTTCACCTTTATTCTGCCTCCTCCATTGGATGAATTTGCACTGAGGAATGGCCATGGAGATCACATAAAGTATTTAGCTGATTATTAGATTTGTGATTAATGTATATCTGTGTGTGTGTGTGTGTGTGTGTGTGTGACATAGAAAGCCAGACAAAGATATAGAGACACTTGCTATTGTGCTACTTTTATAAAGGCAAATCTTTAACAAACTTTAACCTTCTATGGAATACAAACTATTTTTTCCCAAAAAAACTATGTAAGTGGAATGTTAGTGTATTAAAAACTATGAAGATGCTGTTTTTACATGTGCTAATGAAAATGTAGTCTCCACAGATGCTGAAGAATGGGGATATATTGTAACTATAAGAAATTATATGTGTGTTCATGTTATTAAACCTTGTGTTACATAGATCTTTACATTTTAGAACTCAAGTTTTGGTATAAAGGAGTACATTACTAACTCTTATGGTCAGGTTTTGAAAAAATATCTCCAATGAAGATTATCAGTTGTGAGTTTTCCATTAACTGTATTGAATCCTAGAGCCCTGCACTTCACCCAATTTTCTCCAACAATAAATACAACTAATAATAATGAAAAAAATATTTGTTGTAGAATACAAAAATGTCCTTGGAGCATGACATAAACATTGCCCTCCTGAATCTGATGTGATTACTCAGACTTACATGAGTTTGAGACAATTACCTTTTTTCATGTATCAGGGAAAAAAACATCCTACTTCTCACTCATATGTATGCACTTAGCATTGCTGGGGTTAAGATATTTTTCCTTAATACTAAAAATACCCATAAGTTACTGGTGCTCCTATAAGTAATGTTAAGTAAATTCATTAGTTCAGTAAGCTACATTTGGGGAGAAACATTTTCTTCGTTCTTTCTTTAGTACCCAATCAAAAGGAAATAGGCATTTATTGACAACCTCAGGAAAGGGTCACACAATAAGGTTTTAGCTCTGATCATCTTATATTTAACATAAAATGAAATAAATGTTGGACAAAGTGATGGCATATTATTTCATGAAAAAATTGGAATATATTTTTAAAAAACTATACCTAATTGAACATATAAAGTGGAAAAACCAGTGTTTCCACTCTACTGAAATAAGCATTTCAATAAGCTTAAATTAGATGAACATTATATTTTTACTACAAAAGGCAAAGGTTATATTGGCTTTATGTGTGCATAACTATGCATGAGGACATCTCCTGAAATGTACTGTAAATGTGGGTCACTAGTCTTCCTGTGCAGGGAGGTCTTGGACATCCACTAATGGGATTTCAGCCAGCGTCCACTCTATAAAGAGGAAAGTCTGCTCATGCTTCAAATTGTGAAGCCTGGTCTTGCAAGACCTGACTTTGTCCTCCAGTGGATGGAACTGGTAAATTAAAAGCCAAAAGGAGATGGGGCTGCCCCCCTCCAACTTGACCCCTGAGGACCAGATCCTCAACTGACCTTAAGAAAACAAAAGCCTTGGTTGATCTGGCTAACCGTGTGACCTTAAACATCCAAAACGAAAGCACAACCAGAAATAAATAATCAGTAAGGCTTGAGAAATTGCACTTCAGATCTGAAACTTGAGATCTTAGTAAAAAGACAAAAACAAACAAAAGCAAACAAACTGTTGTTTTCTTCTCTGTCTTTAATTCTTAATGGCAAGTGCAGTTACCCTGTAGCTGCCACTGATTTTGTCATCTTTCAAAGATATGAGACACAGCTTTTCATCCTTCCAATATGGACTCAAGACTCATGTCTCTACTTTCAGTGCCAGATGGCACTGCTGAAACAGCCAGCTTGTGGACTGAGCAACTACTGGTATTTCATCCTCTTCAGAGTATAGATTGCCATTGTTAGAAAACCAGGAAGTATCATGGAGGCCAGTAAAGGAAGATCAAGAAAGAATGCAGTGCTTACTGGATCTCATTTTGTAACCATGGGAAGGGAAGACCCTAGAGTGGAGCAAAAGTGCAGGACTGATGGTTGTTTGGGCTTGCGAAAGAAGAGACTTCAAATAATTACTTAAAGAAAATATGACATCTTTCAGCCTAATAGAGAAAAAAAATAAAAAGAAAAAAATAGGAAAGATGCTAAAACCTCTCATGTCATAATCTTGATATATGTGTGGCACGCATATATGCATATGTTGGAGTGATGCCAATTGGAAGAAGACAACAACAAAACTGGGTCAAAGAACTGACTGAAATGGTGAATTTCTGCCTGAAACAATCAACTTCTGCATTGAATAGTTTAGAAGAGACTGAGAAAAAGATGAAAAACATGTATGGCAGAATGCATGAGCTCTGGTGGGGTGGGGGCAAGGAAGGGGAGTGGGTCTAGACTTGATTGGGAAATGTATGAAATGCACAAAGCTTCAGTAAAAATATAAATTGGCTTTGAAAAAAAGTATCAAACTAAAAAAAAAGGTAATCTTACAGAGCTATTTTCTTTGCAAATATAGTGTGATAAAATGCTTGTAATATGTACTATGAATATAGAAAGCATTATGTATACATGAATTATATAATTGTGTCTGAAAATATTTATCTGTCTTGAAAATAATAAAGATTAGAAATGGCATTGATATAAATATTAAGAGAAATTTTATTAACTAATGGTACAAAAGTTTCTGTGTAAAATGTGCAGTTCAGCCAGTTCCAGCCCAAAAGTCTCCGCAGGAACTGATATTAGGTACCAGCACCTGGGTCCTAAACCCAGGTATAAAACAGCAGGGAGCTAAGTCAAAGCCCACCAGCACACAGCTACTTTTGATCCTGCAACAGCCCCATTTCCAGCCTTCCAGTCTCCTCAGGCACGACACCCATTGCCCAGCACCCAGCTCCCAAATCCTGGCTCATAGTTCCCCCAGATCCCCAGTTCTGGCTTGGCAGACACTACCTTTCCTCACCCAGCACCCAGCTCCTGAAACCCAGCTCCTGGAACCCAGAGCTCCAGTTCTGACTTGCCTGTTAGCTCCAGTTCCAATGCCAGATGCATGGCTCCCACAAGGTAAAATAGAGTCCTACACACACCCATGCTAACAGCTCCTGCTCAGCTCCCAGCTCTGAGAGCCAGCCCAGGAGAACTGACAGGTATACTTCATGGGGTTCGAGGAGACCTGATTGTTATCTGTTTTATATATATATATATATATATATATATATATATATGTATATATATATATATATTTTCCTTACATACTGTAGCAATACAAGTTGGAAAGAACAACAACAAAAGAACTTAAAAAAACTTTGGAAAGACTCAGAAAAAGATACAGGACATGTATGGCAGAATGCAGGACCTCAGGTGGTGTGAGGGTGCATGGAAAGGGAAGCGATTCTAGATTTGACTGAGAAATGATTTATGACCTATGGAAAAAGTTTAATAACAATAAAAAATTATGTTAAAAAATCTAAAATTCAGTATTAGATGCACTGTGTATTACTTTTCTTGTTGCTGTGCAATAAAATACTCAATAAAAGTAAAAAACGAACAAAAAAGAAGAAGACCACAAAGGCACTTTGGAAAACAAGCAAAGTCAGTCTTCAATTCAACTTAAGAAACACTTAAGTTTTTTAATAGAATACAAACAACAAAAACAAATCCACAGGCCAAAATTACAACAAAAAAACAATAACACGAAATACCCAAGTAATAAGTCCCCACCAATAAATCCCATTACCAATCCTGTAGAAGACTTCTACAATGAGGACTCCCTAGAAGTAACCCAAGATAACATCAATCTTAAACGAAGTATCATGAACATACTTGAATAATTAATTTAAAACACACACACTTGCCAGGCGTAGAGGCACACACCTTTAACCTTGCACTTGGGAGGCAGAGGCAGGCATATATATCTCTGTGAGTTCAAGGCCAGCCTGGTCTACAGAGCTACAGGGAGACCCTGTCTCAAAAAGACCAATAATAATAATAATAATAATAATAATAATAATAATAATATAAAATACATAAAGAAAGAAAGAAAGAAAAATAAAAAACACACAAGTGAATCAAAGAATTAGAAAGACAACAAAATTTATATATTAGACTATGAAAATATATTTTAATGTATCATTTCTCTATAACTTACATAATGAGTTATAATTGGGAGAGTAAATATTGGCATAGGAAAACTATTCTTTCATTCCATGAGTACCTATTTAGAACAATTGGGTCTTAGTGTATTTCATAATTTATTTTTCATTATTCACAGGTAATGAAGGAGGTAGGCTGCAGATTATTTTACATACCAAATATACTTAACGGTTCAGAATTCAATAAGGATAATCATCACAGTTACTACAGACTCAAGACTACATTATTTGCCATTTTTCACATGAGGTTTGACTGACAAACAAAACTCCTATAAAACTCTCAGAAGCACTTTAGAGATAAGGGATTTTGGACCTGCCCTTTAGCAAAGTGAAAGTAGGAATCCATTCTTGTGTGTCTAACCTACAAGCTACAGACTTCTCTTTCTAGTATTAGGCATTTTATTAGTGATCTTGGCTTTCCATTTGAACAGGAAACAGATTACAACGTTACCACATCAGAGGTATCATCATCAATCATCTACTTCCCTGGAGGCTTCTGTATTCAAAAGGCTTTGTAATGTTAGCACAGGGAAAATGTGTAATGCCCTTTGGTTCAAATAAGACTATTAGGTGACAAACTTATATTCCTTTTTTCTGATAAATAACTCTTCAAAATCTGTTTCTCTAAGTTTGGGTACTGAACATTAGTAGATATTAAAATGTCATGTAGCTGGGTGTGGTGGCGCATGCCTTTACTCCTAGCCCTTGGGAGGCAGAGGCAGGTGGATCTTTGTGAGTTCAAGGCCAGTCTGGTCTACAGAGTGAGTTGCAGGACAGCTGGGGCTACAGGGAGACCCTGTCTTGAAAAGACCAAAAAATAAATAAATAAATAAATAAATAAATAAATAAATAAATAAATAAATAAATAAAATAAAATGTAGTAAACTATAGTAAATAGTTTACATTTAAGATAGGCCTGGAATTGTTTAATTCTCTCTGGTGTGCTATGCCTGCCTAACCTATGGTGTTAAGTCCCTCTTCCAGTCAATATTATACAAGTCTGCTTGGATTTTTTTTTTTTTTTTGTCCAGGCCTTATCTAAAATATTATACAGCAATTAAAAGTATCAGGCTGGTAACTTAGCCTTTCTGGGAAACACCTTAAGACGTGTTCAACATCACTAATCATTAAGGAAATGCAAATAAAAACCACTTTAAGATATCATCTTACTCCAATAAGACTAGCTAGGATCAAGAAAACAAATGATACCAAGTGCTGGAGAGGTTGTGGGGAAAGGGGAACACTCATCCACTGCTGGTGGGAATGTAAACTCATACAGCCACTATGGAAAGCACTGTGGAGAACCCTTGGAAGACTTGGAATGAACTTGCTGCCTGACCCAGCCTTACCACTCCTGGGCCTGTACCCACAAGTCTCATCCTAATGCAGAGATACATGCACAGCCAAGTTTATTTCAACTCTCTTCACAATAGCAAGGAGCTGGAACCAACCCAAATGCCCCTTAACTGACCAGTGGATAGAGAAAATATGGTCCATCTACACAATGGAGTTCTATGAAGCTCATGAGCTTTGCAGGTAGATGGTTGGAGGTAGAAGATATCATGCTGAGTGAAGTAACACAAATGACAAATGGTATCCCTCATCTGTGGATGCTAGCACCAATTACCTAATAAAAAAATAAAAAAGGAATATTAAAAAAATGTAAAGTCACCCATACTTTTCTGTCTATACATCCATTTATGTGTCTATCAGCTCTTTATCCATCTACTAGCTAAAATCGGAATACCTATTATCTATAATGTTTTCTGGATAATTTAATCATGACCATAGTAACTTCAATGTTAAAAGTTTTTGCATTTCTCAGATTAATCATTAAATATTATTTCTCAATTATTTACTGATGATTTACTGCGTTGGAAATTCTTGGAAAAAATATAAATATATCAGATTATTTTTCTTACTCAATATTTAAAACCAAATGTTTCTTACTTCTCTCTGGAAAAAAAAATTCCTCATCAAACAAATAGTCTGTGATTATCAGTTCTATGTATTGAGTCAATAAATACTGTGTTATACAGTAATCATTTCTCCTTCAGAGCTACTAAGTATGACTTCTATACACACTTTACATTTTTAATCAAGAACATAAGCAGAGAGCATTTGTTTATTGCCAAAATATTCTGAGTGAAAAAATGGCTACAACACAGATATTTTTCATCAAAACTGGCTCAATTTTATGTTAATTACAACATAACTAAATGATCCATATGGAGCAATTAATTTTGGAAATTTGAATAACATTAAAATATTTTATCTTCTATGGAACTTACAGTTCAATTAGTTATTTTTTAATACATCCAAGTAAATATATAAAATAATGTGTATGATGTCAAAATTTTTAATAATTTTATATGGTATAATAACTCTGTAAGTTTTTTGTTAAACTAAATATGAGGCATGAAATAAATATGGTGAATTCAACCTGGTAAATTTTGAAAATTAGAGTTACTTAATAATCATATAATATTGAATGCATTTCATAATATCCAGAATAATTTTTATTATCAAAATAATATGAATGTAATTTAATATTGTTCCAATTAAAAATGAATGTATTTCAGATGAAAAATTTTATGTAATGTGTGACCAAATGATGAATGAAACACTTTGTTTTTGTAATGTTACAATATTTCCAGAAACATGTCATTATCAATGTTATTCCAAGCATTAAAAAATCTTCATTTAATGTCCTTTCAAAGAATGTTTCTTCTTATTTTTTTTAAATATTTTTCTTTTTTTTTTTACATTTTTATTTATTTCTGTATGTGTATGAATGTACTGTCTGCATGTAGGTCTGTGCACCTGTGTCATGCAATGCCGCAGAGGTCAGAAAAGAGTGTCGGATTCCCCTGGAACTGGAGTTCTCCTGGAATTGGAGTTTCAGAAGATTCTCTGCCACCATATGGGTGCTGGGGATCAAACCCAGGTCCTCTGTAAGAGCGGTCGGCGCTCTTAACTGCTAGTCCATCTCTCCAGCCCAGAATGTTTCTTCTTAAATATAGGTTAGTAGCCATGAAGTAAATTCACCAAATCAGACCTTTATAAATTTCTGATTAACATTATAAATTACATTTGGTAGGACATAGATTTTATGTGAAAACCATATAACTCTTAAAATACAGCATGTGGTGGAGATATTAAATTTAATTATTGAAAACATTCCCATTGTTTCAATTCTTAATATTCTGGGGGCTTTTACAAATTTATCATTATTTTTTATCTCAAAAATCATTTTAATATATCTTTATCCGAATTAAAATTAACTTTCAATAGTCAGTCAACAGATTATACTTTTCCCAATACTCTAGTGTTAGATTTTAAACCTTGCCCAAGCATTTTGCTTCTAACCCATAAAATCTGGATAGCTATAATTATTTTACATATTTCATATTCTCTAGCTATTACATACAATACAGACTATCTCTATTCATTCAATTATATGAAATAAATCTTCAATATCAGAATCAAATTAAGTACTTAAAATTTATCTCCCATCACATTTCTCAGTGTGGAAAATGAATAGTTTCTGATTTTCTCCAGACATTGAATATGTGTTCAGATATATTTACTCCACTCCTGTGAGATGTTATTTATTGCACAGGTTTCACTGTAACTAGACAATCTCCTATTTATTTACTACATTTAATCGGTTCACTTTTATACAGAAAACAGGTTGTGGAGTTTAATGCTATACACTTTCTCCTTCATTTTCCTCCCTCTTCTTCTTCATTATATTGCACACACACACACACACACAGACACAGACACACAGACACAGACACACACAGACACACACAGACACACACACGCACACTCATTATGTGTTGTGTCCTGGCCCCCAGGGGATCTGCTGACCAGCTTGTTGACCAAGCACTTATCTTGCGGGAACATCTTGTTACCCTTCTTCCGAGAAGGCCTGACCCCAAGTTCCTGTTTTCCACTCATGCTAGAGAACTGACTGTGCCTGGGTCTGTGAACTTCTGACCCTGGTTTTCTCACTTGTGCTGTAAGCCTGTATATAAGGCTCCCCTGTCTCTCAATAAACAGCATTCTCTCAGCAGGAATGACCCACTGTCTTGTCTTCCTTTAAATCCTCAGCACCTCGCCCAACCCTTTGGGTAATGCAGTAGTGCAGGCACTACAAGTGGAGGTCCCACCGAGATCAGGAAAGAAGGGAAGATTGCTGAAGGATCGCCCGAGAAAGCTGGCCAGCACTTCAGATAAGGTAAGAAGTGGGCATATTGAAAATGGGTGCCGCTAGTTCTCATTCTCTTTTGGTGGAGCAACTGGTTGAACTCTTAAAGAAACAAGGCACAGGAATTAAATATAAGACAGCTAAAGATTTCATAAAAAATTAAAAAAAAAAAAAAAAAAACAATCCCTTGTTCCCTGTATCAGGTGGCCTTAATACTCCTGACAGGTCAAGGCAGACTTGCAAAGGACATTAAAGAGAGAGACCTGATAGTATCTCTATCACCACCTTTTCATTATGGTGCCTCATCAAAGATGACTTAGTACAGATGCTAAAGTTAAGGAACAGCTGACTGAGGCAAAAATAATTTTTGAAGAGGCACAGGAACAGGAATCACTGAAATTGCTCCAGGCTTCTGATGCCTCTTCTCCCAATGAGGGTGATGAGGATGAGGAATGGCAATTAACTAAAGACTTTGAAAATTTGAAAAAGAAACTTAAGAAATGTGCCCTTGAGCAGCGTCCTCCTGCCCACCTTCCTAACTATGCTAGTTCTCCACATTTCCCATCTGCACCGCCAGAGGACAAAAAGGGTGGACTTGCCTTTCCAGTAATTGAGGTTGTTGATCCTCAAGGCCAGAGGCATAGGGAACATAATCCCCTTAGTTTCAAGGACATTAAACAATTAAAGGAGGCAGTTGCTGCCTACAGGCCACATACTCCTTTCACTCTTGCCATTTTTGAGTCATTTTCTGCTTTAAACTGTACCCCGAGTGACTGACTCCAGCTCTGTCAAATGGTCCTTTCGGGAGGAGACTATCTCCTTTTGAGGGGAGAGTTTCAGGAACAATGTCAACAAACAGCGCATTGGAATGCTGTGGCAGGTTTTCCTGCTCATAATTTATATATGCTGACTGGCTCTGTACAATATGTTGCCCTGGTCACCCAAGTTTTATATGATCCTGCAGTTTATACTCAGATTGGGGTAGCAGCTACTAGGGCCTGGAAAGCCTTGCCTAATAAGGCCGCGGGAGATCAATTATCTAACGTCCTTCAAGGACCCTCTGAGCCCTTTGCTGATTTTGTTTCCCACTTACTGCAGTTGGCGGGGAAAATCTTTGGTGATGCCAATCAGGCTATGCCTATAGTAAAACAACCGGCTTTGGAAAATGCAAATAAGTACTGTAAGGAAGCTATTAGACCACATAAGAGTAAAAGCCTCTGTGCTGGATAGCTTTAGTGTCAATTTGACACACCTGGGTTGAGGGAGCTTCAATTGGGGAATTGGCTCCATTGGATTGGCTTGTGGCCACATTTGTGGAGTATTATCTTGATGGTCAAGCTGTGTGGGAGGGCCCAGCCTGCAATGAGTGGTGCCACCCTGGGCAGGTTGTTGTGTACAGCATAAGAAGGCAGGCTGGACATGAGCCAGGGGAGCAAGACAGTGAAGAGCATTCCTCCATGGCCTGTGCTTCAGCTCCTGTCTCCAGGTTCCTGCCCTGAGTTCCTGCTTTGGGCTCCCTAAGTGATGAACTGTGTGACCCAGGAGATGTAAGCTGAATAAACACTTTCCTCCCCAAGTTGGTATCAGTCAGATTGTTTTGTCGCAGCAATAGAAGACAAACTAGAACAGCCTCAATGATTATATCAGGATATGCAGGGACATTGATGGACACCATATTAGGGGACAAGTAATTGCCTCCACTATAAGAGGATCTAAAAGAAATTCCAACAGTGAGGGAGCTAGACCTAAAACGTGATTTGGGTGTGGACAACCTGGCCATTTAAAAAAAATTCCCCTGAGGTAAAGGTGCTGTCTGTCCTGGTCCTGGTCTTTGCCCTCACTGCAGAAAGGGAACCACTGGAGCAATGAATGTTGCTCTAAGACTGATGCACAAGGCAACCCCCTTCCTTCCTTGGGAAACAGGAAGCGGGGTCCACTCCAGACCCCTTACGATCAGGTGTATGGAGCCCTGGATACACCTGTTCCACATCCTCTCCAATTTGTTCCTCAAAGGAACCCCTTCTTGTCCAGGACTTTGTCAGGGGCACCCCGAGAAGCACAGGATTCCACCTCTGTACCACCACCCTAGCAATTTTAACTCCCCAGGCTTTAAATACAGAAGTCAAAGGGCCCTTGCCACCGGGTTCTGTTGGAACAATTCTGGGGGCGGGGTGAGCACTGCCTTCCTTCAGGGAATTAGAGTCATCCACAGAGTAATTGATGAGGACACTCTAGGAGAGATTAAAATCATGGTGGAAGCCACTAAAGGAGTCACAGTGATACCTCAGAGAACTAGGATTACTCAGTTAGTTTTGTCACAAAAGTTTTAAACCAACAACCCCTTTCTATGGCCTGTCAGGGGAGAAGGAGGTTTTGGATCTACAGGACCAATGGCCTGCTGTATATCTACCCTGGAGACTAGGCCCATGCTAAAATTAATCATTGAAGAAAGGGCCTTCCAAGGGCTCCTAGACACAGGGGTTGACACCTCTGTAGTCTCTCTTAGTCACTGGCCAATGTTGGTTTGGATGAGTGTCCCCCATAGGCTCTAGGTATTCAGACATTTGTCTCCAGTTGGTGGCACTGTTTTTGGAGGTCTTAGAAGGTGTGGCTGTGCTGGAGGAAGTGCGTTGTTGGGGGCAGGTTTAGTGAGTTTTAACAAGCCTCGTGGTCTACTGTTGCTCTCTCTCTCTGCTTCCTGTGCTCTTTGCGAGATGTGACCCTCGGCTTGCTGCTCCAGCTGCCATGCCTCTCCAGCCGCCATGCCTCCCACCACAATGGACTCTAATTTCCTGGAACCATCAATCATGAGCTCAAATAAACTCTTCCTTTTATAAGTTCCTTGGTCATGGTGCTTTATCACAGCAACAGAAAAGTGACTAATACACCTGGATACACCTGTTCCCCATCCTATCCAATTTGTTCCTCAAAGGAAACCCTCTGCCTTGCCTCACGGAGTCATCCATGGAGTAATTGACTAGGACACTCTAGGAGAAATTAAAATCATGGTGGAAGCCACTAAAGGAGTCACAGTGATACCTCAGGGAGCTAGAATTACTCAGTTAGTTTTGTCACAAAAATTTTAAACCAACAACCCCTTTCTAAGGCCCATCAGGGGAGAAGGAGGTTTTGGATCTATAGGACCAATGGCCTGCTGGATATCTACCCTGGAGACTAGGCTCATGCTAAAATTAATCATTGAAGAAAGGGCCTTCCAGGGGCTCCTAGACACAGGGGTTGACACCTCTGTAGTCTCTCTTAGTCACTGGCCAAAGGCCTGGCTCCTCCAAGAATCTAATACCAACTTATAGCATGTAGGGACAGCACAGGTGCCTCTCAAAAGTACTAGGCTATTGCCATGGAAAGATGAGGAGGGCCATTCTGGTATATTCCAACCCTTTGTCTTGCCCCACACCCCTGTTACCTTTGGGGCAGAGACATCTTGGAAGACATGGAGGCTGTATTGACCTCTCAGCCCATTCAAAAAATACTTAAAGAACAAGGGTTTTGCCCGGGCAAAGGCCTCAGAAATTATCTACAAGGGGACCCACAACCTGTGTCTGATAAATCCCTAGAGAAAAGACTCCCTGTAGATAAATGGGGATTAGGGCATTTTTAACAGTGGCCATTTTTCAACAGTCTCCAAAATTTTCAAAAATATCTCCTATTCCCATTACCTGGAAAAATGATGACCCTCTTTGGGTAGAACAGTGGCCCCTTTCCAAAATAAAATTGGAGGCTGCCCATGCTTTAGTTCAGGAACAGTTAAATGCTGGACATATTGTCCCTTCAACCTCACCTTAGAATACTCCTATTTTTGTCATTAAGAAAAAGGCTGAGCTGGGCATGGTGGCATATGCCTTTAATCCTAGCACTTGGGAGGCAGAGGCAGGCAGATCTTTGTGAGTTCAAGTCCAGCCTGGTCTACAGAGTGAGTTCCAGGACAGGTGGGGCTACAGGGAGACCCTGTTGTTACTGGATCTGAGAGCAGTAAATAAAACCATGCTCCTCATGGTGGCCGCTCAGCCAGGATTGCCAACCCCAGTGGCCATCCCTAAAGATAGGCATATGGTAGTTAAAGATTTGAAAGATTGCTTTTTTACTATTTCCCTGCATCCTAGTGACTGTCAGCATTTTGCCTTCAGTACTCCCTCCTTAAACCTGTGGGAGCCATACAAGAGTTATCAGTGGGTCGTTCTGCCACAAGGTATGGCCAACAACCCTACTATATGTCAAGTTTATGTATCTTTAGCCATAGAACCCATTCAAAGGAACTATCCTCAGCTGTACATAATTCATTATATGGGTGATATACTTTTGGCCACGGAGCAGGAGGCCCTGTTATTACCTGCTGTGGGAGATTTTCAAGATGCTCTAAAACTAGCTGGCTTACTAATTGCCCCTGAAAAGGTACAAAAAGACTTTCCATACCAATATTTGGGACATCAACTACTCTGCAATGGTGTACGCCCTCAAAAATTTTTGCTTAGGTTAGACACCTTACAAACTTTAAATGATTTTCAAAAATTTTGGGGGGATATCAATTAGATTAGGCCCAGTTTAGGCATAACTGCAGGACAACTCTGATATCTCTTTGACATCCTGCAAGGGGATTTGGATCTGACCTCCCATTGAGCCCTCATCAGGGCAGGGCACAACTGTATTCAAGTCATTCAAAAAGCTCTTGAAAAGGCTCATTTAAACTATGTGGATTATTCTAAGCCTTTAAAATTGTTAATATTCTGTTCCCCACATTCCCCTATGGGAGTGTTCTGGCAAGAAGGACCCATTCTTTGGGTTCATTCCCAATAGTCCCGTCAAAAACTGTGGTTTCCTGCCCTCAGGTAATGATTACTCTCCTCCTTAAAGTGCAAAAGGTTTGTTTACAGACCTTTGGCAAAGAGCCAGACTGTATTGTTACACCTTTGTCTCACCATCAAATTGACTGGCTTCAAAATAATAATAATGATTGGGCTATTTTCCTATCCTCTACTCAAAGCCATTTTGATAATCATTATCCTCCTAATAATTATGTTAACTTTTTCAAAACACATCCTTTGGTTTTCCCTAAGATTTTGGTTTTCCAAACTATTCCCCAAGGTCTGGTTGTCTTTACCAATGGCTCATCACATGGTATTGATGCAGTTGTATCATATCCAATAGTTAAGAGAGCCAAGGTATACACAAGATCTGCCCAAGTGACAGAGGTCCAAGCCATAATCATGACCTTACAGCTCTTCCCAGAGGAGCCACTAAATGTTTATCCAGACAGCCAATATGTGGCCCAGGCTGTCCACCCTTTAGAGACAGTTGCCTACATTGCCCCTTTATCCAAAATTCATGCGCATCTTTTACAACTACAAAGCTTGCTTTGGCAGTGTGGCAAGCCTGTTTTTGTAGGTCATCTTAGAGCCCATACACCTTTGCCCGGACCCCTTAGTGAGGGAAACCAACTGGCAGATAAAATTGTTCAAGTCAATACAACTGTTGTTTCTTCCCCAGCTTTTACTAAGGCACAATCTTTACATCTCTGCTTTCATCTGAGTACAGGATCCCTATGATTTCACACCAGTGTAACTAAAGATCAAGCAATACAAATTGGTAAAAATTGTCCTACTTGAGTTGAATTTCTCCTGGCTCCACACTGGGGCATCAATCCTAAAGGTCTTATGCCAAATCATATCTGGCAGATGGATGTAACTCATGTACCAGCTTTTGGCAAGCTTCAGTTTGTACATGTTTCTGTAGATACTTATTCCCACTTAATGTTTGCCTCCACTCATAAAGGGTAAAAAATAAAGGATGTTAAAGCACACTGTTTACAAGCCTTTGCCTATATGGGAATGCCAAGACAATATAATACTGATAATGACCCTGCTTACACCAGTGCGGGGTTTGCACATTTTTGCCAGGAATTTGACATAATTCAAAAAATAGGCATCCCTTATAATCCTCAGGGGCAGGCTATTGTGGAATGAGCTCACCACACTTTTAAAACGCTTCTTACTAAAGTAAAAAGAGGGGACCTAGGGAGTCACCTCTGTTCCCCCCATTCTGCCATATCTCTTATACTTTACATTTTAAATTTTTTGACTGTGGTTTCCCATGGTCGCTCAGCATCAGATCATCATTGGTGACCCCCTATACAATGTAAGCCACTGGTAAAATGGAAGGACCTCTGTATGGGCCTCTGGAAAGGACCAGATCTGGTTTTGGTATGGGCCCGAGGGTCTGTTTGTGTTTTCCCACAAGATGGTGAAAGTCCGATACGGGTGCCTGAGTGATGTGTGTGCCATGTTATTTCTGATTCACCTGAGTCTGCAGGAGATGTTCTGGGCATTCATGAAGAATCCTCAGATCATGATGCCAGTGGGAATCCACAGTCTGGTATGGCCTTAGTTAGTACCAACCATAGCCTAGGAAAGGCTGCCATTTTGGAGGATCTTGAGGAGGCCAGTCTAACAACCGTTTTTCACTTAAGAGATACCCTATGTTATACTAAGTTCTTAAGTGAATCTTCAATTAATCAAAACTCATCTTTTCTTGGTAATTGTATAATTCTTCGCAATTGGTCTATCGCAGATTTTTCTCCCAATGCTACCAATGCTTCTGTTGTTGGCCTCTGCAATATTTGGGGCCCCATTAATCAATACTCCAATATTATTGGGGCTGTGCCACTGCCCTGCCCTGGGCCAAGATTTTGGCTTGGACCATTCAGCTACATATGCCTGCCTAGATGCTGTCCCCGTGGTAGCACGTGATATGGTTTGTTTTAATCAGACTACCCCTTGGAATGCCTCTTCAACTTTTGAGGACTCTTTACACTTTCACTACACCCCGTGTAGCAAAAATAAAATTATTGAGTCTGCTGTATGTGGTTAATGCCCCTCTCTTGGAAGAGGTTCTTAATCATTCCCACCAGGTATGCCGCTTGAGAAGCTGTTGGAATAATGGGGAATCAGCATTGTTGGTACACGTCCCGGGTATAGTTCCCATGCTGGTCTGCCACACAGGGGAAAATCACCTTGTTCTCACTCATCAAAAAGATACTTTGGCATTAATGTAGCTGTTCTTTCAGCCACTGCAGCTGGTGAAGCTGCTGCTATGGCCTCTGGCATTTCCCTATCCCACTCAGCTTCTACAGCAAGCACAGTGGATAAGCTATTGGGGGAAGTTGCTGCTGCCCTCAGCACACAGAATAATATTAATTCCTTGATCCAATTGGGCATCTCAAATCTCAATCAACAAACCCCCTTTTACAGGAACAAATAGATTTGTTATGGGAGGCCCACAGGGTGTCTTGCACGCCTGTTTTTTCACATATCTGCGTCACCCCTGCCAAGGAGTGCAATGCCTCCCTAGAAGTTCAAAAATTAAGCAGCTACTTTCTTGGACCTTGAAATTCTAATTTTACCAATTGACCAACGAAATTATCAAGATCAATGAGAACAAGCTGCCTCCATTGGCAAGGGACACATTCTTACAAGGACTGCAATTGGCAGGTCAATTAATTAAGGAATGAAGCAGAACACTGACCCTAGGCTTGACAACCCTGGGTACTGCTACCCTGGCCTTGGTCTGCCTTTGCCGTATGGGGAGGCAACAAGCCTAGCACCACTTTCATGCTTTCTTTGACAGCAGAAAATCCCACTGCTCAGGTATGGTTGAGCATGCAGTACAAATGAGTGATCAATGAGAGGTAAGACCTGGGTGATGTCTATCAACCTAAGACAGAAGGTCTGCAGGGCCTGCGTAGGCTATTCAATGACGGGTAAGATATATGTCAACGTCCTGGGCAACCTAAGACACACACTCATTTATGTATAAAGAAGGGGTCCTGTTGGGTACTGGCCCCCAGGGGATCTGCTGACCAGCTTGTTGACCAAGCGCATCTTGCTGGAACATCTTGTTACCCTCCTTCTGAGAAAGCCTGACCACAAGTTCCTGTTTTTCACCCACACCACAGAACCGCCTGTGCCTGGGAGCATGAACATCTGACCCTGGTTTTTTCACTTGTGCTGTAAGCCTGTATATAAGGCTCCAGTGTCTCTTCAATAAATGGCATTCTCTGAGCACGAATGAATCACTGTCTTGTCTTCCTTTAAATCCTCAGCCCCTCACCCAACCCTTTGTGTAATGCAGTAGGGCAGGCGCTACAATTATGCTGCTTACTATACCTATGTTCTTCAACTATCAGTGATAGGTATATGTGTTGAAGTCATGAGTATTAAGGGTGTATTAAATGAAATTAAGTATAGCTAAAGCCAGTGTATTATGCTTCCCAAGCTTCTGAGATCAGAACAGAAGTGATGGAGGAAAGACTGTAATATCAGAAAGATTGTAAGTATCAGAGATTGTGGATGACCACAAAAAAACAGTTTTCTACACAAATGGTAAGATAGTCTTATGAACTCAAAGCAGTGTTGACAAGATGCAAAAGTCCCACACAAGAGCCCCATTATGCTTGTTAACCAGACATTGGGGACACAAACCTGACTGTATAGGCCATTAGTATATAAGTTAGTGAAACCTGTGCCTGTCCATTAAATAACTTGTAACAGAATAGAAATCACTCATTTTCCACAGTGAGAAATGTGATGAAAGGTAATTATTAGTACTTAATTTGATTCTGATGTTGAAAATTAATCTCATAACATTGAATATATGTAGACATACATATAGATACAGATACAGAGATAAATATTAATAGATATAAAGATAAAGATAGATACATAGATAAAAGTAGATATAGAGATAGAGATTAGATAGACAGAAAATAGAAGATAGATAGATAGATAGATGATAGATATGATTCAGAAGTGTGTATGTATGGAAGGCAATCAAATATGATCAAAATATAATGTATGGCATTTGTAAATAATTAAAATTCAAAAAGGAAAAAAATCACTAATTTAATGAAAAAATTGTTGAAGTAGACAAATTTCAGTAAAAGACAAACTAATTAAAATTGTTGAAGTTGACAAATTTCAGTAAATGAGAGAAAAATTAAGTGGTTAGCAGAAAGTGATATAATTATAACTGATATTATACAGGAGATATAACAAAAGTGGCAAAGTCTAATAAAAAATGTTTCTCATCTTAGGGGGCATAACAGATATTGTCTTTGTGAAATTTTTGAGAAGCTGAGCTACTCAACTCTGAACCACTTGACTAGGGATGTATTAAATTGGTACAGCTCAGTGGTAGAATGTTTGATTAATGTCCTTGAAACCCTAAGTTAAATTCCATGATATTGAAAAAATAGACATACATAATTTATCATTAACAATACAAATTACTGTAGTATCAAAATAGATAGACTTAAAGAAAAAACATTAATCGCAGAAATTAAAATAGGATGCACAGTTCTGGTATAATGGTGCACACTTTTTTTTTTTGAAGAATACTGATATTTAATTTGAAATAGCAGATCAATGCAGAAAGAGTATACATTCCACAATAACCTATGGACACATTCAGAGCGACTGAGACAAAGGAAAGAGCTAAGAGGACATTTCAAAAGACAAAAACAGGGGTGGAGAGGTGGCCCAGTGGTTAAGAGCACCAACTGCTCTTGCAGAGGACCTGGGTTCGATCCCCAGCACCCACATGGCAGCTGAGAACCATCTGTAACTCCAATTCCAGGAGAGCTCCAGTTCCAGGGGAGTCCGACACCAGCTTTTGACCTCTGTGGCATTGCATGACACGGTGCACAAACCTATATTCAGACAGTACACTCATATAAATAAATAAATAAATAAATAAATAAATAAATAAATAAGACAAAAACAAGGACAATTACATCATTGATTTTGAAACAATTGTTCTTGGCCATAATGACTGAAAAAAAAAAAAAAAAAAAGACTGGAGTCCATACAGGACTGAACAGACAGCTCCTGACAGACATCTTTGTAGAAGTACCTTTTGTACAAGGACCCTCTTTGGGAACAGGCTTCGGTGACAGCATAAGGGCTTGTGGGAAGGATCCCTTCCTTCAGAGCCTCCTGGTTTAATGTAAAAAGGAATTTGTTTTTGTTGTTCTCATTGACACAATCAGTTTCTCTTTTAGGTCTACTAATTTTCAGGTTTTCCATAATATGAACATATTAATATACACAAATGAAAAAGTCATGCTTACGAATGTGAGCTATTTAGCTATTTGCACTTATCTGAAGATTTGTTGCTTCTCCCTAATGCAATTTCAGTCTGTATTTGGAAAGTTGGGCATAGTGTTCTTCCTATCTTTCTGGTTTGGCCTGTTATGCTTTTCTTCTTGATAAGTCTCCTGAAGGCAGCAGGGGCAGACACTTGGAAATAATCATCAAAAGGTTGAAGTCACTATAGGGTTGTTGTTTCCTTACTTCCTATGTAGGCTGCAGGAGAACTCCAACAGTGAGGGACCAAGGCTCTCCCACTGTTATGCTTGGTCCTCAGTCTGTTTCTTTTTCTGCAATCACTAAGAGATTGCATGAGAAAAATCATCAATTCCAATTTTGAAGTCAGAATGATTTTTTTTAACTGGAGGATAGATGATGATACAGGTATATTTTATAATAGTTATCAGAAGTGCTTGCATTTTAAACCAAACACAATTGGATTCAGCAAACATGAATTGAAACATATTTCAAGGCTGTATACTATTGACACAAAAGCATAACTCTCACCTTAAAGGGTGATAAATGATAGTTTATTCTGGAGCCAAATATGAGTGTTCATGGCCTTGGAACACAGATTCAGGTTACCCCCAATTATGTTCCAATATAGTAACAGTTTCATGAAGTTTTTATAGTAACAGTGTTAGGGTCCAGGGGTCCCCCTCAAATTGTTGTAAAGTTGCAGCAGAGAGACCACTCACTTAACCACATGTAGTTTTAAAAAAGTATGGCCCTGAGCAGGGCTTGATGGCGCACGCCTTTAATCCTAGCACTTGGGAGGTAGAGGCAGGCAGATCTTTGTGCGTTCAAGGCCAGCCTTGTCTACAAAGTGAGTTCCAGGACAGCTGGGGCTACAGGGAGACCCTGTCTCAAAATGACCAAAAAAAAAGAAAAAAACAACAACAAAAAGTATGGCCCTGAGGTGCAGGTTACAGGGTAATTTATAAGTACAACAGTCATTCAGAGTTTAGCATCACAGTTAAAGTTAACAATCAGGGGCTGGAGAGATGGCCTAGCGGTTAAGAGTGCCGACTGCTCTTACGGAGGACCCGGGTTCGATCCCCAGCACCCACATGGCGGCTGAGAACCGTCTGAAGCTGCAATTCCAGGAGAACTCCAGTTCCAGGGGAATCTGAGACCCTCTTCTGACCTCCGCGGCGTTGCACGACATGGGTGCACAGACTTGCATGCAGACAGTACATTCATACACATACAGAAATAAAATTAATAAAAAATTAAAAAAAAAAGAAAAAAAAAGTTAATAATCAAAGGGAAATGAGTGAAGCAAACAAACCAATCATTCCTAGAATGACTAAGGAAAAATGGCTCAATGCCATCTTAGAACACTATCCCTAAGTTTTTATAATCCTCTACTTCATTTCTCCATCTTGTTATGTGGCCTTCAAATCCTTGAAGGAAGTTCACAAGAGTCAACCACAGTTGGTGTGTTTCCAAGATGGAATGATCTCTGCTGTAGGGAGGCGGGGGGGCGGTATTGGGTCTTTAGCACCATGATTTTAATGGAATTTACCCACAGCTTAATAAATCTAAGTGGTTGAGGATGCATGGACCACAAGTCAGAGCAACCAGAAGGATACATTTACTGGCAGATGCAGGAAGTCTTGAGCTCTCAGCAAAGAAAGAAACTGGCTCTCTGGGGGTCTTGACACTAAACTCCTTAGCCAATTTTTACCTCCTACTTTTATCACATTACCCTCTGAGCATGTTACCCCAATTGCCAAGAGGGAATCCAGTTGCGAACTACTCTGACTTCTTCCATGCTGAAAAGGGGCTTAGAGGTGGCAACTGTCAACCTGGCTCAGTGTATCTATCTAAAAGACCCTCAAAAGTATAGTTACAGAGAGAGCACAATTCTTGACAGGTGCTTGTGAAGGAGAGAGTACCTTCGTACTTTTTCTAGGTAGGGACTCCCTGCCCAGAAGGACTGGTGACTAACAATTGCAAGAAATTTCAGGAAATGTCCTCACATATAGTCCCCTGGGACTTACTTGACCTCAGAGGGCAAGAAACAAAGTTGTTCCTTAAGTCCCATTGCTGAATTTGTATAGGCATTAAGTATGGCAGTTATCTACCCAGAAAGACTAAGTTGCACCAGTCTAGTACTTTTAATTACTGTGTAATATTTTAGATAAGGTTTGGACAAAAGTTCAAGCAGCCTATATAATACTGACTGGAGGAGGATCTTAACACCATAGGTTAAGCAGGCATAGCCTACAAGATAGAATTAAACAATTTCAGGCTTATCTTAAATGTAAACTGTTCACTACAATTACTACAAACAGGAAAAATCTCTTTCTTTTTCAGACACCCTTTCCTGACTTATAGTTTTCACAGAAACACAGGAGTTGTACCACATACCAGAAAACAGGAAATAAACTGATAAGGATTACCAAGCCCTTCCAAAACTATCTTCTTCTGAACTCCATGCTGCTGGTTCAGGAAGTTAGAACCTAGATTTTTGAGCCAAATTATCTGGTTAGGTCAAAGGAAATATCAAAAGCAATTCCTGCAAGAAACATAAAGTACATTTTTTTTTTCAGTGGCCATAGGTAACCCACTATTTGTCTGTGCCCATTTAATCCAAACTTGTACCAGGGAATCCTGTGCAAGGCAGGAGTGGACTGAAAATTAACAACTCTGTATATTTACCATCCTAGTCAGGCCTAGCTTGAGTGTTTATGACAACTTAATTTAATACAGGTGTCTTATTATTTTACCATACCTTGAAACGCAATGTGATATGCATATAAATCTTGGGCAAAAACTGAACACTCTTAAACAAACCTTGACGAAATATACAATTTGATTCTTAAACTAGTTGATTGAACCTAAGAAAATTAAGCTTCTTTATATAGTCTCACCTTTTGCCTGACATAACAAACCTCCTCAGACTTTTATCACTTGCTTAGACTTTCTCATCATCTTTATGTAAATCCTTACTAAAATATGTCCATCTCTTTATCTCTCTAACATTTTTCTCACCTTCTCATTTCCTTTCTTAATACCATGAGACATAAAAATATTCATAAACAGATTGACCCTTAGTTGTGAAGAAATACTATGAAGCACTCCCATAAAACAAATACTGTGGTTAGACTCAATGTCATGATGAACTAGTTTTAAAACCAAAACTTTAGAGCATTGTTAGAGATGTGGTAAATATCCCTAATTCAGTTTCCAACTTAATAAGAGATGGAAAATGAAATGGACCAGATAAACCCCATGTTGTTCAGAAATCAGTATTTCCTACCTTAACCTAAACCTTGCCTGTGCTGGGATTGAAAGCCTGCTAGGATTAAAGGCATGGCCCATCACACCTGGCTGGTGAACTCCCAAGTGTGGCCAGACCAGCAGGACAACAGTTCAAGCCCAGGGAGTTATACAAATCACTGTAGGAACACAATAAAGCCCAGTAGCTATCCCATAGTGCTCTCCTCCACCCCTGGAGGTAAGAAAGAGGGATGGCCCAGGCCATTCTGGTATCAGTTCTCCACCCTAACCAGACAAAGATATATACATGCCTCTGTCTCCTGAGTGCTGGGAGAGTGTTTGGATCCCAAAGGAAATATCAGGATTTCAGATTAAAATAAGTAAAGCTTAAAAACAGTTATCCAAACACATATAATTTTGCATTAACATAGACTGGACAGTAAATGTTTTTTAGATTCTATTGCGTAGGACTTTAATTGAATGTGCATGCATAAACCAGTAGTACTTTTACAGAATAATAGATATTTAAAGATAGTTTTCTGGTACCTGGGTTATACCATTAAAATATTTATATTTCTGATCAGGCATGCCAGAATTTTATCTCACTAATTATGAGGGCTTAAAGCACTTACACATCAACATAAGTTGAACTGAGGTTCCATAGTTTTAGAAGACTCAAACACACATCCAAAGCATCAAGAGCCTGGAGTGACAGGGATGCTCTAACATCTTAAACTGATCACGATAATTTTTTTTATTAATGCCTTTTTAAATTTTTTTTATTTTTATTTATGTGTATGAATGTACTGTCTGCATGTAGGTTTGTGCACCCATGTCATGCAATGCCGTACAGGTCAGAAGAGGGTGTCGGATTCATGTGGAACTGGAGTTCTCCTGGAGCTGGAGTTACAGATGGTTCTCAGCTGCCATGTGGGTTCTGGGGATCAAACCTGGGTCCTCTGCAAGAGCAGTTGGTGCTCTTAACCGCTAGGCCATTTCTCCAGCCTCACAATAATTTTATATAATGCCTTCATCCAGATGGAGACTAAAAGCATGGAATGAAGTACAGTTTTCATGAGTTCAATTCACCCAGTTCTCTGAGATAAACTTTTTCACAAGCACAAACATACAGCATGCAGGAGGGACTGCTTCTCGGATCAGCAAGGAGCACACAGTGTCAGGGAAGTCCCTTTGCTTCCTATATCCCCATCCTGGAGATCCGCTCCTATAATGCACCTCCATTAACCAGGTGACACACTGACTGTTCCAGGTGCCAGGTCCCTAAATGGGTCCCTAGCAGAGACCACACAATTGATACGTGAGAACTCCATGGAGGTAAGGAATTCCCCATGCTCCAAAGACCTCCACCCAGCCCAGACCAAGATTCCTGACTAACTGCTTATGTAAATATTACTAGCTAGCAAAAGGAAGTTTTTCTCCAGTGCTTTGAGATAGAGTCTCCTTGTAGGAGCTGAGTGGAAACTCATCAAAGCATACCAGATGGGCTGACCTTGAGCTCACAAAGAACTGCCTGCCTCTACCTCCCAAGGACTGGGATTAAAGGCCTGTGCCACAACGCCTGGCCCAAGAGGCAGCAAAACTGCCCCAGCCAGAACAAAAGCCAGTCCAAGAATTCATTCCCTGCCCTGAAGGCAAGTTACGGCTATATCCAGCCAGAGAATCTGGCCCACAGTGTCTCAAAAAATAAAAAACAATGTAGAATGAACATCTTGAAAGCAAACACAACCCAAAAAGTCATCTAGAAAATAGGTTCCTTAAATGGTCAACTCGGAAGTTAAATCCTATAAACAATTAACATATGTTGTAAGGCATTTGATAGAAAGATGTCTATAGTATCCAAGTTTTAGGCCTTAAATGCATTTTTAAATATTTATATTTTAAAGTTTGCATGTTTGTATCTAGTCTGGAAGCCAAAATGAATGATTCTGTGCATATAAAGGATGGAACTTGAATTGGCACTTTGTTTGGCAGAACCAACATGAGACAATTACAATGACTGAATTAAAAACACACAGGAAAACTTAGATGAGAAATGAGTGGGACTGCGTGAATCTTAAACACAGGGAAGAATAGTTACCTAAACAGAAGACATAGTTACTGCATTTAAATCTGGAAAATGTTGGATCCCATTTCTTCTCCCGTAGCCTGCAGTAAGAGATAAAGAGGCTCACGTGGCTTTGGGTGGGGCAAGACCCCAGGGGAGTCTCTAAATTTTCCAGCAGAGCAGGGGTCAGGTTTGGTGGCAGGAGAGGACCTCTGAGCCAAAATGGAGGTTGGTCCAAGAGGCCCAGCCCAGGGGCCACCACCATTCCAGATCCTATAATGTGCTGAGGGTTGAGTGGCCCTGGCAACCAGGACCCTGGTTGGACTGAGGACTGAGAATAAATTCCTGCAAGGCAATGACATAGAGCTGCTTATCTGGAATCCCAGGGTCTCAGAGAACAACCTGGAAAACTCAAATAACAAGATTTTTATCAAAAAAGCCTTCTGATGGCCATCCAACCCCTGAGAGTCTGGGCATTCCAATTCACATAGGGTCTGATTCCCAGGGAAGACCATTCAGTAGCCTTCCTGAAATCTTTAAAGTGGACAAGGACTAAGGACAAGGGGTGGGAATAGATTTAGAATTTCCAATTTTGAGATCTCAGAGAATAAAAATGAAGGCAACATAAAACAGAACAAAGAAAACTACACCAAAGACTATGTGGACATGAGGGGAAGAAACACTGCTCCAAGGAACAGACACACTGCTGGTCCCAGAACTGAAAATCTGGACCCCTCACCAGGATTCCAAATCTCCCTGTTCGCACTCTACGAGAGGAGAGTTTGGGTGTCCCCCATATCCATGCTCAAGGAGTGATACTTTGTCCAGTTTCCCCTAAGTGCCCAGAACCAAAGAGAAAGTAAAAAGAATTGAACACTCTTTTAACCAAAAGACACAGCCGGCTGAACAAGATGCCTCTAGTCCCTCCAGTGGTCTTTGGGGGACATAGGATGAGCCCCAAAGATGTTAGGGTCCAGGTGTCCTCCTCCCTCAAATTGTAAAGTTGCTGCAGGGAGACAACGCACTTAAAATGCGGACTTTAAAATGAGGATTTAATTTAATTATGATGCAGGGCCAACACTCAACTAGGGAGGAGTGCGGCCAATAGTGCACACATTTAATCACAGCACTTATGAGGCTGATGCAGGCAGATTTGTGTGAAACTCAAATGTCTGGTCTACATAACAAGTTCCCCACTAGCTGGGGCTACAGGAAGAACCTGTCCAAAAGAAACAATAAAATAAATAAATAAATAAATAAATAAATAAATAAATAAATAATAATCACATATGTGAATAAATGTTCCAAGGTGATGGCTAGGAAGAGTCAGAATTCTTAAATGTCAAATTATTCATAGTTTTATTTTAATTATAAATTAATTATCACATAAAATCAGAGTGAAATGCTTCATTTCTATGGCCAAACTGTTGCAGAAGAAACAAACATGTCAGTGATATGATACAATTTGGCTTCAGAATGATAATGTGGAGTTAATTCCATACCATCTGGAAGGATGCTATCATAATGGAATTTTATTTTATTTTTTGTCTTTTACTATAAAAGCCTATATTCCTTATTTAGACATGAGCAAAAATGTGCTAAACATAACCCTAAAGATTATTTGAAATAACCTTATGATATTCCTTAATACTGAATGAAGGGCAACGAGTTAAAAACCTATTTTGCTGACCATACCAAAGTCTCCTCTTAGACAAAAGGGAGAACTGCTTCCTACCGTAAAAGTTCTGCAGGAAGACTGTGTAAGGATCAGGCTTTGAGATAACTGTTACAGAGACCAGATAAGCATGTTCCGACAAGCTGCAGGAAGACTGCGTAGGGATCAAGATAGACATGTTTTTTGAAATAACTGTTTCAGGTAATCCATGTAAAGCCCAGATGTGTATGTTGTCATAACCCAACAATCTCAGGAACTATATGTCTCTGACAACCCAACAATCCTGGGAAGTATACCATGAATCCTGTCCCCCTTCACCCCTCCTACCCTTCAGGCTCTTACAAACCTGCCAAACCCACAGCCTACCCCCACGCATGTTTGCATGTTTTTGTTGAGTTATACAAGCCCACAAATCCTGTAATGCCAAGGCTTGGAAACCCCCCTGCTTGCGATCTTTCCCTTTAAATTGAGTGCTTCTACGGAGCCTCGGGTCACTCCCCAGTCCTGCTACACCAAGTATGGGAACAGCCCCAGCTTTAAAACTAGCTAATAAAAAGATTCTCTGTCTTTGCATCAGTGTCTCTTCTCCTGGTGGTCTTCGAGGGTCTTGGATTCAGGACCAAGATACCGTAACTAGACAGACAATAGGTCAGAGGGGAGATTCAACTAATATTATCTTGCTCAGTTGGCATAGTGTTAAACTGACGCTTAATCAGTTGTTAGAAGCAAAGATTAATACATTTCTCAATTCCCACCAGAGAAGCTTCTGTAGCAGATATTGGTTAATAAATAAAGAGGACAATGCTTGGTCAACATTCAGAGAATAAGGAACTTCAGAATGCTTCATCCTAAACTGGACCCCTTTATCACACCATTTGCCCCTCCTTGCAAAGCCCAGGAGTTCTTGGGGGAAGAGGGACATGAGAGAGCACAAGAGCCAGTGGTGATATCTGAATGCAAGGAAATCATGTTTTGCATGTAAAACAGAACAAGTGCAAATGTATGAATTCATTGTGTTTATGAGAGCTTGCTCAAGGCCTGAACAAGCTCAAGACAGGAAAAAAAATGCATGGGAGAAGATCTGGGCAAGAAGCCACAGCCCCAGTTGAGGAACAATTGGGAGCTGACATGCTCTTGAGACACAAGTAATCACTGGACTTAGAAGTGAGAAATACATAAATATTGGTTAACTCATTGTGATATATTTGTTGTAGGAATATAAAATATTTTTGGGGGGAGAAACATTGGCTAATATAAGTGCTACATATTGCACATTTTTACAGGAATCTAATCTGAAATAAAATGTTTATATAAAATAATGTATATGAGTGGAAAAATGGCTTAGAAGTTAAGAGCATGGTGTGATCTTGCAGAGAACACAGTTTTGGTTCCCAACACTTATGTGGTTGCTAAAAAGCATTCATAATTCCAGGTTTAGGGGAAATGATCCCCCTCTGGATTCCATGGGTATTGCATTCATGTGTACACTTAAATGTAGGCAAAACACTCATACACATAAAAATAAAATAAATCCATTAAAAATGGAAAGGTAGCATTCTGGAGGCAGATGCAGGAGTATCTCTGTGAGTTCAAGGCCAGCCTGGTCGACAGAGCAAGTTCCTGGCCAGGTGGGGCTACGTGGAAACCCTGTCTCGAAAAGACCAAAAAAAAAAAAAAAGGAAAGGAAATACTAATTGAAAAATATGTCTAAGGCACAACTTTATTTATTTATTAATTTTTTGTGTATGTGTCTTTATTTGTGCTCATATACCAAGTGCCTGGGGCTTCTCTGAAGTCCAGAAGAGAATGTGGGACCCTTAGAAGCTCAAATTACAAGTGGTAATGAGTTGCATCAGGTCGATCCTGATAATCAAATTTCGGTTTCCAGGAGGATCACCTAGTTTTCCTAACAATGGTACAATGACTTTGTCTTCCTACATAACAAATTTTATATAAATTATATTGTACTGGAAACCCTTAGTTGTCAATTTGCCAAACCTGGGTAGAGGGAACCTCAGTTGAGGAATTTCCTCCATTGGATTGTCCTGTTGTCATGTTTACAGGGGGAATTTTCTTGACTGTTGAGTGTTGTGGGAGGGTCTATATATATAAGAATAAAAAAGGAAAATTAATATTAAGAAAAAATTTGTGAATTTCTTTGCATGTTGAACACATATCTTTGAAGTTCCTGGAAAATTATTTTTCCTAAGTTTAACATACTTACCAAGTATGAATCTGAAATAGTAAAAGAATTCAATTCATCTAATTTTTTTCCCTGTTAAAGTCCTTTGCCTATGTTAAGCTTTCCATAAATATCTGTTTTTGTACATAAATGGATGAAAAAGTGCAACCCAAAGGTCTTCTCAGTTTATTCTATCATTTCATACTTTCAACTTACATTTTCCTTCAAAGTCATAAGTCCCATGGTCAAAATTCTGAAAATCAAACAGACTTTTCTTAGATCTTGAACCGTATACCAGAGGTCAATCTGCTTATATGAACAGTTCTTTACTAATTTCAAACATTAAACAATAATTTAATGACAATAATTTTTAAAAATACAGTTTTATCATTTTCAAAGCTTAGTCTTCTTTAAAGATTATAGACAGTGAAATATTTGGGGTCATGAAATATAAATATACTTCTATTTAAAATAAAATGTTAAATATTGAAAGATATATAAAGAGCTTGACTGCATGTATCTTATGAAATCCCAAAAGTTTTCTATAGCAAATTGGAATTAGAATGCTTATTCATATTCCTAATTTTGACCTTTCATTATCCTTTACTGATGGCCAATCTTGTGTTTTGACATAATTGGAATTGACGTCACCTAAGAAAGGAGAAAATGTCTTTGATGGTATTTCCTGGAAGGATTAACTGAATGAAGGCAATTTTCAGCACCATCTAAGAGATAGAGGCATAAGGAAAAATCAGTGTTGCTTTTTTCAGCCTGTTTTAAGCTTTGAGGACACAGTTCTTCCATATTGCCACCTTTCATGAACAATATGACCTTGCCTCTTTGGTTTTCCTGTGTAGATTGAAAATCTGAACTCCTTCGGGTTTCAGAGCCATATTGGGACTGCTAAGGCAACAATCCTCATAATCTGAAGAACTACGGAGCACTTAGCTTATTTATGTGCACACAGCAATTGTGGGGACTAAGATCGTATTCTGTAAACCAATCTAATAAATTCCATTTGATATATATATATATATATATATATATATATATATCAAACGGAACTGATAATATATATATATATATATATATATTATCAGTTCCTAATCCTAGAGAATTTAGAACTTGGACTAAAGTTGCCTGAGATAATGAATGGAAATATTTAATAAAAAGATTGCTAAAAAAATACACTTAAAATTCTTTACTGAAAGAAAGAAGTATTAATAATAAATGTGCATTTGAAAATAAGAAAGACTTCTTATGAAAACTAATTCAGCTTCATAAAATTACTTCTCCTATTATGCATAATATCTCCAATAAAGTTTTCCCATTATAAATCAAAAATATATCAAAAAGTGTCCTTTTGACAGCATACTTCCTAGTACATTCGTAATGTTACAGTATTCAGTATGCATTTCAGCAATTTTCTCAAGTGACATAAAAGTATATTATTTTTCATTAAATCAATAGTTACTGTGTTTGTATAGGTGTGTGTATGTGAGTGTGTGTGTTTGTGTGCATGTGTGTGAGAAACAGAAAAGAATCTTCAATATTCATACTTATACTACTCCCTTTCTACTTTGCTTTGCTAAATAATGGATTACTAATATCAAGAAATAAAAATATATTTTTAGGAACTTTTACTCAGCGTGTTATTTTTCAAGCAGAGGTTTAAAACCAGGTTTTGCAATATTTTGCTCTGCAGGTTTTTAAACATATTGAATGGCTATTTTTAGAAAGAAAATAACTATGTATAAAATACTGTTTGTGTTAATAGTTTGGTCTATGCTGCATCTTAGTTGGTCCTCTTGCTGACTTCCTGGGGCTTGATATCGTGCCATTACCAAATAAGCTCTTTTGTTGATATTTTTGTTTTCTTTATTGCTAGTAAGATGTAGCCTTGAAGTATTACACTCTTGTGTTCCTGTATTGCTTTGAAGATAGCTATAATGCAAAGTTTATTCACACAGTAAGAAATCAACCCACAGTGTGGACTAGTAGTGTACAAAGGTGGCCTCTCTTTCTCCTCACATTTGTTTAATATTGTATTTCAACTTTTTGACTTACATTGCTCAGAATCTACTATTACTTTTAGCAGTAAGAAAAATCACTATTCATGACTAAAAATATACATAAACTTGAGTGGCTGTAAGTTGTCAAAAATACGAAAATCATCAAATACTCATTGTTGTGTGAATATATCACTTATTATTAAGTTGATAACGATGGTAATTTTTTCCTGGATGATTTTGTAACATCTTGAGTAAAATATATAGTCCTGAATAGCAAATGAGACAACTAACATGATTTTTTTTTTTTTTTTTTTTTTTTTTTTTTTTTTTGTCTTTTCGAGACAAGGGTTCCTGTAGGCCCCAGCTGGCCTGGAACCACTTCTGTAACGCCTGGCCTGGCCTTGGAACTCACAAAGATCCTGCTTGCTTCTG
Organism: Rhizomys pruinosus; assembly: GCA_009823505.1. Taxonomy (NCBI): domain Eukaryota; kingdom Metazoa; phylum Chordata; class Mammalia; order Rodentia; family Spalacidae; genus Rhizomys; species Rhizomys pruinosus. The sequence goes on from VZQC01015059.1 coordinate 330,313, forward strand.
CTTTCCCAAATGCCTAGGATTAAAAGGCAATGCACCACCAGTGCCACAGTCTAGATTTTTTAACTGTTAATGATAAACAGTGTAATTAAATTAAAGAAATGGGATCCAATGAACATGTATTATTTCATAAAATAATAATAATTATTTTTTTCATATTATTGACTTCTTTTTTCTTTCTAAGTTTGTTTTTAAATTTTTGTTTAATTTTTATTTATTTATTTATTTTTTATTGTGTATGAATGTATTGTCCTGCATCGCAAGGTCCTGCGCACCTATGGTCGTGTCGAGTGCCTCGGAGGTCATAAGACGGTCTCGGATTCCCTGGAACTGGAGTTTCTCCCTGGGATTCGGAGTCTCGGAACTGGTTAATCAGCCGCCATGCGGGCCCTGGGGATCGAACAGCGTGTTCCTCTGCAAGACGGATCTTCGCTCTTACCAAGGCCATTGTTTTTTAATTATTTTATTTATTTCTGTATGTGTAGTATGAATGTACGTCTGCATGCAGTCTGTGCACCCGTGTCGTGCAATGCCGCGCGAGGTCAGAAGAAGGGGTTCGGATCTCCCCTGGGCTGGAGTTTCTCTGGAACGGAGTTTCAGAACGGTTCTCGGCCGCCATGTGGGTGCTGGGATGCGAACCCGGGTCCTCTTGGGTAAGAGATCGGGTGGGGCTCTTAACCGCTATGGCATCTAACTCCAGCCCCCTCTATGGAACTTTCAATTGATATAACTGTTTGCCTTCGTGTACTACAACACACACACACACAGCACACACACACACACCACACAATGGAAATAGAGAATGTGTGCCCTTACTTGCTTGTTTATTCACTGTGCAAAGTATATTTGCTAAAGAGTTTCTTTTTGGTTTACTATGACTCTTCGCGAGAAGCTCATTTGCCTGTTCATGTTCCTTAACCATCCAAATTGCCCATTGCACTGCTTACATGTAAACCGCTGGATGGCTACTATTGTTTGTCTAGTCTGGAGTACTATTTCATCCTGCCCGTATCTTCAACTGTATCTGTATTATCATCCCATACAGCCGTGAAACTCTATACAGCGTTTGGAAAACAAATATTGCATAAATAACAACAGATTCTACAAATTTGAGGAGAGGGAAAAAAGAAAAAAATTTAGATTGACTTTTGACTTGCTTCAAAATCATGTGCAAATCAATTTATGACCTTGACAAAATTATAAGATTTTGATCTCACTTTGTAATCTTTTGGATAAACCCATTAAATCAAGTAAAAAGGCATTAAACCTAGCTGTCAACATTATTTGCATGGTTCTAATTAAGAGCAGAGGAATTGTTTTAATAGATGTAACCTTCTCAGGATGCCAACTGTAAACATAAAACTTTCATAACTAATGAACAGAATGTAAATACTTGTGTATAATGTAGCTCAAAACACTAAACTAATCAGTCTGCGCTTTAAAAAATTTTAAAATATCCAATTAAAAAAATTTATGTTGACGACAAAATTCCAAAGAAACTAGAATATTTCTTTCACTGTAAATAATTAGTAAAGTGAATTATACTCATCAGAAGCCAACTGTTTCTGTTTGGATGTAAGCTATTATTGTAGCACTTGTGTGGGCAGGCAGGTCCAGCTTTTTGATCCAGTATAAAATACATACTAATGAATAGTTAAAAAATTAATAAATTTTTTAAAATCACAAACAAACTTACTACTTCCTTCTTTTTTTGTTCTTTTTTATTATTTGGATAACTTGAACACTTAAAAATTAATTATGTTTTTTAAATGTAGGACATTTTAAATTAACACTTTTGAATTTTCAAACTGCTCTTTCTGTAACCTGATAACCTTTTCATAGAATTGTTTAAGATATTAAAGATACTTTTTGAAGGCAAAGGCACCATGTGCAGTTACAATAAAATCACCATTTAATTGTAATGTGACCACCCACTATAAACTATGATATTAACATGTCAAGTCAATTTCAAGCTCTTCTCTTCTCAGGCTATTTAGCACAACAAATTTCATGCTAATCAGTCTGAGATTTTAAAATTCAAATATGGAAGTTTGTCATTTTGCATATCTGATAAAACGTGCATGCATGCAAGTATTTATAGTAAATATGGTAATATACCACAGTATAAATACCATTCATAATTCAGTAAAATTCTATATTGCTATAATTTATATTAAAAATTAAGATAGATTACCAGTATTATTAATGTGACCACTTAATATGCAACATAAACACTATATGTAATAAAACTAATCATATTTAGTACATCCAAATATTAATAAGCAGTTACTTTTTTAAATATTGGTTTTGAAGATTTATTTTATTATTTAATTTTATTTTTTAGTTTATTTTTATGTTGCTTTTTTTTTTTTTTTTGATTGTATTCTTGCTGCATGTGTGCACGCTCCGTGTTGTTCAGATGCTCGGAGGTAGGAAGAAGGGTGGCGGAATTCCCGTCGGAACCTGGAGGTTCTCCTGGAAATTCGGGAGTTTCCAGACGGTCTTGGCCTCCATGTGGGTGCGGGGATCAGAACCCGGTGGTCTCTGAAAGAGCTGGTGTTGCTTGCATGTCTTGTAAGTGCAACCCTTGTTGTCATGCCTGCAAAGTCAGATGGGTTTGTCCCTCCCCTGAAACTGGATTATGGAAGGTTGTTAGGTCTGACATGTATGGTGTGTGGTGGTGTTGTGTGGTGTGTGTGTGTGCTGTTGGTAGGTTTTGTGTCAGTCGAACCTGGGTCCTCTGTCATGCACAAACGCAGTCATGACTTTATGTTATAAATTTTAGTGGCTTGGTTGTTCTCTTTAACTTACATGTCCTATGTTTTCTATGGATTGGAAGTATATATTGCCTAGTTATATAAAGTTTACAGTATATGAACTCAGTATTTAGTTTTAAAGATTAATGTTAGAATGAGTTTCAGAAAAATATATTAATAAAAGAAGGATTAATTTATTGCTTTATATTAATAGTAATATTTTTACTAAATTGGACATTGAACCTCATAGAAAAGAGCATACCAGAAGATACCTGATAAGTAGACAAATTGCGATAGGTTCTGCATACAGTGTTTAAGGGAAGAAGAATAGCTATAATCGGCAATAAATATATCTAAAAATGATTCAGTTGAAGGGAAAAATTCAAAGATTTATTCCTAATGGATGAAAAGTGAAAACAAGATAACCAAGAGAGAAAAATGCTAAGGAGAAGGGAAACAAAATATTGGTATGTTATCAAATTTTTTTGTGTTCATAGAGTCAGGCATGTAATTTGAGTTCTTAAGAGCAAATAGATAAGGAGACAAAAATGAATGGAGGTGATATATAAGCATATATACCCAGTTCAAATTAGTCAAGAATTTATCACATGATAAAGAACTGAAATCACTGGATAAAAAGTGAATTGTTTAATAATGGAAATAACAGAAATCATGTATATTAATATATGTGAAGGAAGTCATATTTACTCAGCCAATGGGGACTCAACAATATGAAGAATCAGCCTTTAGCACCAGAAACAGTTTCCCTGGCTATTTTAAGACACCTCTAGTAGATAATACATGGCATATCAATAGTGAAAGACAGATTCTAAACAAAGAATAAATAAATATAGATAATAGAATTTAGGAATCATACAGGTTATCAAAAAGTTAGTTGTGTGAGGACCTCAACTAAATAAAAAGTCGAAAAAAGGAGAGAAGTGAATATTTCCCTGGAACAAACTTTACCTGACGAATCAGTTCTAACAAATAAATATCAAAATAGGAACAATCTCACATGATATCCTATATCATCGCCTCATTTTAAGGCCAACGATGCTAATACAGATTGTCAGGAAATGGAAATAAATTTTGTTCAGAATAAAATCGGTCAGGATTCAATTGCATCTGTTAAAGTTGTCTATCACAATGTAAATCCACAGATAAAAATGGGGTCAAGTGAATTCACAGATTTAGCCCACCTAGTGATTCAATGCTACCTATGCAACAAATATTATATATACCAAGTTTATCAGTAACTAGAAGTATTCGATGTATGTTATTGCTTTATATTTTTAAATTTGATGTGCAATTTACACTTCAATGGATAGGTTCATATTGAAATTGTCATTTGCTTTCCCTATCATCCATCTCCATCTTTTTGGAAACTCTTGTATAATTGTGTCCTGATGTCACTTCCTCGATTTCATATATGGTGTCCCAAAGGTTCTTCTAGCGTTTTGTACATTTGTGTGTCATTATGTAACAGTGTCTTACAATACAGCATTTTATAGTAACTTTTGTCCATGAATACAATTCTTAAACCTAACAATTCTTCAATAGTAGTACCTGACACATTTTAAGCTCAGTACTCAGCATTCTATCACTCTGCAGTTAAAGATCTAAATTCCTTGTCTGTTCTGTTTCATTTCCAGATGAGTCATCACTTCTTAAGGCTGAGAGCTGGAGCAGATAATTTGTATAACAACACATAGCCATATGTCCACTTAGTGAAGCAGTATTAGATATGGCCTGTGATCTCAGGAGAAATAAGCTTTTGACAGGATGGCAGTATCCAGATATGTGTTTTTCTTCATGGGTACTTTTCTATGGGTTCTTTTTCAGATCGATTCATTTGGTAAGAGTCTTTAAGGCTCTGAAGTGTTATTTTGCTATTGTAAGTGACTAGGTGGATATTGGTAGCAATTAGGTTCCACTATTGGTTAAACATTAGATAAAACTATTCCTTTCCTAATGGCTTAAATACCCTTTTCTAGCAGAGATATGCTGATAACAACAGGAAGGAAACTTCTACTACCTCAATTCTACGTAAATTTTGACTGTGACTTGTTTGGTTCACTTAAGAGGTGATTGATCTTCAGCAATACAGTTTTTTTATGGACAGGGGAGGCAGTAACAATACCCTGAACTATTTTGGGAGCCTATAATATCTCTGTAGAAAATAATTCATAGAATACTTTCCTACATCTGAGTAGTATGGATGGTCCTCTAAAAGACTGACTTTGGACTGACGTCCAATGCCCTCCCATGCTTAGGGGCACTGGCTGTTGGTTTTCCAAAGGAAAAGGGAGGAGCATGAGGACCAGCTACCTGACCAGACCGAGGCTGAGGATTTCCTTGGCTGTATAAAGGGGAGGTCTAAGGATTTGTAAGCGAGTATCTATGAGCGGCTTTCTCCCTCTTCAGCCATCTTGGACAGAGGAACTATGGTCCTATATGGGAAGTTAATGTTTCGCTGTAATGGGCCTTAGTGAAGGTGGAGCACCAAGGTTTCTGTATCTCACCATTTGGTGGTGCCGGCTCAAATTACGCGGTCTACAATCTTCCTATCTAGTGGGTTAGGAGAGTCTTCTTCGCGTTTGCATTTGGGAACCACTGGGGAGGGAGGGTGGTATTCCACGTGCTCCACCTATCTTCCAGGATGGAATTTTACACGCACATAATTGATGATTCTCGTGTTTGTCCCAGGAAAGGGGGATAAATAAAAAACCCCCTACAGTGAAGGGGTGTGGTGTTTGTGAAGAAACAAGGTGTCTTTTTAATTATGGGGAAGTAAACCAGTAATGAAGGAATACCAGGACTTTTTTTAAAAAATTTATTCTTTATTTTAAAGTTATTAATTTTTTCTTATATTTCAATACGAAAGATTTCTATATCAATTTGTAGACTGGCACCCCGCTTCCCTCACGCCTCATGGATTCTGCCATGACGGTTAAATCCTCGGGTCTTGAATCTTTTTCCCTCAGATCTTTTTTTTTACCCTTTTTTTTTTTTGTGGATCTTTTTGTTTTTATGTCGTGTCTTTGAACAGGTTTTTACTCGTTTCTTGTTCTCTTACTTTATTAAGTACTTGTCTATCCAAATTGCAAATATAACCTCCAAACTAGAGGTTAATATCCAAAACACACCTAAGTGGATTACAGTTTACAGGAAGTTGCATGCAGGTAAGAAGAAAATAACGTTACATTCTAATACAAGTATTGCTTTTAATGTAACTTTTTTGCAGGTTTCTAAAGAATTTAATCGACTAAATTTTTACAATAGAGTTACAATGATAAACTATATATTTGTGTCTCTCTCATTAACTCAGGTATTATCTAGAAATTTTTTCTATAAGCCTATCATAATTTTTTATTTTATTCTTTTTTTCAGAATATGCGTATATACACTCCACACAGTTAATAAAAACAATTAAGAATGTCTAAAATAAAAAGTAGGTTGATGATCTCTAAGCACATTTAGAGATGACAGTTTTTTATTTATTTATTTATTATTTATTTATTTATTATGTTATTTCTTTATTTATTGGTTTTTTTTTTTTTTTTTTGTTTTTTTTTTTTTTTTTTGAGACATGAGGAGTCTCACCTGCCGCCTTCTGAACTGTCCCTGGCACTCCACTCTGAAGACAGGATGGCCCGACTCCAGAGGGTCCGCGGCCTCTGCTCGGCCAAGTCTAGGATTGAAGGCGTGAGCCACATGCCCAAGCATGTTTATTTATTCTCTGTAATGTGTAAGAATGTAACTGTCTGCATGCAAGTCTGTAAACCGTGTCGTGCAATGCACCTCGCAGAGTCCAGAAGAGGGTGTCAGATTCCCCTGCGAAACTGGCGTTCTGCCTCCGGTGAATTGGAGCTTCAGATGCTTCTCGGGACCGTATGTGGGTGCTGGGACCGACCGGGGTCCTCCACAAGAGCGGTTGGCGCTCTTAACGCTAGCCCATCTCTCCAGCCATTCAGATTGTTAATACAGTAAATTACAATCAAGAGAAAAAAAAAGTATGTACTTTTACATTTTTTTTTTATGAATATACTACTGTGTAAAACTCATCTATATATGGGAATTACAATGTGTGAGTAAAGTGGTAAGACAATACTAAAGTCCATTTATTAGATTCAATTGTGATAGCAAAGTTGCTTTCCAGATACAAGAATATATAATAAAGGTTGCTCAGGGTTTGCCTCTGCCACTGGGGATTTGGGTTAGATCCACAAATGGGAAGAAGCACTTAAACCCTTTTTTTTTTTTTTTTTTTTTTTTTTTTTAGGGACGTGTTGACTTAGGCTTGGTTTGTACTCATCTAACTTAGTGTAATTATTCAAATCCATCCATTACACTTCAGAGCAAAGGTCATGATTCATATTCTTTACTTTACGTGCTGCGTAAGCTCCATTGTGTAGATTTACCGACAGACTTATTTTGTTATGCGTCAATACGTGTTGGGGGGCATTTGGGGTTGGTTCAGGGGTCTTTTCTTTGTGAAGAGAGCTGCAGTACGCATAGCTGTGCATGTATGGCTTTGAAGGGTAGGATGTGTTTTGGGGTATTACCCAGAGAGTGTTTTATGGCTGGTCTGGTGTTAGGCTCATTTAGGTTTTATTAAAGGATATCCAAACTGCTTTTCCCACATTGGTTGTAACCATTTTGTACATTCCTAAACCAACATTGGTGAGTGGTTCCCTTTTCCCCACAACCTCTCCAGCATTTTGACATGGTGGTCTATCCTTATAAGCCTGATTGCTATAGCAGAAGTACCATGGATTATGCAGTGGATTTTAAGATGTGTACCTAAGAGAACCCACCAGGGAGAATGAATGTGTTTGGGAGGAAATTGGCAGGAAGGCAAACCCATTTCTAGGTGGCAATAGAGTGGCATGGTACTTTAAACAAAGGGGTATGCAATTATTGAATATGAGTGGAAGGTATGGGGCCAATTTTGCAGGCCCTGGAATTAATGCATCAAAAGTAAAATTTGCAGCATGCAGCAGCAGGCATAACATGGCTACTGCTTTGTGTAAAAACACGTGTGTCCCAGGTAGAAGAGGCAGACCAGGCAGAGGGAGATTGAAAATGTAAAACGTAACTTAGAGCAAGAAAGAAATAAGATGCTGGCTTCCTCAATATTGGCCTCTGGATTGCCAGTGACTTGTTTAAAAGAGAGAGTTAGAGGTGTCAACCAGTTGTTTTTTACATCTAGGAGGCCAGAAGGGGAAGAGAGGCCAGATTAGATCTAATACAAAGAAAACCATGACACCCCAAAAGCTGAAATCCATGGGAGAGGCAGATAATGAGGAAGTCAGTGAACTAGCAAATGGGCAAGATGCTCCCTAGGGTTCAATCTTTAATACAAAGAATGAGAATAAATCCATGTTTCTATATGTTGATGGTGGTCTTAAGAATGGTATAATGGGAGAAGCTAGGGAAATTGGAGAATATTCAGCACTGGATGTGTTGGAAGTAGAGAAGAATTTCAAACAATCACCAAAGGAGTGCCTGGTCACCTGGCTTGTGGGGATTTAGAACATGGGAGCAGATGATACTACTTTAAGTACAGCAGAAATTTTAAGGCTGAGCAAGAAAAAACCAAAAATCCCTCTTGAGACATAGGCTTCATAACCCGAGGCAACACAGGGAGAATCGATACTGATGTATTGGCATTTATGAGCCATTGGACATACTTTTCCACCCCAGTGTCAGTTCCCATGGGTATCAGGGGCTGGAGGACAATGGAAGAGGGGTACGCAGTGCTGAAGGAACTAGGAATTTAGGAAAAGAGATATCTGGTGTACATTTCACTGGACCAGATAAGACATTGTTCACTAGAGTTTTAAAGAAAAACTTGATGGAAAAAGGACCTAAAGATTTGTATGGAGATTTAATGAATGTGCTGAGTCCCTTAATGGAACAGGATTTTATAAAGTATGGGCGGAGAGATGCTTCCATGTTAAAGCTCCTGACGGCTTCTCTGGCAGAAGACATAGTTTTGTTTCCCAGCATCCACATGGGGTCTAAAGAACAGTCTTTACTCCAGTTCCAGCGATCTGCATGCCTTTTTTTGAACTCCCGCGAGGCATTGCATGCACCATGGTACAACCAACCTACATACAGAAGTAACTCAGTAAACAGAAAAAAAATAATAAAAAAAATTTTTTGAAAAATTAAAAAAATAAAAGTCGAGGCTTTGAGACAATCGACTAAGTGGCTTGAGTCAGCATGGGTAAAAATATGAGTTTGTAAAAGACTAAAGTAACCTAAAAGAAATATAAAAAGACAAAGCAGAAAAAAGAGTTTTGTTTAGGTTACTGGAAGGCCAGTGTGGCAAGATTTGTATCAAGCCCAAGATCCTAAAGAAAATATTGATTAAAAAGCCAAACTCTGTTCTAAATAGCCCCTGGATGACTCGAGCCTGAGGAATAGTTCGTACAAGGTATACAGAAAATAAAACCTGTACCAAGGGTTGATAATGCCCACACACAGACATTAGCGAGCCTTTCTTTTTATTAAGACAAATATTTTTTAAATAGTTTGTGTATTTCCTACATATTTGAATTTCCAGTTCACTTTAGAGCATGGCATTTTGCCTTACCTCTAACCAACACCCCACTCCAAATCATGCATTCTGCCATATATGACCTGGATCTTTTTCTACATAATTTTTAAAATACTTTTATTGGTGAATTGTGTATTTGGAGCATCTTTCAGTCCATTTAGACAACATTTCCCTCTTCCTGTTCCCCACCCCGCACCGCCACACGACCAGTTCATCATGGTTTCTGCCATACATATCTTGCTTCTTTCTCTCAGTCCTTTCCAAAGTTTTTCAACTGCAGAGGCTTGTTGATTTTTTTGGGGCAGAATTTAACGTATCAGTACATTCTTTGACCTAGTCTTTTTTTTTTTTTTTGTTTTCTGTTTTTTGGGGGGAGAGAGAGAGAGATCCAGAGAAGAGAGGAACATTGAGAACAACTGTATGTTAAATTCCAAAATATGTTTCAGCAGTCTTCATATTTTCCCCATTAATTTTTATTATGCGAAATTATGAATATGTACCTTCCACCATATACAGTAATTACAGAGTCCCAAAAGAAATGGTAAGGACAAGTCTAGAGCCCATTAAGAGACTAACATTCTAACAGCAAAAGTTCTTTCAGATGAAAAGGAAATAATAAAAACATAACGTTGTTCAGATATTGGCCCTTTCAACTGGGTTTGGTGTTAAGCACCGAATCCACAAATTAGGGAAGCATTCCCGATTGATTTTCTGGGAACTTGTTACTTACTTTCACTTAGCATAATGCTTTGAGTTTTCCATCCATTTACCTGCAAGTTCATGAGTGTCATCGGTCTTTACGGCTGAATGAATTCCATTGTTGTAGCATTGTACCAAATTTTTGTTATCCCATCATCAGTTGAGAGCCATCTGGGTTGATTCTAGCTCTTCGCTATTTTGACGAGAGCTGCAATAAACATGATGTGAATGTATTTTTGAGATACGATGAGTGTGTTGTGTGGGGATAGACTGGGATTGGTATGGCTGGTTCAGGTGAAAGGCTCATTTTGAGTCCTTTTCAGTGTTCTCTAACATTGCTTTCCACAGTGGATGAGTGTTCCCCCCGTTTCCCATTCCTTCCCACAACCTCTCTAGCAGTTGGCATCTTTTGTTTTATTGAACTTAGCCAGTCTTAATAGGAGGGAAATGATATCTGAGAATGGTTTTTAAGTTTTATAATTTGCATTTCCTTAATTATTAATGATGGTGAACACTTTTTAAAGATGTTTCTCAGCATCCTTTTACTTATTCACTGGTGAAGTCTCTGGTCATCTCTTATTCCATCTTTGGAGTAGGTCATGTGTTTTCTTCGTTGTTTTTGAGTAGTCTATATATTCTGGAAATAAATACTTTGTCACAAAGTAAATACTTTGTCACATGTATCTGCAATGAAAGTTTCCTCCCACTCTGTGGGTTTTTCTCTTCAATTCCCTTATATGTAGTCTTTTGATGTACAGACATTTTTGACTTTGATTAGATTTCCTTTTTGCCAACTGTTACCTTATTTTCCTGTGCAGCGGGCTAGCCTGTGTGGGGGGGATGATTTAAAAGGATTTTCCTATGCTATGCTTGTACTTGCTGCCCAACTTTGGTTTTTAGCACCTCAATGGTTGTTTCAGGTTTCATGGGGAATCTTTGATCCACTTGGAAGTTGATATTTGTACACAGTGAGAGGTAGGGAGTTTAATTTTGTTCTTTTTACAAATGGTGATCCAAATTTTCCAGCACCATTTGCTGAAAAATCGATAATCCTTCCTCCCTTGAGCTTTTTGGCCCATTTGTCAAATATGAAGTAGCTGAAACTGTATGAGCTCAATTTTGAATCTTCAATTTTGTTCCATTGGTGTAACGGGTCTGTTTTTGTGCCAGTAACCAGGCTGTCTTTATGACTCTAGCCCAGTAATATAGGGCTTGAAGCCTGGTAGAGCAATCCCCCCTGAATTGCATTTTTCACTCAGGGTTCTTTAGCTATTCAGGGTCCTTTTGTTGTTTTTGTTTTTGTCCATAGAATTTTGAATGTTTTCCCCAAGGCCGGTGAGGAAACTCAGGGGGATATTGAATTGAATTGCATTGAAGTCGATGTAGCTATTTGGGAGAAAGGACATTTTACTATATTAATTTTTTTTTTCCAATCCATTGACATGAGAGGGTCTTTCCAGCTTTGATGTCATTTTCATATCTTTCTTCAGGGTTTTTTAAATTTTATGTTGTAGAGAGAGTGGGTCTCATTGGTTAAGGTTGTTTTCCCTGCATTTATTTTTTTGAGTTTTGAGTCTACATGATGGGAAGGTCTTCTTATATTCCTTTTTCCAATGGCTTATTGTTGGTGTTCCCGCCATGCTCCTGCTTTCTTCTAGCTCATTGTTGTCTCCCTCCACTTTCCGACCCTCCTTTTTTTCTGTTCCATGACCTGTTCTTCTTTAATTGTTATTCTAACCTTTACTTCCATAACGTCTCTTGGTGGAGCTTCTTCATCCCTTCGATCCACTCGCATCTCCTCTGCAACACGTTATGTGTTGTGCCTTTCCTCTCTTCTGACTTCATACAGCTTTAGTTGCCTTTTCTTATCTATTGCCCCGCATCATTTCAAGCCCTAGTTGACGGGGATAGCTTGTTGGGGTCCTGCCCTTTAACAGAATGGCGTCTAATTGTTCTTCCTCCATTTAAGTGATTTGCTGTGGGTTTGTTTTGTATTGGTTTGATATGTGTTGAGGAACATTCCCTTCAGTCCATTTCCTTTCTAGAAACTTTAAACATGAAGGAATGCTGGATCTTTTTTCACAAAGGCCTTTAATCTGCATCAACTGAGATGATAGTGTGGTGGGATTTTTTTGTGTCTTTCAGTCCATTTAATGTGTTTTCGAAATATTTACTGAGTCACGTAATGTTGAACCATCCTGCATCTCTGTTTATGAATCCAACTTGATCAAGATGGATGATCTTTTTGATGTGAGTCTGTAAAGTGATTGAAAGGTATTTTTGAGGTTTGAAAATTTTATCTATGTTAATTAATTAATAGGTCTATAGTTTTTTTGTTTGTGTCTTTGGCTGGTTTAGGTATTAGAAGTAATTTGGGATATATCACTCCTGTTTGTGTTTCTTCTGAAATTTTGAGTAGTAAAGGTTTTAAGACCACTTTATAGGTTTTTAGAGAATTTCTGCTGTCCAAACCATCTAGGACTGGGCTTTTTTTAGTTGGGAAGTTTTGTTTATGTCTTCCAATTTTCCTCAAATATTAGAAGAGGTTTTACTGTCCCAATCTCTTTTAGTTAAGAGTTGTTTTGGTTATCACCAGAATAATCAGACTGTATGACATTTCCTCTTAGGTTTTCAAATTTTGATAGAGTATGCGGTTCATCTTGGGGTACTGGAATAATGGCGGAGAAGGAGAATGCTACATTTCTTTTAAGTAATGACCTCACCTGTTCTCTGTAAGCAAGCCTAAGTAAATGCCCTATAATCTTGCACCTGTCATTTTGGGGGAGTCTTTCCTCATTTTGCCTTGGGGGTCCTGGGAGTCAAGAGGTGGCATGTGTTATCTCCCAGAAAGAATTTCAGCAACAAAATCTAGTGCCACTAATGTTGTTTGCACACTAGAAGCAGATGGTAAGACCGCTTATTGAAATCATCACGGCATTATATGAATGCAGAAAAGAGAGTTCCAATTGGGACCAAGCTAAAATCCTTGCCACTGCACATCTGGCCCTCATAGTAGCAGAGAGTGCTATGCAGATCTCTAGGGGAGAATAGTATCAAACTTTCTTCATAATGATGTACCTCACTTTCTTCACTGTTACATGTGAAGCAAGATGTGCCTGCTGGTGCATTAGTGACGCACCTGGTGTATTTAACAACCACCAATTTCCCCAATTGGATTTAAGGTCTGCACTTCAGGGAGGAAGAAACATCAGGCACTATATGGTTGTGAGAGAGGGGGAGTTCCTACATTCCTATAATAAATCCCTTACTCATTTGATCTGTAAGCAAGCCCAATTAAACGTTAAAATTTTCCAAACTGGTGGTTTGGGTGCTCTTGTTTGCTTTGCCTTTGGGACTTCAGCAGTGGGAGACATGTACTTCCCAGAAGTAATTCTGGCACTGATAATTAGGTTTAATAACATATAATATATAAATTTGTGGAGCAATACTGTCTGCCCAGGCATAACAGCCTTATAGTTGTATGTAACATTAGTTAATTAATTTTTGTTTTATATGTGTGTGTGTTATGTGTGTGAATGATTGCACTCATCTCTCCCACTCTGTTTAATACGCTCCTATTGCTCTTGTCCCTAAAAAAAAATCTTTCGAAATTGCTGTCCTGTCGTTTGTTTTAAATTTTAATTAAACTTTTGTGTATTTCATATAATGTATCTTAATCATATCTACCCCTGATCCTCCCTTCAATCCCCCTACAACTCCCACCACATCTCCTTCACAACCTCATGTCCATGTACACTAGCACTAACCAAGGCATTTTTGTGGTAATAGGTTTGAAAATATTCACTGGAACCTGTTGGGAGGAGGTCAATAGTGGATGCACAACAGAAACACCATTTTTTTTTTTTTTCTGTACAAGAATCTATCAATAGCCAGTAGTTCATCAGTAAGGGGTCCATGAGTCCTTTTTTTCATAACTGATTGTTGACAGAGCCACTATTGTGGAAGACCACAAAAAAACTGTAGGTTGCATAAATTCATGGTTACAATGGTTCTGTTTCTTTCTAAAGGATAAAATTCTTCCCTAAGGGTCTTTTTTCCTAGGGTTTTGTCAGTCGCTCTTCCGACAGTGGTATCTGAACCATATATGAGATGTATAAATGCAATTTTCTTTATTTTTTTTTAGTTTTTATTTTTTTTTTAATTAGTTTTTATTGATGTCTTTGTGCATTGCATACATTTTTCCAATTCAGTTCAGCGTATTTTCCCTTTCCCTCCCCCCCCACCCCACAAACCCCCCACCACCATCCCAGATCAATGCATTCTGCCATAACTGTTCTCCATCTTTCTCTCAGTGTTTTTTTTTATTTTTTAGCTATAAGTGAATAATCCATGAGTACAAGCATCCTTTCATGCAAAACCTACCGGCAGGCTGTTGTGCCCAACACCGACAGCCCCACCATCCCAGTGGGGGTGACAGGTTGTTTGTTCATCAAAGTTGATCAAATGATGTCCAGACTACATCGCTGCTTTACATCACCATTCACGCCAAGCGCAGCCCTTACATTCTACCATGCCGCCCTCCTTCCGCAGGTTGTTCCCTAGGCTTAGAAAAGTGGCACAGGTGGATAGAGGTAAAACAGTCCACTCTCTCTGGAGGCTGTTGTCTTGGACTCGAGGTCAATCTGGCTGTTTCCTTTCATGGGCTGACAGATTTGTCCAGGAATAACCTTTCGATCCTACTAATGAAGAACAAGCAATTAGATATATAGGGTATTTAAGCAGACACTAATAGTTAATGGTAGGTTACTTTGGCATAGACACATTTGTTTGGATGATATGTTAATTCCTGAATTACAATTTTCCCCCCTGTTTAATATGAGGCTGGCCCTTCATCTTTCACTAGTTTTCAGGATCTAGGGAACCAGTAAATCACTGAATAAGCCACTGTTCATTGTAAAATGGCATTTGTCAGATTAACAGGAATGACTAGTATATGGCATAAAGATAAAGATGAGAAATGCAGTTGAATACTAATGCCAAATTTAAGTCAAGGAAATGTTGTCCTTCCAGTTTGAGCGCTATAATTAGCCTTACTGTATCAGGCATTGATATATTCTTCTAGAATAGGCTTCATATTCACTCAGTGCCTTGGCTGTCCCCCAAAAGTCACGTAACAATTGTATAAGTCAGTGCATATTTACTTGAAGTTCAGTTTTGTAGTTTCTTATGATTAAGATGGTTGATACCTTTTCTCCCCATCTACATCACACTTTTAGTTCTTTGAAAGTGTGCCACCATGAATAAAGACGTTTACAGATTGTTTTATTTTTCTATACTGAGGATGAAGTGTCATCAGTCATAGTTAATGGCCATTATCTAGAACACACCCCCTCAAAAAAATAAAAATTAAAAATTCCTAGCATCGGATGTGCAAAAAGGATAATTCTTTTTTGGCGATCAATTTTTTATTGAAGTTATGGTGCATTCATACAATTTCGTAATCAATTAGAACCATTTCCCGTTCCTTGCTGTCCCAACACTAGACTCATGCATTCTACCATACACGTCTGGAATCCTTTCCTCAGATGTTTTTAAACTGTTTGATTGAAAAGTTTAGTGTTTGGGCAGAAGTTTACTGTTTTTTTTTTTTTGTCCTTATTTTTTTTTTTTTCTTTTCTGTAAAATTTGTATTGAATAATTTGTATTAGAAGTCTTTTCTTAAAGCATTTGTATTAAAGCATTTTTACTGAACCATTTGTATAAGAAGTAAGGAACCCGGCAAGGTTGCCCCCATCTTCACTCCTCTTCAGTAGAGTGCTTGAAATGCTTGGTAGAGGAATGAGAGAAGACAGGAAAATTAAACGAGTACTAATTAGAAAAGAGAGTTTCAACGAATCACTTTTTGCAGATGGGCATATTAGTTTACCACAAAGATGCCGAAAACCATACCACAAAAACTTAGAAAGATTAAATGGAAATTCAGTAAAGGGGCGGAGATACAAAAATTAACCTAGAAAAAATTAATACCCTTTCGTTAAGCCAAGTACAAGCACTGAGAAAGAATAAAAGGAGACCTTCCCATTGACACTCACCTAGAAAAAAAATAAAATGCCTAGGAACAAACTGAACCAAAGACATTGAAGATCTCTATAAGAAAAATTTTTAAATCCCTGAAGAAGATAGAAGAAGAAATAAGAAGATGAAAAAACAAAAAGTTAAAAAAAAAAAAAAAAAAAAAATAAAAATGACCATCCTAGCCTAAATAATATACAGATTCAATGTGATCCGAATTAAATTCTCCGCTAGGAGCTTCGTCACAGACCTAGAAAAAAAAAAAAAAAAAAAAAAAAAAAAAAAAAAAAAAAAAAAAAAAAAAAAAAAAAAAACCTGAGCTAAAAGAGCAATGCAGGGAACATTACTATACCATATTACTATAACTATAATACAGGGGTGATAGTCCATAAAAACAAGCCTGGTGATGGCACAAAATGGACCAGTAGATCAATGAAACAAAACTAAGATCCAAACTTGAGTACAGCTATTTTCAGTCACCTAATACTTGACAAAGTGGCCAAGAAGTACACAATGGAGAAAGAGCATCTTCAAAGGTGTTGGGGCAAAACGGATCACCATTTGTAGAAAATAAAATTAAAACCCTATAACCCTTTCGCCTGACAAAAATCCCTACAAAGGTAATAAAAAATCTAAATGTGAAACCCCAAAACTCTGAAATGATAGAAGAAAACATTGGCAGGAAGCTAAACATATAGGCCTGGCTAGAAAAGACTTTCTAAGATCAGACAGCAGCGCCCAGGAAATAGGTCAACAATTGACACGTGGGACTTTATTAAAACTTCTGTGGAGTGAAAGAAACAATAGAAAGAAGTGAAGAGAAAACCCAGAAACTGGGAGTATAGATTCATCATTTGGATACATCTGGCAGAGAATTAATATCCAGATTATATAAATACGCAAAAAACAAAGGAGCAAACAAAACTAATCACTCCCTCAAAAGATGGAGTGAAAGCTGCAGAGACTTCACAAGTTAAGAAATAAGGATGACTGAGAAATAGCTTAAAATTTTTTCAACATCACTAATAAGTAAGGAAATGTACACTTAACACCAAATTTGCATGATTTCATCTTACCTTGCTAAGACTGGCTATGATCAAGAAAGCAAAATATACCAAATGGTACAGGGTTTTTGGAGAATTGGCACACACTCAGCTCCCTGCTGATGTTAATAAAAAGTAGGTCAAGGTCCATACAGAAAACATTGTGTAGAAGTGTTCATCAAAAAGACTGAAAATGAGCCTACAACTGACCCAGCCATATACCACTCCTTGGGGTATACCCACAAGACTCAATCAAATAGCAGAGATAAAGCACATCCATGTTTATTATAGCTCTCGTCACAATAGGAAGAACCAGAAGCAACCCAAGTTTCCTTCTACACAAGAATAGCTAAAGAAAATGGGGTACAACTACACAATGGAAATTCGTGCAGCAGTAAAAGAAAAGATGACCTCAGGACCTTTGTACGGTCGCTTCCATGGCCTCGCCCCCTCTCTGATACCTTAGTGCGCCCAGTCCCGAAAAATAAATAAACATAAAAGCACGGTATAATGGTGTGCCTCTTGTGGATCCTAGCACCAGCTCTCTATTTGTAAGCCAAACTGAATAATGGTGGGGTCTGGTTGGGTTGTTGTTCTTTCTTTTTTATTTTTTAGTAAATATAATATTTGATGTTACTCATCAACTTGTAATGTAGAAATGTAAAGTAATATGGTTTTTAAACCTGATACAATGCAATTCTACTGTGAAAATGTGAATCCCGAGCAGTTTTGGAGCTGAGCCTGTAGTTTATTTCAGATACAATAATTTTGGTATAGGTGTGGCATATATAGATATATATATATATATATATATAATATATATATGCCCATATAATATATTAGGCCATATAATATAATATAGGAGTATATTTGGAGTGAATACAAATGGAAGAGAACAAAAACAACAAAGAAGAAGACTGGTCAAAGAGCTGACTGAAAAAGAAAACTTCTGCCCCATATAGTAAACTCTGCAATTGACAATTTTAAAACGGACTGGAAGATATGGAAGACGTGGTGAATGGTAGACGCTTGAGCATCTAAGTGGGGTAGGGGGCAAGTAAGGGGAAATGGGTCTGAATTTGACTAAAAAATGTATGAAATACACAAAAAAAAAAAAAAAAAAAAAAAAGATTCTGAGAAAATAACAGTACCTGTATTAAATACTGTTGAAAACCAATTAGGTGACTAAAAAGAAACAAATTAACTTGTGTCTGAAACATCCATTTTGTAAGAGCAAAAATAACTATGAAAATTCGCAAAAAAAATCTATATATAAAAGTATTTCTTTCTGAATAAAAAAAAAACAATCTTAATTCCAAGCACATCTCTAACACTCAGGAAGAAGTGGAAGGATGAAATGCCATGATTTTTGTAATTAGCCTGAGATCAATAGGAAGACTGTGACTCAAAAACCAGGTAAAAATAACAAACCATCAGAAAACGTATTTTTTTCAAGTATCTTCGTGGAACTTCTTCATTATATTTATCATATTAAAAAGTCTCTATAAAATGCCAAAATACTCATCCAATCTTCTTATAAGCTAAAGCCTTCGAGGTAAACAATAACAAAATAAGACAAAAAAAAGAAAGAAAACCCACCAAAAACCCAAACCAAGAAGTGTATGATAGACATATACATAAATATTAATCGTTTATACATTTTTACTAAGTTGAAGTTGTAATGGTTTCTTTATTCCTCCAAATGACTTCAGCCCCCACATTTAGTTTTAAAATCAATAGATGGAAACAGAGAAAATGATACCCTCTCAAATGCCAATATCCTCTCTTTTTGGTCTTTAAAATATGATTAAGACCTCACAAAATATAAAAGAATGACCATGAGGCAATTTTTCTTGATTCTTACAGAGCAGATATAAACAAAGAACATTGCAAACTAAGTTGCTAAATAGCGTGCGTTGCTCAACCTATGAGAAGTGATTGCAGAAAGATTTGGAAGCATGATCTCGGAGTGGCTATTTCTTCCACCTCTTACTGTGTTTGCTTAATGTATTTTCCCTTTAAGTGACAGTTTCTCTGAAAAACACATTTACCATTTAGGCAGAAGAATTACTCAATGTGTACTGGAAATCTGATACACTGCTGTTTTATATTCAAAGCAAAAAGTCTTTGTCTTATGATCCTGCACCAATATATGTAAAGCATTAACATCAAAAAGAGATATTTTTGTGTGTTCAAGTGTTGAAAAGACTAGGATATGCTTAAGTTAAAATTAAAGACAAACATGAAAGAAGTTATGAATTTACTTGTAGAATACCAAATTGTAGACAAAGCATTTTATTATCATAGGTCTCTCATCCTATATTCTCTAGATCATATGACACATTTTGAAAATCTACAGGATATACATGTGCAAAAATAATGAATCAATGCAAAAAGTAACATAAAATTGAAGCAAATAAGATGGATACTCAATGTATTGAAAGAGAGGGCTAGGCATATGAAAAATTTATAGGGATGGAATCACACACTCAAATATCACAGACTGCATATGATTAAATGAATTAAACAAAGAGAAGAAATTTGGATTGGGTATTTTTTTCAATCTTTGCTCATTTTATTTATTTATTTATTTTTGATGTGTATGAAATGTACTGTCGGCATGTAGTTTTGTGCGCCCTGTTGGATTCCCCCCCTGGAACTGGAGTTAAAGTACAGATTTAAGTTCAGCCCGCCATGGGTGGGTGTTGGGATCAAATCTGGGTCCTCGGCNACACACACACACACACACACACACACACACACACACACAATGGAAATAGAGAAATGGTGCCCCTGTAACTTGCTTGTTATTAAATTGAAAGTATTTTGCTAAAAGAAGTTTCTTTTGGTTAATCTAGACTCTGTCGCAGAGCTCATTTTGCACCTGTTATATAAGTTCCTTAAAAATAAATTGCCCATTGACTGACTTCATGTACACACAGCTATGTAGCTACTATTTGTTTTAATTCTGGAAGTTAAAATATTCAGCCTAAGATATATTACTGTAATCTGTCACTTATATCCATAAAGCAGTGAAAATATATACAGAGTTTGAAAACATATATGTGCATAAATACAAACAGATTCTACAAATTTGAGGGAGAGGAAAAAAAGAAAAAAAATTTAGATTGGACTTTTGACTTAGCTTCAAAATCATGTGCAAATCAATTTATGACCTTGACAAAATTATAAGATTTTTGATCTTCACTTTGTTCTTTTGGATAAACCCATTAAAATCAAGTAAAAAGGCATTAAACCTAGCTGTCAACATTATTTGCATGGTTCTAATTAAGAGCAGAGGAATTGTTTTAATAGATGTAACCTTCTCAGGATGCCAACTGTAAACATAAAACTTTCATAACTAATGAACAGAATGTAAATACTTGTGTATAATGTAGCTCAAAACACTAAACTAATACATCTGGCTTTAAAAATATTTTAAAATACCAATTAAAAAATTTCTATTACGAAACAAAATTCCAAAGAAACTAGATATTTCTTTCACTGTAAATAATTAGTAAAGTGAATTATACTCATCAGAAGCCAACTGTTTCTGTTTGGATGTAAGCTATTATTGTAGCACTTGTGTGGGCAGGCAGGTCCAGCTTTTTGATCCAGTATAAAATACATACTATGAATAGTTTAAAAATTTAATTAAAATTTCAGTGTTCAAATCATTACTACCTTCTTGTTTTTTTGTTCTTTTTTATTATGTTGATAACTTGAACACTTAAAAATTAATTATGTTTAAATGTGGACATATTTAAATAACAGCTTTTGAATCTTTCAAACTGCTCTTTCTGTAACTGATAACCTTTTCATAGAATTGTTTAGATTAAAGATACTTTTTGAAGGCAAAGGCACCATGTGCAGTTACAATAAAATCCCCATTTAATTGTAATGTGACCCACTATAAACTATGATATTAACATGTCAAGTCAATTTCAAGCTCTTCTCTTCTCAGGCTATTTAGCACAACAAATTTCATGCTAATCAGTCTGAGATTTTAAAATTCAAATATGGAAGTTTGTCATTTTGCATATCTGATAAAACGTGCATGCATGCAAGTATTTATAGTAAATATGGTAATATACCACAGTATAAATACCATTCATAATTCAGTAAAATTCTATATTGCTATAATTTATATTAAAAATTAAGATAGATTACCAGTATTATTAATGTGTAATACCACTTAATATGCAACATAAAACTATATGTAATAAAAACTAATCATATTTATACATCCAAATATTAAAAGCAGTTATCTTTTTTTAAATATGTTTTGAATTTATTTTATTTATTTTATTTTTTATTTATTTCTATATGTGTATGAATGTACTGTCTGCATGCAAGTTTGTGCACCCGTGTCGTGCAATGCCGCGGAGGTCAGAAGAGGGTGTCGGATTCCCCTGGAACTGGAGTTCTCCTGGAATTGGAGTTTCCAGACGGTTCTTGGCCTCCATGTGGGTGCTGGGGATCGAACCCGGGTCCTCTGAAAGAGCGGTTGCTTGCATGTCTGTAAGTGCACCCTTGTTGTGCAATGCCTGCAAAGGTCAGAGAGGTTGTCCCACCCCTGAAACTGGAGTTATGGACAGTTGTTTAGCTGACATGTATGTGTGTGTGTGTGTGTGTGTGTGTGTGTGTGTGTGTGTGTTTTGGTCATCGAACCTGGGTCCATCTGTCCATCACAAACGCAGTCATCTTTATGTTATAAATTTTAGTGGCCCTTGGTTGTTCTTTTAACTTACATGTCCTATGTTTTCTATGGATTGGAAGTAATATTGCCTAGTTATATAAACGTTTACAGTATATGAACTCAGTATTAGTTTTAAAGATTAATGTAGAATGAGTTCAGAAAACATAATAAATAAAAGAGGTTGATTATATTTAGCTTGATATATAATAGAGTAATATTTTACAAATTGGACATTGCAACCTCATAGAAAAAGAGCATACCAGAGATACCTGAAAGTAGACAAATGCAGATAGGTTCTGCATACAGTGTTTAAGGGAAGAAGACATAGCTATAATCGGCAATAAATATATCATAAAAATTTCAGTTGAAGAAAAATTCAAAATTTTATTGCTAATGGAATGAGAAAGTGAAAACAAGAAACCCAAGAGAGAAGAATGCTAAGGAGAAGGGAAAACAAAATATTGGTATGTTATCAATATTTTTTTGTGTTCATAGAGTCAGATGTAATTTGAGTTCTTACAGAGCAAATCAAGATAAGGAGACAAAAATGAAAGGAGGTGATATATAAAGCATATATACCCAGTTCAAATCTAGTCAAGAATATCACATGATAAAAGAAACTGAAATCACTGGATAAAAAGTGAATTGTTTATAAATGGAAATAACAGAAATCATTTATATTAATATATGTGAAGGAAGTCATATTTACTCAGCCAATGGGGACTCAACAATATGAAGAATCAGCCTTTAGCACCAGAAACAGTTTCCCTGGCTATTTTAAGACACCTCTAGTAGATAATACATGGCATATCAATAGTGAAAGACAGATTCTAAACAAAGCAATAAAATAAATAGAATTAAAATAGAATCTTAGGAATTCATACAGGTTTCTAAAAGTATAGTTTGTGGATGGACTAAGCTAAATAAAATGTCAAAGAAAAGGAGAAAGTGAATATTTCCAATGGAAAACATTTAACCTGAAGAATATTTAAACAATATTCAAAATAGGAACATAATCTCACATGATATTAATATATCAAGCCTATTTTACACTGAAGCAATAAATAAGAGATGTCAGGAAATGGAAAAAATTTTTTCAGAATAAAATCGGTCAGGATTTCATTGAATATGTTTAAAAATTGTCATAACACAATGTAAACCACAGATAAAATGGGGTCAGTGAATTCAAATTTAGACACATGATATTCAAACTGCTAACAGAAAAATATATATAACAAATTATTAGCAGGTAAAGATTAGTATTTCTTATGTTAATGTTTTTAATTTTGTGCAATTTACTTCTTACATATGATGCATTATGGTCATATTGAATTGTCATTGCCTTCCCTATTCCATCTCCATTCCTTTTGAAACTCTTTATAATTCCTGATAGTCAGCTTCCTGATTTCATAATGTCCAAAGTTCTTCTTCAGGTTGTCACAGCTATTGTGTGTTCATTTATGTTAACAGTGTCTTATACAGCATTTTATAGTACTTTTTCCATGATACAATTCTTAGAACCTAACAATTCTTCAATATAGTACCTGACACATTTAGAGCTCAGTACTCAGCATTCTATCACTCTGCAGTTAAAGATATAAATTCCTTGTCTGTCTGTTTCATTTCCAGATGAGTCATCACTTCTTAAGGCTGAGAGCTGGAGCAGATAATTTGTATAACAACACATAGCCATATGTCCACTTAGTGAAGCAGTATTAGATATGGCCTGTGATCTCAGGAGAAATAAGCTTTTGACCAGGATGGCAGTATCAGATATGTGTTTTTCTCTCATGGAGGTATCTTTGATCGATTCAGGTAAGAGCTCTTTAAGCTCTGAAGTGTTATTTTGCTATTGTATGACTAGGTTGATATTGTAGCAATTAGGTTCCACTATTTGGTTAAACAATTGATAACTATTCTTTCCTAATGGCTTAAATAGCCTTTTCTAGCAGATATATGCTTGATAACAGAAAGGAAACTTCTACCTCAATTCTACGTAAATTTGACTGTGACTTGTATCCACAGGGTGAATTGTCTTCAGCAATACAGTTTTTATGGACAGGGGAGAGCAGTAACAATACCCTGAACTATTTTGGGAGCCTATAATATCTCTGTAGAAAATAATTCATAGAATACTTTCCTACATCTGAGTAGTATGGATGGTCCTCTAAAAGACTGACTTTGGACTGACGTCCAATGCCCTCCCATGCTTAGGGGCACTGGCTGTTGGTTTTCCAAAGGAAAAGGAGGAGCATGAGGAACCAGCTACCTGACCCAACCAGCGAGGATTCCTTGGCTGTATAAAGGGGAGGGGCTAAGGATTTGTAAGCAGAGTATCCTATGAAGCGGCTTTCTCCCATCTTCAGCCATCTTGGACAGAGGAACTATGGTCCCTAATGGGAAGTTAATTTTCCTGTATGGCCATTAGTGAAGGGGAGCACCAAGGTTTCTGTAATAACCCCTCACCATTTGTGTGCCGGCCAAATTAACCTCTACAATCTTCCTATCAGTGGTTAGGAGAGTCTTCTTCGCTTTGCATTTGGGACCACTGGAGGGGGAGGTGGTATTCCACGTGCCACCTATCTTCCAGGAGGAATTTCAACAGCACAAATTGATGATGTAGTTGCCAGGAAAGGGGGAAAAAAAAACCCACTAACAGCTGAGGGGGTGGTGTTTGTGAAGAACAAGGGTGTTTCCTTTAATATGGGGAAAGAAACCAGTAATGAAAGGAAATCAGGATTTTTTAAAATTTATTTATTTTTAAGTTAATTTTTATATTTCATACAAGATTTCCTACTCAAATTTAGACTCACCCCCCCCCTCACCCTCATGGATTCTGCCATGCATGTTAAGTCCTGTCTTGAATCTTTTTCTCAGTCTTTTTTAACCCTTTGGATGCAGAAGTTTTCTGTTTTTGTCAGTTCTTTGAACAGGTTTTTATCTCTTTCTTGTTCCCTTTAATTTTACAGTACTCCAGAATATGCAAATATACACTCCAAACTATAGGTTAATTCCAAAACACACTAAGGGATTCACAGTTTTACAGTAAAGTTGCATGCAGGTAAGAAGAAATATAACTTTACATTCTAAATTACAAGTATGTTTTAATGTAATTTTTGGAAGGTTCTATAAGAATTTAATATAAATTTTACAATCAGTTAACAATGTAAACTATATATTATTGTAATATCTCAATAACTCAGGGATTATACTGAAATTTTTCTATAAAGCTATCAATAATTTTTTATTTTATTTTTTTCCAGAATATGCGTATATACACTCCACACATAAGTAAAAATTAAGAATTCTGAAAATAAAATACAGGTTGATTCCTAAGCACATTTAGAGATGAGCATTTTATTTTATTTATTTATTTATTTATTTATTTACTTATTTATTTATTTTATTTTTTGGTTTTTTTTTTTTTTTTTTTTTTTTTTTGAGACAGGGTCTCCCTGCAGCTCTGACTGTCCTGGAACTCACTCTGTAGACCAGGATGGCCTCAAACTCACAGAGGTCCGCGTGCCTCTGCCTCCCAAGTGCTAGGATTGAAGGCGTGAGCCACCATGCCCAGCATTTATTTATTTCTGTATGTGTATCAATGTACTGTCTGCATGCAAGTCTGTACACCCGTGTCGTGCAATGCCCGCGGAGGTCAGAAGAGGGTGTCAGATTCCCCTGGAACTGGAGTTCTCCTGGAATTGGAGCTTCAGATGGCTCTCGGCCGCTATGTGGGTGCTGGGGACCGAACCCGGGTCCTCCACAAGAGCGGTTGGCGCTCTTAACTGCTAGGCCATCTCTCCAGCCCTGAGATTCGCATTTTAGCAGTAAATTTGCATGCAGGTATAAAGTCATGTACTTTTACATTTTTTTTAGAATATGACTACATATCCTCCATCTATATATGGTAAATACAATGTGTGAGTAAAAGTGGTAAGACAATACTAAAGTCCATTTATAGATTCACATTGTAATAGCACAGTTGCTTTCAGATACAATGAAATATAATAATAAAGTTGCTCAGTTTGCCTGCCAACTGGGGATTTGGCGTTAGCATCCACAAATGAGGGAAACCTTTACCTTTTTTTTTTTTTTTTTTTTTCTGGGACTGTGTTACTTCACTTAGTGTAATTAATTCAAATCCCATCCATTTACCAGCAAAGGTCATGATGTCATCATTCTTTACTGCTGCGTAGAGCTCCATTGTGTAGATGTACCACATTTTTGTTATGCAGTCATCTGTTGAGGGGCATTTGGGTTGGTTCCAGGTCTTTTCTATTGTGAAGAGAGCTGCAGTACGCATAGCTGTGCATGTATCTTTGAGGTAGGATGTGTCTTGTGGGTATATACCCAGGAGTGTTATGGCTGGGTCAGGTGTTAGGCTCATTTTGGGTTTATTAAAGGATTGCCATACTGCTTTCCACAGTGGTTGTACCAGTTTACATTCCCACCAACATTGGATGAGTGTTCCCTTTTCCCCACAACCTCTCCAGCATTTTGACATGGTGGTCTATCCTTATAAGCCTGATTGCTATAGCAGAAGTACCATGGATTATGCAGTGGATTTTAAGATGTGTAACTAAGATGAACCCACCTAGGTAGATGATGTGTTTGGGAGAAATTGCAGGAAGGCAACCCATTTCTAGGTGGCATAGAGTGGCATGGGTACTTGAACAAAGGGGTATGCCATGTGAATATGAGTGGAAGGTATGGGGCCAATTTTGCAGGCCCTGGAATTAATGCATCAAAAGTAAAATTTGCAGCATGCAGCAGCAGGCATAACATGGCTACTGCTTTGTGTAAAAACACGTGTGTCCCAGGTAGAAGAGGCAGACCAGGCAGAGGGAGATTGAAAATGTAAAACGTAACTTAGAGCAAGAAAGAAATAAGATGCTGGCTTCCTCAATATTGGCCTCTGGATTGCCAGTGACTTGTTTAAAAGAGAGAGTTAGAGGTGTCAACCAGTTGTTTTTTACATCTAGGAGGCCAGAAGGGGAAGAGAGGCCAGATTAGATCTAATACAAAGAAAACCATGACACCCCAAAAGCTGAAATCCATGGGAGAGGCAGATAATGAGGAAGTCAGTGAACTAGCAAATGGGCAAGATGCTCCCTAGGGTTCAATCTTTAATACAAAGAATGAGAATAAATCCATGTTTCTATATGTTGATGGTGGTCTTAAGAATGGTATAATGGGAGAAGCTAGGGAAATTGGAGAATATTCAGCACTGGATGTGTTGGAAGTAGAGAAGAATTTCAAACAATCACCAAAGGAGTGCCTGGTCACCTGGCTTGTGGGGATTTAGAACATGGGAGCAGATGATACTACTTTAAGTACAGCAGAAATTTTAAGGCTGAGCAAGAAAACCAAAAATCCCTCCTTGAGACATAGGCTGCATAACTTGAGGCAGCGCAGGGAGAATCAGATACTGATGTATTGGCATTTATGAGCCATTGGACATACTTTTCCACCCCAGTGTCAGTTCCCATGGGTATCAGGGGTTGGGGGACAATGGAAGAGGGGCAAGCACTACTGAGGGAACTAGGAATTAGGAAAGAGATATATGGTGTACATTTCACTGGACCAGATAAGACATTGTTCACTAGAGTTTTAAAGAAAAACTTGATGGAAAAAGGACCTAAAGATTTGTATGGAGATTTAATGAATGTGCTGAGTCCCTTAATGGAACAGGATTTTATAAAGTATGGGCTGGAGAGATGGCTCAGTGGTTAAGAGCTCTGACTGCTCTTGCAGAGGACCAGAGTTTGATTCCCAGCATCCACATGGGGTCTAAGAACAGTCTTTAACTCCAGTTCCAGAGGAATCTGATGCCCTTTTTTGAACTCCGCGGCATTGCATGACATGGTACACCAACCTACATACAGAGAGTACACTCATAAACATAAAAAATAATAATTTTTTTTAAAAATTAAAAAATAAAGTAGAGGCTTTGAGACATCTACTAAGTGGCTTAGATCAGCATGTAAAATATGAGTGTAAAATAGTAAAACAACCTAAAAGAAATATAAAAAAGACAAAGCAGAAAAAAGAGTTTTGTTTAGGTTACTTGAAGGCCAGTGTGGCAAGATTTGTATCAAGCCCAAGATCCTAAAGAAAATATTGATTAAAAAGCCAAACTCTGTTCTAAATAGCCCCTGGATGACTCGAGCCTGAGGAATAGTTCGTACAAGGTATACAGAAAATAAAACCTGTACCAAGGGTTGAT
The DNA here is from genome assembly GCA_009823505.1 of Rhizomys pruinosus. Classification (NCBI taxonomy): domain Eukaryota; kingdom Metazoa; phylum Chordata; class Mammalia; order Rodentia; family Spalacidae; genus Rhizomys; species Rhizomys pruinosus. The sequence goes on from VZQC01015059.1 coordinate 358,334, forward strand.
AATGCCCACACACAGACATTAGCGAGCCTTTCTTTTTATTAATACAATATTTTATTAATATTTTGTGTATTTCATACATTATTTTCAGTTCAATTTAGACATTTCCATTTGCCTTACCTCTACCACACTCCAATTCATGCATTCTGCCATATATGACCTGTATTTTTCTCTCAGTATTTTTAAAAATACTTTTATTGGTGATTTGTGTATTTGATCATCTTTCAGTCCAATTTAGACACATTTCCCTCTTCCTGTTCCCACCCCACCCCAGTTCATGCTTTCTGCCATACATATCTTGCATCTTTCTCTCAGTCTTTCCAAAGTTTTTCACTGCAGAGGCTTGTTGTTTTGGGCAGAATTTAACTGTATCAGTACATTCTTTGACCTAGTCTTTATGTTGTTGTTTATGTTGTTCCAATATATGCTTACATTAACTATCACATATGTATTACATCTGAGAATAAACTGTATGTTAATTCCAAAATATGTTCAGTCATTCATATTTTCCCCATTAATTTTATGTTATGCTAAAATATGAATATGTACCTTCCACCCATATACAGTAATTACAGAGTCTGAAAATAAATGGTAGGCCAATTCTAGAGCCCATTAAGAGACTAACATTCTAACAGCACAGTTGCTTTCAGATGAAAAGAAATATAACAATAACTTTGTTCAGTTTGCCTTTCAACTGGGGATTTGGTGTTAGCATCCACAAATGAGGGAAACCATTCCCGGATTGATTTTCTGGGAACTTGTTACTTCACTTAGCATAATGGCTTTGAGTTTCCATCCATTTACCTGCAAAGTTCATGATGTCATCTGTCTTTACTGCTGAATAGAACTTCATTGTGTAGATGTACCACATTTTTGTTATCCCATCATCAGTTGAGGGGCATCTGGGTTGATTCTAGCTCTTCGCTATTTTGACGAGAGCTGCATTAAACATGGATGTGAATGTATTTTTGAGATACGATGAGTGTGTGGGTATATAACTGGGAGTGGTATGACTGGGTCAGTTAGTAGGCTCATTTTGAGTCTTTTCAGGATTCTCTACACTGCTTTCCACAGTGGATGAGTGTTCCCCGTTTCCCACAACCTCTCTAGCATTTGGCATCTTTTGTTTTATTGAACTTAGCCAGTCTTATAGGAGGGAAATGATATCTGAGAATGGTTTTAATTTGCATTTCCTTAATTATTAATGATGTTGAACACTTTTTAAGATGTTTCTCAGCCATCTTTACTTATTCACTGGTGAAGTCTCTGTTCATCTCTTTATTCCATCTTTTGAGTAGGTCATTTGTTTCTTACTTTGTTTTTTGAGTAGTCTATATATTCTGGATATTAATGATCTGTAAGATGTATCATTGGTGAAGATTTCCTCCCACTCCGTGGGTTTTCTCTTCAATTCCTTGATTGTATCTTTTGATGTACAGAAATTTTTGAGTTTGATTAGTTCCTTTTTGCCAACTGTTGACCTTATTTCCTGTGCAGCTGCTGTTTGATTTAGAAAGACTTTTCCTATGCCTATGCATTGTAACTTGCTGCCAACTTTTGTTTTTATCACCTTCATGGTTTCAGGTTTCATGGTGAGATCTTTGATCCACTTGGAGTTGATATTTGTACATAGTGAGAAGTAGGAGTTTAATTTTGTTCTTTTACAAATGGTGATCCAGTTTTTCCAGCACCATCTGCTAAAAATGCTATCCTTCCTCCCTTGAGCTTTTTGGCCCATTTGTCAAATATGAGGTGACTGAAACTGTATGAGCTCAAGTTTGGATCTTCAATTTTGTTCCATTGGTTAACGGGTCTGTTTTTGTGCCAGTACCAGGCTATCTTTATAACTCTAGCCCAGTAATATAGCTTGAAGTCTGGTAGAGCAATCCCCCCTGTACTTTACTTTTCACTCACGGTTGCTTTAGCTATTCAGGGTCTTTTGTTTTTCCATATGAATTTGAGATTTTTTCCCAAGTCTGTGAGGAAACTCATGGGGATATTGATTGGAATTGCATTGAATCTATTTATCTATTTGGGGAGAAAGGACATTTTTACTATATTAATTTTTTCCAATCCATGAGCATGAGAGGTCTTTCCATCTTTTGATGTCATCTTCGATATCTTTCTTCAGGGTTTTAAAATTTTTGTTGTAGAGATATTTGGTATCATTGGTTAGGTTTGTTTCCAGGAATTTATTTTTGTTTTGAGTCTACTATGAGTGGGAAGGTCTTCTTATATTCCTTTTCCAATTGCTTATTGTTGGTGTAAAGAAATGCTACTGATTTCTCTAGGATAATTTTGTCTCCCATCACTTTACGGAAACTCATTTTTTTATGTTCTAATGATGTTCTTCTTTTAATTGTTATTAAACTTTATTCCATAACGTATTCTGGTGGAGATTCTATCATCCCTTAGATAAACTATCATATCATCTGCAAAAAGGGATAGTTTGACTTCCTCTCTTCTGATTAATACAGCTTTAGTTTCCTTTTCTTATCTTATTGCCCCAGCAATCATTTCAAGCACTATGTTGAAGAGGGATAGCCTTGTTGGGGTCCTGCCTTTAAGCAGAATGCTTCTAATTTTTCTCCATTTAAGTTGATGTTGGCTGTGGGTTTGTTGTGTATGGTTTTGATTATGTTGAGGAACATTCCCTTCAGTCCATTTCCTTCTAGAACTTTAAACATGAAGGGATGCTGGATCTTTTCAAAGGCTTTATCTGCATCAACTGAGATGATTGTGTGGTTTTTGTCTTTCAGTCCATTTATGTGTTTTCTGATATTTACTGATTCACGTATGTTGAACCATTCCTGAGCTCTGTTATGACTCCAACTTGATCAGGATGGATGATCTTTTTGATGTGAGTCTGTATGTGATTCGAAAGTATTTTGTTGAAATTTTTATCTATGTTAATTAATGAGATAGGTCTATAGTTTTTTGTTTGTGTCTTTGGCTGGTTTAGGTATTAGAAGTAATTTGGGATATATCACTCTGTTTGTGTTCTTCTGAATATTTTGAGTAGTAATGGTTGTAAGACCTCTTTATATGTTTTATAGAATTCTGCTGTCAAACCATCTAGGACTGGGCTTTTTTTAGTTGGGAAGTTTTTTATGTCTTCAATTTCCTCAAATATTATAAGTATGTTTTAACTGTCAATCTCTTCTTAGTTAAGATTTGTTGGTTCCCAGAATATCAGACATGTATCCATTTCTCTTAGGTTTTCAAATTTGATAGAGTATACGTTCATCTTGGGGTACATGGGGAATATGAGGAGAAGGAGAATGCTACATTTCTTTTAAGTAATGACCTCACCTGTTCTCTGTAAGCAAGCCTAAGTAAATGCCCTATAATCTTGCACCTGTCATTTTGGGGGAGTCTTTCCTCATTTTGCCTTTGGGGTCCTGGGAGTCAGAGGTGGACATGTGTTTCTCCGAGAAAGAATTTCAGCAACAAAATCTAGTGCCACTAATGTTGTTTGCACACTAGAAGCAGATGGTAAGACCCTTATTGAAATCACGGCATTATATGAATGCAGAAAAGAGAGTTCCAATTGGGACCAAGCTAAAATCCTTGCCACTGCACATCTGGCCCTCATAGTAGCAGAGAGTGCTATGCAGATCTCTAGGGGAGAATAGTATCAAACTTTCTTCATAATGATGTACCTCACTTTCTTCACTGTTACATGTGAAGCAAGATGTTCCTGCTGGTGCAATAGTGACTCACCTGGTGTATTTACAACCACCAAATTTCCAATTGGATTTAAGGTCTGCACTTCAGGGAGGAAGAAACATCAGGCACTATATGGTTGTGAGAGAGGGGGAGTTCCTACATTCCTATAATAAATCCCTTACTCATTTGATCTGTAAGCAAGCCCAATTAAACTCAGTAGAATCTTCCAAACTGTGGTTTGGGTGCTCTTGTTTGCTTTGCCTTTGGGACTTCAGCAGTGGGAGACATGTACTTCCCAGAAGTAATTCTGGCACTGATAATTAGGTTTAATAACATATAATATATAAATTTGTGGAGCAATACTGTCTGCCCAGGCATAACAGCCTTATAGTTGTATGTAACATTAGTTAATTAATTTTGTTTTATATGTGTGTGTGTATGTGTGTGAATGATTGCACTCATCTCTCCCACTCTGTTTAATACTCTCCTATTGCTCTTCCCTAAAAATCTTTCTGACATTGCTGTCTGTCTTTTGTTTTAATTTTTAATTAAACTTTTGTAGTTTTATATCACAGTTTCAATCAAGTTTAGATGCCCTTCCCCATCCATGTCCTTCTATCCCTTCACCAGACCTCATGGTCCATGTACACTAGCACTAACCAAGGCATTTTTGTGGTAATAGGTTTGAAAATATTCACTGGAACCTGTTGGGAGGAGGTCAATAGTGGATGCACAACAGAACACATTTTTTTTTCTGTACAAGAATCTATCAATAGCCAGTAGTTCATCAGTAAGGGGTCCATGAGTCCTTTTTTTCATAACTGATTGTTGACAGAGCCACTATTGTGGAAGACCACAAAAAAACTGTAGGTTGCATAAATTCATGGTTACAATGGTTCTGTTTCTTTCTAAAGGATAAAATTCTAAGTTCTTTTTCCTATGGTTTGTCAGTCTCTCTTCCACAGTGTTATCTGAACCATAGATGAGATGGTATAAATGCATTTTTTTTATTTTTTTTTTATTTTTTATTTTTTTTAATTAGTTTTTATTGATGCTTTGTGCATTTCATACATTTTTCCAATTCAGTTCAGGCTTATTTCCCTTTCCCTCCCCCCCCACCCCCACCCCATCCCAGATCATGCATTCTGCCATAACTGTCCTGCATCTTTCTCTCAGTTTTTTTTTTTTCATTTTTAGCTATAAGTGATAATCCATGAGTACAAGCATCCTTCATGCAAAACCTATCTGCAGGCTGTTGTGCCCAAACACCTACAGCCCCACCATCCAGTGGGGGGTGACAGGTTGTTTGTTCAATCAAGTTGATCAAATGAGTGTCCAGACTACATTGCTGTAGTTTCACCATTCACCCCAATCGCAGCCCTTACATTCTACCACGCCCCCTCTTCCGCAGGTTGTTCCCTAGGCTTAGAAAAGGGGCACAGGTGGATGAGAGGTAAAACAGTCCACTCTCTCTGGAGCTGTTGACTTGGACTCTGGTCAATTCTGGCTGTTTCCTTTCATGGGCTGACAGTTTGTCCAGGAATAACCTTTCGATCCTACTAATGAAGAACAAGCAATTAGATATATAGGTATTTAAGCAGCACTAATAGTTATGGTAGGTTACTTTAGCATAGACACATGTTTGGATATGTTAATCCATGAATTACAATTTTCCCCCCTGTTAAATATAGGCTGGCCCTTCATCTTTCACTAGTTTTCAGGATCTAGGGAACCAGTAAATCACTGAATAAGCCACTGTTCATTGTAAAATGGCATTTTTCAGATTAAACCTGAGTATTCTTGTCTATGGCATAAAGATAAAGAATTAGAAGGCAGTTGAATACTATGCCAATTTAAGTCAAGGAGAATGTTGTCTTCCAGTTGAGCCTATAATTAGCCTTACTGTATCAGGCATTGATATATTCTTCTAGAATAGGCTTCATATTCACTCAGTGCCTTGGCTGTCCCCCAAAAGTCACGTAACAATTGTATAAGTCAGTGCATATTTACTTGAAGTTCAGTTTTGTAGTTTCTTATGATTAAGATGGTTGATACCTTTTCTCCCCATCTACATCACACTTTTAGTTCTTTGAAAGTGTGCCACCATGAATAAAGACGTTTACAGATTGTTTTATTTTTCTTTTACTGAGGATTAGTGTCATCAGTCATAGTTAATGGCCATTATCTAGAACACACCCCCTCAAAATAAATAAAAAATTAAAAATTCCTGCATAGATGTGCAAAAAGGATAATTCTTTTTTGGCGATCAATTTTTTATTGAAGTTTTGTGCATTTCATACATTTCTTAATCAAATTAGAACCATTTCCCTTTCCTTGCTTCCCACCACAGTAGAGCTCATGCATTCTACCATACACGTCTGGAATCCTTTCCTCAGATGTTTTTAAACTGTTTGATTGAAAAGTTTATAGTTTTGGGCAGAAGTTTACTGTATCATAAGTCCTTTTTTTTTTTTTTTCTTTTCTGTAAAATTTGTATTGAATAATTTGTATTAGAAGTCTTTTCTTAAAGCATTTGTATTAAAGCATTTTTACTGAACCATTTGTATAAGAAGTAAGGAACCCGGCAAGGTTGCCCCCATCTTCACTCCTTTCCAATATAGTGCTTGAAATGCTTGGTAGAGGAATGAGAGAAGACAGGAAAATTAAACGAGTACTAATTAGAACAGAAGAGTTCAAACAATCACTTTTTGCAGATGGCATATTAGTTTACACAAAGGATGCTAAAAACCATACCACAAAAATCTTAGAAAAGATTAATGGATTCAGTAAAGGGGCGGGATACAAAATTAACCTAGAAAAATTAATACCCTTTCTTTAAGCCAATTACAAGCAACTGGAGAAAGAATAAAAGGAGACCTTCCCATTGACACTCACCTAGAAAAAAATAAAATATCTAGGAACAAAGCTGAGCAAAGACATTGAAAATCTCTATAAGAAAAATTTTAAATCCCTGAAGAAGATAGAAGAAGACACTAGAAGAAGGAAGGATCTCCCATGCTCATGGATTAGAAGAATATACATAGTAAAAATGACCATCCTAGCCTAAATAATATACAGATTCAATGTGATCCGAATTAAATTCTCTATGAGCTTCTTCACAGACCTAGAATAAAATACTAAAGTTCATATGGAAAAGCAAAAAGGAACTATGAAATAGCCAAAGAAACCCTGAGCTAAAAGAGCAATGCAGGGAACATTACTATACCATATTACTATACTATAATACAGGGTGATAGTCATAAAAACAGCCTGGTATTGGCACAAAAATGGACCAGTAGATCAATGGAACAAAACTGAAGATCCAAACTTGAGTACATGCTATTTCAGTCACCTAATACTTGACAAAGTGGCCAAGAAGACACAATGGAGGAAAGAGCATCTTCAAAAGGTGTTGGCAAAACTGGATCACCACTTATAGAAGAATAAAATTAAACCCCTACCTTTCGCCCTGTACAAAAATCCACTCCAAATGTATCAAAAATCTCAATGTGAAACCCAAAACTCTGAAAATGATAGAAGAAAACATTGGCAGTAAGCTACAACATATAGGCATAGGAAAAGACTTTCTAGATCAGACAGCAGCTGCCCAGGAAATAAGGTCAACAATTGACACGTGGGACTTTATTAAAACTTCTGTGGAGTGAAAGAAACAATAAAAGAAGTGAAGAGAAAACCCAGAAACTGGGAGTATAGATTCATCAGTGATACATCTGACAGAGAATTAATATCCAGATTATATAAATACGCAAAAAACAAAGGAGCAACAAAACTAATCACTCCCTCAAAAGATGGAGTGAAAGCTGCAGAGACTTCACAAGTTAAGAAATAAGGATGACTGAGAAATATCTTAAAATGTGTTCAACATCACTAATAATTAAGGAAATGTAAATTAAAACCAATTTATGATTTTATCTTATTCTGCTAAGACTGGCTATGATCAAGAAAGCAAAATATACCAAATGGGACAGGTTGTGGAGAAAGGGGAAAACTCAGCTACTGCTGATGGGAATAAAAAGTAGGGCAATCCATACAGAAAACATTGTGGAGAAGTTTCAAAAGACTGAAAATGAGCCTACCACCTGACCCAGCCATACCACTTCTGGGTGTATACCCACAAGACTCATCCAATAGCAGAGATACATGCACATCCATGTTTATTATAGCTCTCTTCACAATAGTGAAGAACCAGAAGCAACCCAAGTTTCCTTCGACCAAGGAGTAGATAAAGAAAATGTGGTACATCTACACAATGGAATTCTATGCAGCAGTAAAGAAAGATGACCTCATGAAATTTGTAGGTAGATCCATGGAACTAGAACCTATTATGATAAGTTAAGTAGCACAGTCCCAGAAAAATAAATAAAAATAAAAGCCACGGTGTATGGTTTCCCTCATTTGTGGATCCTAGCACCAGCTCTCTATTTGTAAGCCAAACTGAATAATTCTTTTTTTCTTTCTTTTTTATCTGATGTTACTCATCAACTTGCTATGTAATGTAGAAATGTAAAGTAATATTTTTTTAACCTGCATACAATTCTACTGTGAAAATGTGAATCCCTGAGCATGTTTTGGAGCTAGCCTGTAGTTTATTTTCAGATACCATAATTTTGGTATATGTGTGGCATATATATATATATATATATATATATATATATATATATATGCCATATATATATATGCCATATACATATATATATATGAGTATTTTGGAGTGAAACAAATTGGAAGGAACAAAAACAACAAGAAGAAAGACTGGGTCAAAGAGCTGACTGAAACAGTAAAATTCTGTCCCATATAGTAAACTTCTGCATTGAAAATTTTAAAAAGGACTGAGAAAGATATGGAAGACTTGTATGGTAGAATGCTTGAGCTCTAGTGTGATGGGAGGCAAGTAAGGGGAAATGGGTCTGAATTTGATTAAGTAATATTACATCAAATGCACAAAACTTCAATAAAAAAGATTCTGAGAAAATAACAGTACCTGTATTAAATACTGTTGAAAACCAATTAGGTGACTAAAAAGAAACAAATTAACTTGTGTCTGAAACATCCATTTTGTAAGAGCAAAAATAACTATGAAAATTCCAAAAAAAAATCTATATATAAAAGTATTTCTTTCTGAATAAAAAAAAAACAATCTTAATTCCAAGCACATCTCTAACACTCAGGAAGAAGTGGAAGGATGAATACCATGATTTTGTAATTAGCCTGAGATCAATAGGAAGACTGTGACTCAAAAACCAGGTAAAAATAACAAACCATCAGAAAACGTATTTTTTTCAAGTATCTTCGTGGAACTTCTTCATTATATTTATCATATTAAAAAGTCTCTATAAAATGCCAAAATACTCATCCAATCTTCTTATAAGCTAAAGCCTTCGAGGTAAACAATAACAAAATAAGACAAAAAAAAAGAAAGAAAACCCACCAAAACCAAACAGAAGTTATGATAGCATAGTATCATAAATATTATAGTTTATACATTTTACTAAGTTGAAGTATGTAATTTTCTTTAATTCTCCAAATTGACTTCACTCCCCACATTTAGTTTAAATCAATAGATGGAAACAGAGAAAATGATACCCTCTCAAATGCCAATATCCTCTCTTTTTGGTCTTTAAAATATGATTAAGACCTCACAAAATATAAAAGAATGACCATGAGGCAATTTTTCTTGATTCTTACAGAGCAGATATAAACAAAGAACATTGCAAACTAAGTTGCTAAATAGCGTGCGTTGCTCAACCTATGAGAAGTGATTGCAGAAAGATTTGGAAGCATGATCTCGGAGTGGCTATTTCTTCCACCTCTTACTGTGTTTGCTTAATGTATTTTTCCTTTAAGTGACATTCTCTGAAAACACATTTACCATTTAGCAGAGAATTACTCAATGTGTACTGGAAATCTGATACACTGCTGTTTTATATTCAAAGCAAAAAGTCTTTGTCTTATGATCCTGCACCAATATATGTAAAGCATTAACATCAAAAAGAGATATTTTTGTGTGTTCAAGTGTTGAAAAGACTAGGATATGCTTAAGTTAAAATTAAAGACAAACATGAAAGAAGTTATGAATTTACTTGTAGAATACCAAATTGTAGACAAAGCATTTTATTATCATAGGTCTCTCATCCTATATTCTCTAGATCATATGACACATTTTGAAAATCTACAGGATATACATGTGCAAAAATAATGAATCAATGCAAAAAGTAACATAAAATTGAAGCAAATAAGATGGATACTCAATGTATTGAAAGAGAGGGCTAGGCATATGAAAAATTTATAGGGATGGAATCACACACTCAAATATCACAGACTGCATATGATTAAATGAATTAACCAAATATAAAGAAATTTGTATTGGGTATTTTTTTAAATCTTTGTAATTTTTATTTATTTATTTATTTTTATGTGTATGAATGTACTGTCTGCATGTAGTTTTGTGCGCCCATGTTGGATTCCCCTGGAACTGGAGTTAAAGACAGATTTCAGCCGCCATGTGGGTGCTGGGGATCAAATCTGGGTCCTCTGCGAGTACAGTCCTTAACCACTAGGCTATATCTCTCCAGCCCCTGCATTGGGTATTTTAAAAGTTATAATTTCTCAACATATTTATTTAAAATACTTCAAAGGTTAAAAAGTAATTATATAAATAGCACATTGTAGAATATGCATTATTTTATATGAAAATAGCAAAATCCAAATGAACATATTGTCTCCCCCTTCAAACAAACAAAACTATTTCTCTATTCAAAAAGCTGTTTCCCAATATTTGTTGTTCACATATTCTTACAGAAAGCTTTTCTTTTGTTTACATCTTTCCTTCTTTTCTGCAATAGATTGTGTTGGTGAGAACTGTATTCTTAGTAAGAATTTTCCTTGTACACTGCAGTTCCTTCACCTTGTGTTGGGGTTAATCTGTGTCTTGAGGTTTGGTTTGACAGAGTTTGGTTTTATATGTTTATGTTTATGTCTCTTTGTTGATTGTTTCTTTGATGAAAATAAATTAACCTTCCTTTCTCTTTTGACTAATTAAAGTTTCAATTCTATTTTATCAGATATTGGCAGAGCCACACCAGATTATTTCTTTGTATCATTTACTTGAAATATTTCTTCCTTTCTTTTACTCTAAGGTGTTGCCTTCCATGAAAGTAAGATGAATATTTTTTAGACAACATATAGATAGATTTAAGCTTTAAACAATGTATGAAACGTGATCATTTTAGTATGAACAACTTTATATTTGTGTATGTGTTAGTCAATCTAAATAAAATAGTTGTCAAGAGACCTTTACCTAATTTCCTAGGGCTTCTTTCCCATTTTCCCAGTTTTTTGTTGGGTTTTGATTGGTCTGATTTTGTATTGGTCTTGTATGTATTGTCTGTAGTGCTGTAAGTTCATATGAACTAGTGCTCAACCACCTGGAAAGCTGTTTACTTGTGGCCATATATCACACTGGGCTATTACAGTCTTTCTTTTCCCAATTCCACAATAGCATGTGAACCATGGATGATGGTGATTTAGTATAGGATTCTTATACAGAGACATGTTCTCTAGAGTCTTTTAGTTTCTACAATTTGGTCACCCTCTGCTTCATGAGAAATATTTGCTGGTGAGAGTTGACGCACTAGACATTCTAGGCTTTTTTTTTTTTTTTTTTTTTTTTTTTTTGAGACAGGGTTCTCCCTTTATTCTCAGCTGGCCTGTAACTTGCTATGTAGACCAGGCTGGCCTTGAACTCATAGAAATCCACCTATCTCTGCCTCCCAAGTGCTAGTATTAAAGGTGTGTGCCACCACTCATGGCCCAGTTTTCTGAAAATCCCTCATTATCTTAGATAATGATATTTTTCTCTCACTAGTAGTCTCATAAATTATTTCCTCAAAGCTATGAAAATATTTTGTTGAAAGCCCATTATACCAAATTGATCATAAAATACTCATGTATACTTTAATATTTAGGTTTCCCCTTACTTTCAGCAGATTATTATTGCATATAATTCTGAATCATCAGGGACACAGCCACATTATATTTTTGTACTTCAAATTCCTTTAGTTGTCTCAGAAAGACTAGAAACTTCATAGTATGTTTCTTTAAGTTCGTGGTAGTACGAAGAATAGTTTTTGCTAACATTTATTTTCTCCTATAATCTTTCATATTGAAATTGGGGCTATTGGTGATGTTTTATAAAAAAGTATGTGGTTATATTACTTCTTTTAAGAGTTGTTGTATTTTTTATTTGTGTTCCTAGAATACGGTGATAAATTTCCCTAAGAAATTTATTACTGAAGATGGTATGTAAAATAATTTTCCTAATTCTTTACTGAGTGGTTCTCCCCTCATTTTTAATTTTAGGTATATATGTGTGATGTATTTAAGGCATTGCTGCTTGATTTATTTTTGCAGTTTGTTAAGTGAGAGTAAACTATTGAAATTTTCTTTAATGTTTATATTCACTTAAACCATTGCTTTTCCAAAATTAGTTCTCTTACAGTGAGGTTAAATGTTTTAAAAATTATAACTTAAAAATTTAATTTATGTTTTATATATATATATATATACATAGTTTCTCATATCTAGACCCGTTCCCACCCCTCCCCCCCACCCCACCAGAGCTCATAGTTATTCTGCCAAACTGCTATTCATCTCTTAGTCTTTCTCAATATTTTCCATGGGGAAGTTGACTGTTTTGAGCAGAAGTTCACTGTATCAGTCAGTTCGTTGATGCAGTCATTTCTGTTGTTGTTGTTGTTGTTGTTGTTGTTGTTTCCAATGTGCATCACTCCCAACTGCTTTGGATAAAAGCTCAAGGGGCCATGCACAGGAAATACTTACAACTGGGTAATTGGCACTAGCATCCACAGATGAGGGATACCATTCTTCGTTTGTTTTTCTGTGACTGCATTACTTCACTCAGCATGATGTCCTCTAGCTCCAGCCATTTTCCTGCAAAGCTCATGATGTCATCTTTCCTTACTGCTGCATAGAACTCCATTATGTAGATGTACCACATTTTCTCTATCCAGTCGTCAGTTGGGTTGGTTCCAGCTCCTTGCTATTGTGAACAGAGCTGAAATAATTATGGCCGTGCATTTATCTCTGCGGCGGGGTGAGTCTTGGGGGTACATGCCCAGGAGTGGTATGGCTAGGTCGGGTGGCAAGTTCATTCCAAGTCCTCCAAGGGTTCTCCACACTGCTTTCCATAGTGGCTGCACGAGTTTACATTCCCACCAGCAGTCAATGAGTGTTCCCCTTTCCCCACAATCTCTCCAGCACTTGGTATCATTTGTTTTCTTGATCCTAGCCAGTCTTATTGGATATCGTAAAGTGGTTTTGATTTGCATTTCCTCAATGATTAGTGATGTTGAACACTTCTTAAGGTGTTTCTCAGCCATCTCTAATTCCTCACTTGTGAAGTCTCTGTTCAGCTCTTTTCTCCATCTATTGAGTGTTCATTTGTTTTCTTTCTTCTTTGTTTTTTGAGTAGTTTATATATTCTGGAAATCAAAGCTTTGTCAGATATTTCTGTGGCGAAGCTTTCCTCCCACTCTGTGGAATTTCTCTTCACTTCCTTGATTGCTTCTTTTGATGTACAGAAGCTTTTGAGTTTAACGAGGTCCCATTTGCCAATTGTCCACCTTAATTCTTGCACAGCTGCCATCTGATTTAGGAAGTCTTTTCCTATGCCTATGTCTTGTAGTCTGCTGCCAACTTTTTCTTCTATTACCTTCAGAGTTTGGAGTTTCATATTGAGGTCTTTGATCCATCTGGAGTTGACTTTTGTACAGGGCGAGATGTAGGGGATTAATTTCATTCTCCTACAAGTGGTGATCCAGTTTTGCCAACATCACTGACTGAAGATGCTGTCTTTTCTCCACTGTGTCTTCTTGGACCCCTTGTCAAATATGAGATAGCTGAAATTGTATGTCCTCAAGTTTGGATCTTCATTTTTGTTCCATTGGTCAACAGGTCTGTTTTTGTGCCAGTACCAGGCTGTTTTTATGACTATAGCCCTGTAATATAGTTTGAAGTCTGGTATAGAAATCCCCCCTGTGTAGCTCTTTTTGCTCAGGGTTGTTTTGGTTATTCGGGCTCTTTTGTTTTTCCAAATGAATTGAAGTACTTTTTTTTCCATGTCTGTGAAGAAACTCCTGGGGATTTTGATTGGCATTGCGTTAAATCTATACAAGAGTTTCGGTAGAATGGACATTTTTACAATGTTAATTTTCCCAATCCATGAGCATGGAAAGTTTTTCCATCTTCTGATGCCTTCTTCAATTTCTTCCTTTAAAGGTTTAAAATTTTTGTTGTAGAGATCTTTGGTGTCTTTGGTTAGATTTGTTCCTAGGTATTTTATTATTTTTGAGGCTATTGTGAGTGGGAAGGTCTCTGAATTCTTTCTCCAGTTGCTTGTTCTTGGTGTAAAGAAAGGCCATTGATTTTTTTTAGGTTAATTTTGTATCCTGCCACTTTGCTGAAGCTGTTAATCGTTTCTAGGAGGGGTTAGAGGGTGGCCTAGTGGTTAAGAGTGCTGACTGCTCTTACAGAGGACCAGGGTTCATTCCTCAGCACCCACATGGCGGCTGAGAACTGTCTGTAACTCCAATTACAGGAGAACTCCAGTTCCAGGGGAATCCGACACACTTTTCTGACCTCCGCGGCATTGCACGACACAGGTGCACAGACCTACAGGCAGACAGTACATTCATACACATAAATAAATAAAATATTTAAAAAAATCATTTCTAGGAGTTTTCTGGTGGTCTTTTTAGCATCCCTTAAGTAAACAATCATATCATCAGCAAATAGGGATAGCTTGACTTCCTCTTTTCCAATTAGTACTCCTTTAAATTCCTTTTCTTTTCTTATTGCTCTAGCAAGTGTTTCAAGAACTATATTGAAGTGGGGTGGTGACAGAGGGCAGCCTTGCTGAGTTCCTACCTTTAAAGGGAATGTTTCTCTCGTTTCCCCATTTAGGATGATAGTGGCTGTGGGTTTCCTGTATATGGCTTTGATTACACTGAGGAATGATCCCTCCAATCCAATTCCTTCTAGGAATTTAAGCATGAAGGGATGCTGGATTTTGTCAAAGGCTTTTTAGCATCAATTGAAAAGATGGTGTGGTTTTTGTCTTTCATTCCATTTACGTGTTTGATGATGTTTATTGATTTTCGTATGTTGAACCATCCCTGCATCTCTTGTATGAATCCAACTTGGTCATGATGGATGATCTTTTTTTTTTTTTTTCATACATCATTTTCCAATTCAGTTCAGGCATATTTCCCCTTCCCTTCCCCCCATCCCACCCCACCCCAACCCAAATCATGCATTCTGCCATAACTGTCCTGCATCTTTCTCTCAGCTTTTTTTTCCATTTTTTAGCAATAAGTGATAATTTATGAGTACAAGCATCCTTCATGTAAAACCAATTAGCAACTATCAATGTCCAAATTTTGAACAACAAAAGGTTCCCATAGTCCAGTTATATTACAAATTTCTTTTTTTTTTAAATCAATTGATCAAATAGTGTCCACAGCATAGTCTTTGCTGTAGGTTTCAACCAGTTCACCACCATTCAACCAGCCCTTACATTATACCACGCCCCCTCTTCCCACAGAGTTGTTCCCTAGGCTTGAGAAAGGGCACAGGTGGATGAAAAGCAAAACCATCTACTTTCTCGGAGGCTGTTGTCTCAACTCCTGGTCAATTCTGGCGGTTTTCTTTCATGGGCTGACAATTTTGTCCAGGAAAACCTTTCGATCCTACTAATGAATCAAAAGCAATTAGATATATAGGTATAAACAGTATTATGTTATATAGTATTACTTGTGTATAGACAACATGTGGGGTGTATGTTAATCATGAATTACAATTTTTCTGTTGAATATGACAAGAGTCTTACTGTGACTTATAAAATATCTCCGTGACCATTAGAGGTTGCAAGCTTTGTGGCACAGACCATGGTTATCCTCCAAGGAGAGACCAATAGCCCATTAGATTTTGTGGATAACAGGGACATATGGCTGCCCTGCGTGGGCACAAGTGTTATTTCCAGGCAAGGGAAGGTGTAGCTGGTGCTGATGGAGGAGTTTTGCTTGACGCGAGGAGACCCATTTTTGCTTTAGGGGAAAGTGGCACTTTGGTAACACTTCTCTGGTAAGTGCAGAGAACCATGCTGTCACTTGCATGTATGGTCTGCAATACATCGTTCCCATGTTAAAGTCAGGTCTTCGACACAGGGCATTATCGCCTCGCTTCGTGCAGGTATCCCAGTTTAGAGGCAAGAAGCCGTTTAAAACCTTTTTGTGGGGCGTGGAACCCCCTGGCCAACATCTCCTTTGTAAGCATAATATCATTGAGATGTCAGAGTTTCCGCCTCGCATTAATAGATAAGATATTATATATAAATTCGATATTATATATGATATATCGAGAATTAATCCTTTTCACAGTTCCTATGTCTATTAGTCAATTCAAGAAGGCAGTTTTACCAGTTTTATAAGAGATTACCTCTATATTAGTTGTCTCCAATTTACAGTTGGAGAACGACATCATCATCATATTTCTTCTTGTTCTATGTGGGGCGAGGTAAGAAAATCTCTCAGATTAAATCCTTTCTGGCTCCTAGAAGGTAAGTTTCATTAGGACTCATTATACATAGTTGTTACAAGTACGATCTACAGAGGGGTTTCATCAATTTCACCCATGCTGTTTTGGGTGACTGTATGTGATTAACTTGGGAAGCAAACAAGTTTTTTCATTAAATCATCTTATAGGTGAAAGAGAATGCTACAAGGTGATACCGTATAACAGAAAAATTGTGGAGAACATTTGTATGTGCCAATCCCAAAGTTATTGTTATACAGATTTTATGTAGAACAAACGTGGACAACAGCAATTTATGTCTCCATTTAACTCAGATGCATTACCGTTTTTATCAGAGCCTGTAAACAAATGTTGTTTAACATACACATATTTACTTTTACTGAGTCCTAAACCATCATGTAACCTGTATGCAGTGTCTGGGCAAAACTGGATACTTGTTGAACTCATGTCAATTAAATATGCATTAATTGAATATACACCTGTGTCCCTCTCCCGCCCCTCCCACCCTTCCCAATTCACCATTTCAGTCAGTTTTCTGATGCAGTCTTCCTGTTGTTCTTCTTTTTTATGCATCCCTCTCCATGAGAAATATTTATATCTGGGCTATTGGCACTAGCATCCACATATGGGGGACACCATTTGTCGTTTGTTTTTCTAGGACTGTCTTCACTTAACATAATGTTTTCTAGCTCCATCCATTTACTTGCAAAGTTCATGATGTTGTCCCTCTTTA
This sequence comes from Rhizomys pruinosus, assembly GCA_009823505.1. Lineage (NCBI taxonomy): Eukaryota > Metazoa > Chordata > Mammalia > Rodentia > Spalacidae > Rhizomys > Rhizomys pruinosus. The sequence goes on from VZQC01015059.1 coordinate 375,363, forward strand.
CCACAGTATAGAACTCCATTGTATACATGTACCACATTTTCTCTAACCACTCGTCAGTTGAGGGGCACCTGGGCTGGTTCCAGCTTTTTGCTATTGTGAACAGAGCTGCAGTAAACATAGCTGTGCATGTATCTCTGCAGTAAGATGAGTCTTGTGGGTATATACCCACAAGAGTTCCAGCTTTTTGCTATTGTGAACAGAGCTGCAGTAAACATAGCTGTGCATGTATCTCTGCAGTAAGATGAGTCTTGTGGGTATATACCCAGGAGTGGTATGACTGGGTCAAATGGCAGGCTCATTTTGAGTCTTCTTTTTTTATATAATTTTTTAAAATTTCTTTATGTGTATGAATGTACTGTCTGCATGCAGGTTTGTGCATCCGTGTCGTGCAATGCTGTGGAGGTCAGAAGAGGGTGTCGGATTCCCCTGGAACTGGAGTTCTCCTGGAATTGGAGTTTCAGACGGTTCTTGGCCGCCATGTGGGTGCTGGGGATCGAACCCGGGTCCTCTGTAAGAGCGGTCGGCGCTCTTAACCGCTAGGCCATCTCTCCAGCCCCCGATATTCTATTTTCTACTCCTTCCATTCTGTTACTGAGGCTTTCTCTTTCCCTTTCCTGTTGACTGGATGGTTGTTTGACTTCCTTTTTCATTTCAGCCTGAGATTCCTTAAGTATTTCCATTTCCTTCTGGAGATAGTCATTCTCTCCCTTTAGGTAATTGATTTCTTTGAGTATATTATCTGTGATTGTTCTTTTAAGATTTGTGTCCTGTTGGAGTCTTCTATGTAAGACAGTTGGAGTTTGGTGGGGATATCTTATTTGTTTTTCCCATGTTGCTGATTTTTCTTTGTAATTTTAGCATGTGGATTGGATTCCTTTTGTTTGTAATCTGATGTGAAATTCAACTGTTTCTTGAAGCCTGCTCCTCTAGTTTGACTGGAGGTGGGGGCCTGATTTGGCCCATGCACTGGCAATCTGGCTGAAGCCTCAGTGTCCCTAAATATCTGGGTTCCCAGCAAGGTGGGCTGGCTCTTACCAGGTCTGTGGTGGAAGCCAAGGGGACACTGACTGCTGCTTCAGTGTCCCTGAAAACCCTTAGTTTCCTCTTTTAAATAACAATCAGTATTTCTTAAAATTCTTTCAAAATTTTTAATTCTGATATTTAATTTAAGGTGTTTTATTAGCAATATAAGCAGAATTTTATGTTTGAGAGCTTGCACAACTTGCCTACTTGCAAGAAAATATGAACGTATAAAATTATATATTTATAATGTATATACAAATTTTGCAATATTAGAACTGTTGAAATTATTGGTAATATTTACAATAATATATTTATTTTATTAGTAGCATTTAACACACTAGAACTTTATTTTATGTTTTTACAATATACTTTTTTTCTTATTATGATGGAATAATTTATTATTTTGTTGAAATTGGTTAATTTGATTTGTTAATTTATTGTTTTCATATATCATTGCAGAAAAAAATAGTAGGAAGATAATGCTGAAAGAGTAGGAAACTGAATTTAGTTTCTGATAGAAAATCTGAAATTACCCTCCATCAATAACCTGATGTAATCATGAATATACTTTTTATAATCTACTATGATCCTCTTATCCTTGAGGTAATACAAAATCTATGTATTCAAAGACTTTCAGTCCCAGTCTTGTTACATCTATTTTTTTTTTATTTTTTCTTTACCTATGTGTAATGAGAACATTTCCTGAATATAGGTAGGTGCATCCATGCCCTTCAATGCCGGAGGAAGTAGAGGCCATCTGATCCAATGGAACTGGATTTATGTATATTTGTTACCTGCCCTGTGGGTGCCGGAAATCGAACTCAGGTTGCTGAGCCATCTCTCCAGCCCCAGATCTAACATTTTTAATAAGATATATTACTTTCACTAATCAATTGTTCTTTGTGTTAATCTAAAAGAAGATTTTCTTGGATAAGCTTATTTAATTGGGCAAAATCATAAGGAGGACAAAACACAATGCCAACCATCCACCTTTGATCCTAAGCATGTAAATTATCATTGTCTAGCTCCTGTAAAGTGGCACATATACATTTAGTTATGACAACTCCAATAATGAAATCTTTAAAAAGAGTTTCATTTTCATTTTATATCATTAAATAATTATTGGGACATAGACTCCCTGTAGCCCCAGCTGTACTGAAACGTGATATACAAAACAGGCTGACCTGGATCTCAGTGATCTGGGATCTACTGCCTTACAAGTGCATGGATTAAAATTCTGTACTGCCACAGCGAGCTTTATTTAATTTTCAAGTAGGCATATGCATGTGTCTGTGTGAGCACCAGGACCTGTGTAGGCCAGAGGCTTTGAAACTCCTTGGAGTTGAAGTTACAGGTGTTTCTAAGCCACCTGCCATGGAAGCATGGAACCAAACTAGGTCATTTGCAAGAACAGCACACACTGAGCCATCTTTCCAGCCCCTAAAAATTCATATTTCTTTAATGTGTAATGTGTTGTGTATTTGCATGTATAGATACAAATACAAATACATGAGTTCATGTCAGAACACAATTTGTTGTGGCAATTATCTTCTTCCACCACGTATATTCTGAGCATTTATTTTTTATTTTTTTTTTTTTAAATTTTTAAAATATTTTTATTGAAGTCTTGTGCATTTCATATATCATTTCTCAGTTCAATGTAGTCATTTCCCTTTACATGCCCCCTACCCCACCTGAGTTCTTGCATTCCACCAAACATGTATCTTTTTCTAAGTCTTTTAAAAGTTTTTCAAAGCAGAGGATTATTGTTTCGGGGAGAACTTTACTGTTTCAGTCCATTCTTTGTCCCAGACCTTTGTTGTTATTGTTCCCTCCAATTTGTATTGCTTTAACAAACATAAGCATATATATATATTTATTCCTGGTTTAATTTTCAAATATCTTATAAATTTTTATTGAATTTTTATGTGTTTTATACATAAATTTTTCAATCAGTCTTAAATGCCTTTATACCCACTTCTCAATTGGCACCCTTCCACAGAGCTGTCCCCCCACCCTCCAAGGTTTCACACCATCTGTCATTTGTGCTAGGGTCCATTGTACCAAACTACTCTCCGTGCCAACTCCTCATTGCCAGCTCATCCCCTGAGCTCTAGTCAGCATATCCAGATTTCCTTTCCTAAAGAAGGCCAGATCTTCCTCACCCTGCTGCAATCAGCTGCAAATAGTTCTTCAGCCAAGGTTAGCCTCTGCTACCCATTTCTGTAGTTCTTTGTTGGGTTTTTGTCCAGATGAGCTTCCAAGGATCGTGAGCATGTTAATACCAATGCTGTAGGTTCACATGAGCAAAGTCTCAGGAGGTGTAGCATGCATTTCAGTTTGGTCTTATCCCACCTACCGGGCTCTTACGGTCTTTCCTCCCTATCTTCTGCAATGTTCCCTGAGTCCTGGGTGGACAATGCTGAATATAGGTGTGTGGAATGGCAGATTTAGGTTTGAGCTTCATTGTGCCTGTGTGGGTGGGCATGTGCCTCCCACCATAAGATGATCTGCTTACCCACACATCCCTTCATTAACCTGCCTTCTGGGACTAACATATGATGTAAAGGAACTCAGATTGGCTGTTAGGAGGTGATGTCACTTTGCCTATATAAGTGATATAAATAAATTGGACTGCACTTGGAAACTATAGTCTGCTTTGTGCCCCTGGGCTGTTACTGAAGTGCTCCCATGCACATACCATCTCCACAGCCTTTTCCACCATGGAACTGATATCTTCCCACAACTTGGGTCCAAATTGGGTCTTAAAGAAATCCAAGAGAAATTCAGGCACTTGAAGCCCACAACCCTGGCAGGATATGGGGAACCTATATATTAGAAAGTTGCTAGCTGAGCAACACCAGGGCATTGCCATGAAAGGGGCCCTCTGGTTCTATATTAACTTTTGTTTCTCCTTTTCTTTTCTCTTTTTATTTTATTTTTTTTTACATTTTTTTTTGCAGATAACATTGATGTTACTCAGTTTGCCATTACAATTAGGTAATTGGTGCATTTTCAATAATCTTTGTCCATTTTGAAAACCCAAGGTTCCATAGTCCAATTGGTGATGCTTGTATGCACAGGCATGTTGATCAATTAGGAGTCACCAGTCTATATTGCAGTTAGTCTCATGATTCACCTCTATACTGCCGCAGCACTTACATTCTACCATGCCTCCTCTTCTGCAATTGTTCCTTAGGCTTTGGAAAGGGGGCACAAGTGGGTGAGAAGAAAACAGCCTACTTTCTTTGGAGTTGTCATTTGGACCCTAGTCTGTTCAGGTTGTTCTCCTTCATGGTTTGACAGCTTATCCAGTGATACCTTTTTTCATACTAACAAAGCACAAGCGATTGAAGTACAGGCATTTAAGCACTACTAATTATTTATGGCAAGCTAACTGTGAGCAGACACAGATGTTTGGATGGTATGCTAATCCCAAAACTGTGGTTTCTCTATAAAGGTTGACAAGTTCTTATTGTGGCTACTATAACATCTCCTAACAACACTCTAGAGAACATGAAGCTTGTGGCATCCGCTGTGTAGTTATTTCCTCCAAGGAGAGGCTAATAGCCAATTAGATTTGGGATATATATAGACCCATGGCTGCCACTGTTGCACAGTTATCTCCAGGCAGTTGAGGTGTAGCTGATACTGACAGAGGAGAAGTGCTTGTCTCAAGGAGACCAATATTTTACTGATATTGCTATGTGGGCGTGGTAACGCTCTCTGGCATTTCAGAGGCCAGTTGTGTAACTAGCAAGTGAGGTCTCATAACATTTTTCATTCTTACACTCAAGTTTCTTTGACAACAGGGACTTACTGCCTTTCTCCTTGTATATATCGCACTTATATAGGCAAAAGGCCTTTATAATTGGTGGGGGGGTTGATCCCACTAAGCCAACACTCCATAGGCAGAATAATTCATTTGTGATATCAGAGCTTTCCTGTACTAAATATTTTGCTTAATTACACGCTTATAAAGACTTTACTATCGAATTTGGCCTCTAAATAGAAGAAATTATTCCTTTCACAGTTCCATATGCCTATCAGTCAATTAAAAAAGGCATTATACCTGTTTTTATAAGAAATTACCACTAAAACAGTTGGCTCTGAATTTACAGTTGGGAATGACGTTCAGTACCATCATGTTTTTCTTTTCTTCTATAAGGGGGAGAGGTAGGAAGGTTTCTCAGCATCTAGTGAAGGGTGAACTTCATTAGGGCGCCATTATAAACAGTAACTCCAATGAGAATTTAGAGATATGCTCAGTGTCTGTGACTCAGGCAGTCTGAGGTTCAGCTTTCTTTAATGTTCAGATTGGTCAGCCTCTCTTACTGGCATTTCCCAGTCCATCTCTGCACAGCCAAAAGTTGTACATTTTCAGGCATTTTAGAGTTGGTGTTTTTACCTTGGGAACATACAAATTTTCATCCCATTGTACTTAGTGTTCAAGATCTCAATATTGAAAATTTATCAAAGGTATCGGAACACATGAGTTGTGTCCATTTGTATCCCAGAAGTGATACTACCCTACCTCCCACCTCCCACTTTTTTGCCTTTTTTAAAATTTTATATGTTTTGAACCTACAGATGCATAATTGTATTGCACATACCATAAACAGGAGCCAAGAGCACAAGCTTTATATAAATTACCAAAACGTTCTGTCGAGCCCATGCTATAACCTCCATCTTGCCACCATGACCACTTATGTTCGTGGGCCCATAGCAACAACAGGGATAGCTGGAGAAGAGGCTGACTATCCACAGAAGATTCATCCAATCTATTATTATTAAATCATCCTCTGGAGATCACCTTTTGATGAGCATTTACAAGAGACACAAAGTATCTTCACATCCTTTGACCCAATTCAAGACGACGCTCTTATCCACTATACTTTTCCACCAAATGTCTTTCTCACCAATTTGCCAGTCATGCTCCTTCCAAAGTCCTACATCCAGCCAAACCACTGGCTACAGCCCATGAATCAGTATATAATCGAACCTCTGGCCATTTCTCCTTCCAGGCCAGTGCACATAGGAAGCCATAGTTCCTTTGCTTAAAGCACAGGAGGCATTGTAACAGGAGTGGGACCATAGGCATTTGGGCAAACTTCTTCATGAACTGTGCTTATGCCTTCAGGGCTGCTACCAAGGCCCTGTCGTATGTACCACTTCCATTGTGACAATGGTACTGTTGCTGTGCCATTCTAACTTTATGGTCTGGTGGGTCAGAGTAACACCTAGGTCATGATGGGCAGTCAGGTCGTATGGTGACTTTGGTGGCCCATTTGTTCAAAGTCCAGTTTCACATTAAGGCCCAACAGATCAGGCTAAGAGCTGTCTGCAAAAGGAGAATAGTTTTGTTTGCAAATGAAGGTAGAGCCTTGCTCCAAATGTCCCAAGGGCTTCTTCTGTGATTCCCCTATGGGAGCCTGACACAGACTCCAGACAGCATCTCTATCTGCCACTTACCTCAAGCACCATTGGTCTCTGGATCATATGGCCCTATGGGCAGAGCAGCCTGCACTGCAGCCGTGGACTTTTGAAAAGCCTTTTCCTGTTCCAAGCCCCATCTCAAAATTTTCTGCCTTCGCAGTCACCTGATATACGGGTCATAGTAACACGCCCAGATGAGGAATGTGCGGCCTCCAGAATCCAAAAAGGCCCTACATGAACTGTTGTGCTTTCTTTCTTGGTGGAGGGAGGGGCCAGGTGTAACAATCTTATTCTTTACCTTAGAAGATGTTCTCTGCATGCTCACACCACTGAACTCCTAGAAACTCACCAAGGTAGATGGCCCTGAATTTTAGTTTTGGTATATATTCCCATCCTTTCTCCATGCACATAGTGTTTACCAACAAGTCTAAACTAAGCTGCTACCTCCTGTTCACTGGTCCAATCAGCATAACATCATCAATATAGTGGGCCAGTGTGATATTTTTGGAGATGTCAGCGATCAAGATCCCTTCTAACTAAGTTATGGGCACAAGGCTGGAGAATGTGATTTTACACTTCGAATCCACTCCAGCATACCCATCTGCCTGACCCTCACAATCCCTTCAGTCAATACTAAGCCAAGGAATATCAGGCATCTCTAAATTCACTGTTAGTAGGCCATGTTTTAATAAATACATCAGCCAACCATTCAAAATAACTAACAATATTTTAACACCTGTTTTTAACTGCTCGAGCTTTCAATGTAAAACCTAGAATCTCGACTCAGTGGAGCTCATATCAAAAACCTCAGTATGAACCACTTTGTATATTCCTCCACCATGTTATCCCACACCCTTAAAATCCATTCCACACATATTCCTTAGGCTCTGCTGGAATTAATCGCAAACTCATTAATTCTTTAGTGTTATAGTGCACCTCCATGTGGACACACTTTCTATTTCACCGTGTGAGGGGCTTCCTTAGACTTCGATCTGGTTACAGGTCTAGAGGCAACAATGTGTTGTCGGCCCTAGGGACATTAGCTCCCACGGGTGGGGAGAGATTAGTTCTCCTCAGGCAAGGGTGGGGAGGAGGGATCTGCAGGTGTGATTTCTGCTGAAGGGTGGGGAGATTAATTCCTCAGATAAAAAAATCACTCAGAATCCGAGGGTTCAACATCTCTCATCATCGTGATTCTCCCACACATCTACATCCCAAGTTTCAGGTTTCCACCCTTTCCCCACCAGTGCTTTCACTTTAACTGCTGACACCTTTCGTGGCTGGGAATTAAATTTTGAGTGTAAATCAGCCAAATGTATGTTAAGGGCTCCAGCTTGATTTTCTGCTGCTTTAGCTCTTTGGCTGCTGGAGAGAAGATTCTCTTCCAGAGCACACTTGGAAACCTTTAAACTGTTGTTTCGAATCCGGAGCTGGTCATTTTTATCACTGAGCTCCTTATTTTCCTCTATCACTTTATCCAGACATGCTAGGAGCAACAAGGCAACATCATTATTTTCCTTATTTTTCCGCAATTTCTTGAACGTTTTATATATAGAGTCGCCGCTAATATTCTGAGCATTTAAATTATATTTTCCAGATTGAGATACAAGCACATTTTACCACTGAGCAACCATGCCAGAACACTTCTATAATCTCAGTGAACGAAATTCTGCAAAATTCCTTCCATTGTGAAACATGACTTTCTCTCAGTCCAGTGTGCAGCTTGGTGTGTATATTGATCCAAATAATCTCAGCAACTTAGAAATAAACTAACCATACTTTAGAACCCTGAGGTCAGTAGTCTTTTGATAATAAATAGGGATTTCAGTAAACAGTGAACTTTTTAATGGTTCATTATACTGAAATCAAACCAAGTGTGTATAGGGGCACATGTTTGTAATCTCATCACTAACAATTCCTAGGGAGGAAGAAATTTCTGTAATCAGTTTACAACCACTTACTGAGACCTTGATTTGGAAACACTGTATTACTCCCTACTATGATCAAAAAGGAAACACCACTCTAAGAAAAATACTTTTCTCTTCATAGAATCATTTGTACTGTGTCATCACATTTTGATTTCAGTATGCAAAGTCTCCTTCCTAATACACAGATAAAGGAAATTGAAGCAGAGATATAAAGTAATGTATTAATGATCAAAACATAACAATTAGCAGAGTTAAGAATAGACATTAAGTTTTCTCCAAGGATCAGTTTTACTTCTGTGGAATAATGTTTTATGTGAAAAAAGATATACTGCTTATTACAGAGTATTTATGAGGGCTAAATTAATCCTAAATGAGAGACAAAATTATCATAGATGTCACAAATTGTCAATAAAAATTAAACCTAAATGTAAGTAATCTTAATACAAAATTCTCAAATGCAATGTGTCACATATGACTGAGCATTTTATATCATCATCATCCTTATTATCATTACCATGTATCCAGGAAGGAGTCTTTTATAAATCTTCAAGAATTTCTCAGAGGACAGAGAATCATTGAAATTGAGTACATTTGTAAAGGAAGAAAACTTATAAAAATGTTTATTATTTTTATCCAAAGAAGGAAGAACTCAAGAACTCAATGGCAGATTTAAAAAAAACACCCTAGATTGAAAGGCATGCACTAGTTAAATTAGTGGTGGAGAAATGAACTTATATTTGCAAATCCTTAGTCTCAGCTTATTGAAAAGTATGTTCATTGTCTTTATACTTAAATGATAATTTAATTTTGCCATCCTAGCTAACAAATGAACATAAGAAGTTTTAGTTCATTATTCTACATTTTGTATTTAGGAAAAACTGATCTTTACTCTCAAATGAAAAACTCTAGGCCCAACATTTAATTGAATGTGTGAGTGAATATTATTTTATTTAGAACTGTCATAAACTTGTTTTAAATAACCCTAAACAAAATCACACTATTACAAAAAGATTCAAGATAATAGCTCAAAAGAAAAACAACTAATCAAGTACAAACTAAGATTACGAAGAATTTAACATCCTCTTTGCTACCATTTACTTGATATCTTCTTCTCTATAAAATAATCTACTGTCATTCAAATTGGTTGCAGATTAGTTTTTAAATTGTCCTCCTTTTTTGGGGGGTAGGGGGATCAACACAACAAGTGAGACTTCTATTCTCTGTTAAAACAGCTTGAGTATGAAAGTTAACTCTAATTATGGATATCACTCATTAATGAAGGGAAATGGTAGTGCATAGTGGATTTGAGTCTATTTTAAATGCATTCATTATTTTTAAGAATTTATGTATTAATATTTTAGAGTAATATAAAACTAAAGGGAAGAATGTGAACTCCTAAACATATTTTGGAATTAACATACAGTTTATTTTCAGAGGTCATAATTTTGGTGTATATGTGATATATATATATGAATATTTGAGAGCAATACAAATGGGAGGCAACAACAAGGACAAAAGGACTGGGGCAAGGAACTGACTGAAACAGTTAACTTCTGCCTAAACAATAAACCTTTGCAGAGAAAAAAACTTTAAAAAGACTGAGAAAAAGATGAAAGACATGTACGGCAAAATACGTGAACTAGGGTGGAGTGGGGGACATGGGAAAGGGAATGTGTCTAAATTGGACTGAGAAATGATGTATGAAATACACAAAACATCAATAAAATATTTTAGTACAAAAAGGATTTCATATATGTACACATTAAAATATTTTCCTATCTATCTCCCATTTCCCTCTCCAGCCTACCTCATCATGTCACTTTCTTTTTTTAATAACCCATACAGACTAGTTATTTCTGCCCACTTAAGCATGGGTGACGGGCCAGTTGGTATTTATGCAATTTCTACCTCTGCCAGGAATTACCCATTGCCAATTGCAAGTATGACATAAGACCAGAAGAATAACTCACAGTTTCAGGACTGGGGAGATGGCTTAGTGGGGAAAGTAATCATCATACAAACTGGAGAACCAGATATTAAATCCACAGTTTCCATGTAAATATGGAGGGGATGTGATTGCCTCCTTACAGCCTTAGCATTCAGTGGATCTGAAAACTCATCCCTTGAGCAAGCTGGCTAGCTAACCTAGTGGGATCTCTGAGATCTGGGTTTATTTGATAGACCCTGACAATGTGCAGAGCTGTTGAGGAAGACACTCAACGTTAATTTCTTGTCAGCATAAACACATGCACACACACACAAGGGTGGACTCAAAATATGAATAATCATACACATACAATTATAGTCTAATCTGTTTCAAATGTTGACAATGCAGAAGAGAACACAGAAATAAAAGACACATAAAAAATTTCAAAGTTTATAGAGTGACATGCCAATTATGAGCAAAAAGAGAAAAGAATCATGATTATAAGGTCAGAATAATTACTTAAATAAATGACATAATATATTCTTAACTATTTTATGATTAAATAAGTCTGTTGATATATTTATATATTTAATGTTTATAAACACAGACTCTTTTCCTATGATTCATGAGTATATTTTCCATTGCACAATTTTATAAAGTTTATAGCTGGTAACTCATTTCCTTACATTTTGTTGTGATTATTAATAATGAAAAATATTTATTACTGTGTCTTTTATAAGCTACATTGCCAGAAAATTTAATTATTATTCATTGCATTTGTTCATAAACAAATTTTTTGTTACATAAATCCATAATCTTTTTAGGGTTAAGAGATGTTTCAGCCAGTATTAAATGATGAAAGACAAAATTAAACCTAACAATAAAACAGAACAATTCAGGTTGTTATTCCTGGGTCATATTCCTGTCTGTGGCACACTGATCAATGTGTCTCTGAAGACTCTCAGTATGGAAGTTAGGCACTCGACAGAAATAGTGGGCTGTAAAAATTATAAATGGATAGTGAAAATCCTTCCCTATCCTTAGTATATAGTGCCAATGTCAAGTTGAACACTAAAGGGATGAACTCCCTAGATTGTGAATAAGTTAGAAGTTGGTGAAAGTACATACAATTTAATTTTCATGCCATGTATTAATTATTCCTTAATTGACTTGAATCCTGGCAGTGAATGCTTTCTCTATTAACATTTCCTGCAAAAATAAAAGATAAATTCTGTCTGAGAAAATGCAAAATAGAGAGGAAAAATGGTGAATTACCTTGAGGTATACTGGGAGAGTTACACAATTTTAAGTTATTTGGATTAATGTTTTTGGAAAGCTGTACTTGGAACAGGATACAGGAGAACCATAAGACTAAATTCAGGTCAAAATTTCATATGAATTTACTGTCAAGCATAGATATGATATATTCAATCAGATGTGAAAAATCCATTAGTAACTAGCAAAATTCTTCATTGGTGAACTTTTGTAATTAAAACTTTGTATAGTCAGAAATTGAGCCTAAGACTTTAGGATCACCAAGCAATCTGAGTAAAATTACCCATGTTCTATCATCTACTTAAACGTGAGAATTTGAAACATATGCTAAGGACTAAAATATTTTCCAAATGTCCTGTGTTAGTTAATATATTTTGTGAGTGTATGTACATGGCCTAGTTAGACTTAATTATTGACTGGATATAGCATAGAGCATCAAAGAAGAAAGTCTCTGGATATGTGTATAGTGGATTGTGTTATTTATTAATTCACGTAGGAGAGACAGGAGAACTGGGTAGCACCATTCTTCAGGCAGTGTTAGCTACTTTTCTAAGAAAGCTAGACATGCATGTACCTGTGAGCAAATCAGAAAGCAGCATTTCTCCATGGATTCTGTTTTCAATTTCTCCATGAGTTGCTCCCTTGATGTCCTTCAATAATGGGTTGTGACTTGCAACTGAAAACCAAAACATATTTTCCATTCCCAATTTGCTTGGTTGTGATACTCATCACAGAAACAGAATCAAACTAGAGCAGTATATTTTTGTCATATATTAGTGTGCATCAACATACATGTATAGGTGCATTTATCTATTTATAAATGAGTGGAAGCCAGAGGATTACATGAACCTAGGCTATCACTCTCCATCTTAAAATCAACAAATTTTAGTAACAAATTTTGCTTTATTTTGTGTTTTTTTTTTTTTTTTTTTTTTGGCCTGGAGCTTGCTATGAAAACCTTTGTTTTTTATATTATATAGTATATTATATATTATTATATATGATAGATATAGATATGAAATGCAGTCTGATTAGTTTTAACTGGCTGAAACTTTCGATTGTATCATTTCTACATCTTAAAAATCCTCGCTTTCTCCCTGCCAATGGCTTTCTCACAATCACGCATTTGGTTTTGTTTCATGGCACACATAGCTTAAACAAGAATATTCAGATGACCAGAAGTTTGGAACTAGTCATTGGAGGATGGGGGGCAGGGGGCTTAACAGTGGAAATATAATTGTAGGCAATAGCTTCCCTAACTCATAAGCCATCAATAGCCATTAGGTCAGCAGGGAATATTATAGTCTTGACAGCCCTTCTTTGACCCGATTGTTGACAGGTCTGCTATTGTGTACACCAAGTTCAGGCATCTGGAATTACTAATTAATCATAGCTGGAATGGCTGTGCCCCAAATAGAGCATTCCTCCTATCTTTAGGCTATTGCATTCTTTCTCCTTCCTTCATTTTCCCTGAGCCTTCATGAAATGCAAAAATGTTTGGGTACTTTAGGGCTCACTTATTCTCAACATCTTAGCCAGAGATGAATCACTGCATTCACTATGCTCTATTGATCTGATTAAGTCTGAGACTCACATTTGTCCATGGGTAGAAGCATAAATGCATTGAATGCTGTTTGGTGACATGCCAGTTTAGCTAACTATTGTTAGTAACTTTCACTCTGGAGATGAGTCTTCCTCAGCATGAACCCCCTCCTCTGGAGTGGAACTTAAATTCAATCAGATAACAATTGGTTTCTCTAAATTTTTGTGCCACTGTTACATCCATGAGCTCATCTTGCCTTGCAGGATGATATAGCAGTATCCAGTTTTCAGAGATAGTTAATACCTTTGATGTTCTTTTTCCTCGATCACCTTTCATAAAACTTTCTGGCACTAATGAAAGAGCCAGTCAGGTAGGAAAATTCCAGCGCAGGTCAGATTTCCCTTATCTTCTGCAAGTGAAATGGACATTCTTTTTTTTATTTTTTTTTTTTTTTTTTGTTTGTCTTTTGAGACAGGGTCGCCCTGTAGCCCAGCTGTACGCTGAAACTCACCTGTAGACCAGGCTGCCTTGAACTCACAAAGATCCACCTGCCTCTGCCTCCTGAGTGCTAGGATTAAAGGCGTGCGCCACCACGCCCGGCGGACTTCATTTTTTGAGACAGTCTCCTCTCTGAATTTTTTACTCATTGATTGGCTACAATGATTGAGAAGTGAGCTCCAGGAATGTGGCTGTCTCTACTTCCCACCCCAGTACATGATTTGATTATGTACTGATTGTGAGGATCCAAACTCTGATCATCATGCTTGTACAGGGAGCTGTATTCCCACTGAACTATCTCCTCAGGCTTACCTTTAGATTAATTTTGATGATAGATAATTCTATGATGTGACAGAACTGTTTATTACATTGATTTATATGCTATTCACACTGTACATCTGTACAAAGAAACAAACATGTGTGGTAAACTTAGGTTTTGAGATCATAATTCACATAATTCCACGAGTGTTTTGAATTTAGATATGAAGTTATACACATTTAGAGATGGAGTTGGAGTTATGTAAATTTAGGGAAGATGAAGTTATACACAGACACAGATGGAAAGACACACATTTCAAATTATATATATATATATATATATATATATATATATATATGGATTAAGCAACCATTTTACTTTTTACTGAATTTTTGGTGTATCTCATAAAAAAAGTCTTAATCATTTTTATATGCCCTCCCTCATCTGCATGCTCCCGTAAACACTCCCAGCAAATGTCATGCAGTGTGTCATTTTTGTAAGGTCTATAGAGTCAAGATAGTATACCCAGGTGCCAGTTAGTGCAAGTTCATCCACATTGATCTGCTTGCCAGCCTATTTAGAATGACTTCTTTAGAGAAAATTGACTCTCATCACTTAGCTATAATACACTCCCAGTATTTCTTTGGCCTAGATTGTGGCATGCTGTCCATTTCCCCAGTTCTATGCTGGGTTTTTGTCTGCTTGAGTTTACATGAGTCTTATGCATGCTGAAAAAATTTTCTCTAGGTTTATATGAGCATTGTCCTAGGAACCTGTACTACCCTGTTTCCATATAGCCATGCACCACCAACTCTGGCTCTAACAATCTATCTGGCACCCGGGTATTGCAGTGGTGCCTGAGCCCTGTGTAGGTGAAGTTTAGTATAGGAATCCTGCCCATGAACCACCCCCCCACACTCTGTAGACTATTATTCTTTATGCTTTGACAATTCATGTCCTATTGTTTATTGTCTTCTGTTGCCTGAGGGTGTTTAATTGGCGAGAGTTGAGACGCATTAGTATTCCTTCTACTCCTTATTCCCATGACCTCTCCAGCAATTTGTATTTGGTTGTTTCAGTACCATACATGGTTTTCTTTGCATTGAGTGGACTTTAAGCCCAATTAGGTTGCTACTGACTAACCCTAGATGAAAGTACCATTACTGCCACAATGTCCTTTGCTGTGCCAGTCATTGTTGTGGTTAAGCCTTAAAGCTGGGGTTTGATATTTTCCCTTAGTAGCTGGCATAGTGCTCTCCAAAATTATGATAGCTAACATTGGGGAGGTGGCTTCTAGGTCAGGTCCAGCTCCTTTTCTACAATTCCTATGTCTGAAGTATGAATAGGGTCTTAACTTCAAGTCCTGAGGGGTAATAAGGGGTTATATCATTAGGCTGTGAATCTTGTGTGTTTCAACAACTAGCCTGGCAAGATATAATCTCTGGATCAATAGAAGCTCTAATATGATGGGAGTAGCCAATCACTTTATAATTGG
Source organism: Rhizomys pruinosus (assembly GCA_009823505.1). NCBI lineage: Eukaryota > Metazoa > Chordata > Mammalia > Rodentia > Spalacidae > Rhizomys > Rhizomys pruinosus. The sequence goes on from VZQC01015059.1 coordinate 390,747, forward strand.
GTTTAATGTTTACTTAATAAGTTCTTGTCCATAACTGACTTTGATATCAGGAATAGCAAAATGTGGCTAGAAAGGCCACAGACCAGAGGAGAGGATAATACTATTGTTTTCATAAGTAGATGTAATATTGAAGTGACTTTGAATTACCCATTGTTATACCAATAGATTAATGCATCTTTCAGGTCTCACAAGATAAACTTCTTTATGCAAGAGTTGGTCATTAACTGGCCAATGTGCAGAGAATAAGAGACTGCAGAATGCTTGACATGGAATGGGAAACCTATATAAAACTTATCCCTCCCAAGATTTAGCAATCATTGTGAAAGAGGTGGTGAAAAAATTATAAGAGGCAGAAGTGGTGGCTTCACAAGGAAACACAGTTTTCCAGACATGAGGGAATTTATTCATATCAAGTTACTGTAATCCTATAATACCACCTTAAGAGCTATTGGACATCAATGGCTGCTGAGAATGGGAGAGTTACTAAGTTTAAGCTTGTGACTCTTGGTAGATTAATCAGGGTCTAGTTGATGGATCCATACTGAAGGACATTTGGTAACACAAATTTGATTCTTTAGGCATATATATATATATATATATATATATTATACATAAATATATTATAAAATATAAAATGTGTATACATAAAATATATTATATATGTATAATTGGACTTTTTTAAGAGGGGATGTGTTTAGTGGAGATTTTATAAACACAATCAAAATATATTGATTGTACAGTATTTGAAAAATACTCAGTGAAAAAGGAAAAACACTTTACAGAAGCATATTTAGGATAACTTCTATGGATACATTTTGGGAAAATATATCTAAAATTGAAGATAACCGAAATAGTATTTTTATTTTCAAAATATTTTATTTAATTGTTTACTTATTTGTTGTGTATGAGTGTATTGTTGGCATGTGTGTATATATATCCATGTCATGCAATGCCTGCAGAGTAAGAAGAGGATGTCAGATTCCCCTGAAACTGGAGTAAGAGATGGTTGTTATCCACAATGTGGATGCTGGGAATCGAATGTGGGTCCTCTGCAAAACAAGGCAGTGCTGTGAACCACTGAGGCATCTCTCCAGCCCCCTGAAATAGTATTTTTAAATTGTTTCTTAATAAAATATGTTACTATTTTGTAACCTAATAGAGATCAAAATATAGATCACTTGTATATGTAGAAATATAATCTTTCACCAATGCCAAGATTTTGAGGAGCAGTTAGTAAACTATGCAGGAAAATATATTTATAATATAAAATACAAAATATTAAATGTTATATTTTGAACATATATGCATATATTCACCACACACAGTGGTCCTACTTTTATAAAGAAGCCGTATTACATCTAACGCCACCCATTAATTCAAATACACTGATACTTCCTGACTTCAATAACCCACTGTGTGCAATGGATAAGGCATCCCTACAAAAAGTAGATGCAGAAACATTGGAACTAAATGACATCATAAATTAAAGTCACTTAATGGATAATTACAAAACATTCCACCCAAGTACCAAAGCATGCACTGTTTCCTCAGTAGCCCAGGGAACTTTCTCCATAGTGGCACACATAATAGAACACAAAGCCAGTCTCCACAAGTTTAGGAAAAATGAAATATCATCTTTGGTTCTATGTGATCACAAAGGAATAAATGCAGGTATCAGTAATGCCAAAAATGGGGAAAAGTAACAAACTAATGGAAAGTAAATAAAATAGAATTGACTGAAAATTAGATCATGGAAGAAATCAAGAAGGAAATTAATAGTCCTGGATGAAAATGACAATATAATAGAATAAAATCTGTGGGACACAATGAAGGCAGTCCTAAAAGGACAACTTGCAGCATGTAAATACTTCAGAGGATTAGAGAAATATGTAAATAAATTCATGTTGCACCCAAATGCTTTAGAAAACGAAAAGGATAGCTGAGGAACTATAAGCAACTGATTACTGCTGGATGAGGGGGAGCTGGTCTTCTTAAAGGCAGTGATACTGAATAGGCTGACTAGGCTCCAGTGGTGAATTCATATCACAGGACATTTGGGGACATAAAATTTACTAGATAAACAGCATATATGAAAAAATCCATGAAAGATATGGGGGTTCTGGGATGTTCAGATCTGAGAAGGAATCATAATATGATTAAGATGCATTGTATAAAATGCATTGTATACAATGCATCTTAATCATATTGTGAAAGAAAACAAAAATAAATAACACAAATAAAATAGACAGTGAACACTTTTAATCTCAGCATTTACTCCTAAGGCAAAGGCAGGTAGATCTCCTGAGATTGAGATCAGTTTGATCTACCAAATGAGATCCAGGCCAACTGGGGCTACAAGGACAATCTGTTTCAAAAAACTGTGTGAACAGATGCATAATATCAAGCTTAAAGTTACTGAAATAGAAACCAAGAAAATAATACAAGGAATCAATGAAACACAGAGTTGATATTTTTGAGAAGATTAACAAGATTGGTAAAGCTTATAAACTAAGAGTTGAAAAGGAAAATAATACAAAAGATACTGAAAATTTCAGAAAAACTTTAAAAAAATATATTCAACAAAGCAGAAATAAATTAATGAGATTCTACATATGAACAGCGTAATGAAGTTAAATAAAACATCAAAATGACAAAAATAATTAAACAGATCTGTAACAGTCAATGGAATTTACATAGTCATTGCCAGTCTGCCCAATTAAAAGAGTTCAGGATCTAATGGATCTGGTGCAGTATTCTAACAAACCATGAAAGAAGAAAATATCAATGCTTCTTAAATTATGAGTGGAAACTATATATGCATATTTTAGAGTAATATAAAATTAAAGTAGGAAAATGTGAATTCCTAAACATAAAATTGAGAGAAATATGCAGGATAGTTATGGCAGAGTGCATGATCTGGGGTTAAGTGGGGAGAAGGGAAAGGGGAATATGTCTAAACCAAACTGAGAAATGATGTCTGAAAAACACAAAACAATCAATAAAAGCATAAAAAAAGAAGAGGAAGAATTTCTTTCAAATTATTTGTGTGAAAGCAATACGAATATATATCCCAAACCAGACAAAATATCCACACACAAAATTATTTAGACGAATCTCTCTAATGAACATAGACAGAAATATTCTCAAGAAAATACTCAAAAATCACAATGTCAGAACACATATAAAAGATTATCTAACATGAACAAGAAGAATTTATCCCAGAAGTGCAGGGACAGTTCAACATACATAAAACATTAAATGTAATCCACTTTAAACCCTGAAGCCCTGACAATGAGAAGGAACTCCTGGGTTGTCCTGTAAATAAAAGCAATGTACACATTGCTGGAAGGGTCATATATCCTAGAGAAAAAAAAAAAAAAAAAAAAAAAAAAAAAAAAAAAAAAAAAAAAAAAAAAAAAAAAAAACTATATTTGTTATATCTCTAGACAAATTAAATTTCTTACTGTATGATAATTATGTGTCCTTACCAAATAAAACTCATTAAAGAAACTTATTATTACAACTGTTGGAGGCTAGGCTATTAAAGAGTGCCACAGATGGTCACACACAGACAATACAGGTCAGAAATTTGCCCATCCCAACGTGACACATCTATAGTGGAACCTATACACCCAAGGCATAGAACAAAGGATAGAAAGATATCAATGCATCCCTCAACTCTCAGCAGTGAAACTTCCTCATACAAGAGAGTTTGATGCACAGGAAAGACCACAACAGGCCAAGGTGAAGAGACTGCAGAGTGCATGTCCCTGGATAGGATTCCTACATGAATCTCATCTATCTGTGGCTCAGGGACCATTGTGTAAGAGAAAGGGGAAAGATTGTAAGTGCCTGGGTTGGTACAAGAACGTTAGGAAACAGAAGCTTACAGGCCTCTGGGAATTTGCTCATATGAACTTGCAGTAATCATGGCAGCATGCATAAGGCCCTTCTGGCTCAATCAGACAAAAATCCAACATAGAATTGCAGAAATGGAAAACAAGCTCCAACCTTAACCCCCAAATTGTTGACAGTTGCTGTGTGAGGGAAAGTTGATTTTCTTTAACAGAGTCCTTCTAAATAGGTGACTAGACTGCAATGGATGATGTTGCATGTTGGGACATCTTAGCACAGCATGCCTTCACATAAGCATAAAATTCAGCATAGGGATATGGGAGGTTCAGATGGGGATGGAGTATAAATGTGATTAAGAATTGTGTATAAAATGCACAAAATTCTTTAAGAATATACATTAAAATAAATGTAATCCATCACAGACAGAGACTCATGGGGAAAAAAACACATATGATCAGCTCATTAGATATAAAAAGTGCTTTGACAGAAAACCATTAATGATAAAATGGATAATCTATTGATGCAGAAAGGATTTCTGAACATAATAAAGGCAATATACAGCATGCATACAGCCACATCATTTTTTAAAGACAAAATTATAACTTTACCATTAAAATCAGGAAGAAGAAAAAGATGTCTACTCTTTCCATTCCTGTCTAATACAGTGCTTGAAATATTATATAGAACAATGAGGAAAATGAGGGAGATAAAGGGGATATAAACTGAAAATGAAGGACTCAAACTATTCTTATTTATCGATATTATTGGATACATAAAATACCCTAAATAATTTACCAAATCTACTAACATTCCAAAATACATTCAGCAAAGTAGCAGAAAATATGCACTTTACACACAAAAATCAGGAGTCTCTGTATATATCAATAATAAACATACTGAGAGAGCCTTCAGAGAAAACAATCCCATTTGCAATAATCTTGATAAATATAAAATATCCTGGGATTGATCTAACCAAGAAATTGAAAGATTTATATATGAAAACTTTAAGACATTGGATAGTAAATTAAAGGTAGCAGGGAAACTTCTCCTTTTATCAGAGATTAATGTGAATAGACCATCTAAGCAATACCAATCTGTAAATTAAACTTCTAAAATAATTCTCCACTGAAATTGAAAACATAACATCAAATTTCATGTGGATACATAGCCAAAAACAATGTGCAATAAAGAACTGATGGAAGCATTACCACCCCAATCTCAAAAGAGCTTTACAAATAAAAACAAGCTGGGTGTGGTGGCGCACACCTTTAATCCTAGCACTTGGGAGGTAGAGGCAGGCTGACATTTGTGAGTTCAAAGCCAGCCTGGTCCGGGTCTACAGAGTTAGTTCCAGGACAGCTGGGGAGACCCTGTCTCGAAAAGACAAAAAACCAAACCAAACAAAACAAAAACCACCATCTTGGCATGAAAACAGACACCTTGTTCAGTGTAATAGAACTGAGGACCCAGATTTCATACCAATGGATATACAGTCATGTGATGTGTAGAATACTGACCAAAAAGACATACTTGAGGAGAAAAAAATAACATTCAACAAATGCTGCTTTTAAGGCTAGATATCTCTATGTAACAGATTAAAACAATATACCAATCTTTATCCTTCCAAAAACTCAACTCCAAACAGATCAAGGTCCTCAACATAAGGCCAGTTTTCCTCAATCTGATAGAGGAGAAGTAGGGACTGCACCGTGACTTATTGGCACCAGAAATGATTCTCTGAAGAGAACTGCTGTACTATAGCAGTACAGATAAAAAGATTGATTGATGATTGGAACCCAACAAAACTGAAAACTGTCCATGTAGCAAAGGACACCGTCGTTCAAGTGAGGAAACAACCTACAGAATGGGAAAAAATACCACATAAATAGAAGATAAGGGGTTAGAATATGGAATATACAAAGAAGTTAGATAAAACAAATGAAACATGAACCACAACCCAATTAAAAATATGGAGCCTGAAACTGAACAGGGAGGTCATAAAAATAAAATACAAATGACTGAAACTTTTTAAAAAATATTCACCATCTTAGTCATAAGGGAAATGCAAACTCAAACCACTTTGAGAATCACTATCTTATCCCAATCAGAATGGCTAATGTTCAAAATACAATGAACAAATATGGATGATGATGAGGGAAAGGCGAAGTCTTACGAACTGTAATTGGAAAACAAATATTTGTGTCAGTATAGAAATCATTGTGGAGATTCTTTTAGAAGCTAGTAATAGATTTACCACATCATCTACCCATAGAACTCTTGGGTGTATACCCAATGACCTCTGAATACTTCTACAGAGATATTTATTCATTCATGTTGCTTGGTGCTCTAATCACAATAGCCAGGAAACAGAAACTACATAAATGTTCAACAGCTAATGAATGGATAATGAAACTATGGTGCATTTATACTATGATATATTATGCTTTCATATGTTAAGAAAAATAAAATCCTGAAAATTTTAGGTAAATGGATAGAATTGGAAACAATTATGCTAAGTGAGGTAATCCAGACCCAGAAAGAAAAATGTCCCATTTTGTCTCTCCTAATTGGAAGTTGTCTTTGACTCTTTAGTTATGGGTGTTGACATTGAAAAACCCACACATGGGAGGAAACTAGTGAAGGACCATGGTTGTTATTTTTGGGAACAGAGATAAAATGCAGAAGGGCAACATGAAGTGATGCAGTAGGAAGGGTTAAATGGAGTGACATGAGCAATCAAAGCAGAAGAATAGGTATGGAGAAGGAAAACTAACACTAAAGGCCTTTAAAAAATCATATGGAGGGCTGGAGAGATGGCTTAGGGGTTAAGAGAGCCGACTGCTCTTGCAGAGGACCTGGGTTCAATCCCCAGCATCCACAATGGCAGCTGAGAACTATCTTTAACTCCAGTTCCAGGGGAATCCGACACCCTCTTCTGACTTCTGCGGCATTGCACGACATGGGTACACAAACCTACATGCACACAGTACGTTCATACACACAAAATAAATAAATAAATAAATAAATAAATAAATAAATAAATAAATAAATAAATAAATAAAATAAATCATATGGAAGCATACCAATATAGAGAATTGTTAAAGTGTATACACAATACCATAAAAAAGGGATTAAAAAGAGTTCACTTATAACAGGGAGACATTGCCCCTAGAAGACACTGCAGAGTAACAAAAAATAATCCTACTATCAGGAGTGGACAGCTTTATTTTAAAAGGATTCCATCTACCCTCCAAAATACTATCCATTGTCTTTGTTCTTGGTTATGCACCAGATCTTGATTTTAAGAGCTTATTCATGAAGACACTACATGAATGAACTACAAAAGAAATCAAGGAAATCAAGGAAAAATCAAGCTATTATAAACTTAATCTTCATCTCTATTGACTATCTTTCATAGTTCAGGAATGTGCTACTCATGCCACTTGAAGAGAAAATTAATCAAGACCCTTATCTAGTTTTGAATCCAGTGAGCTGCAATAACTGGCCTGGAAAGATGTGCCCAGTGGTTCAAAAGCAGCACAAATTTTGTGGGAATAAAGAACCACTTTTATGAATGGAATTATGGTCTGATTCACAAGAAGGAGCCCATAATGTATAGATATATCAGGCCTAGGACTTGTGGCTAGACAATTTGCAGGCCAGGGGGAGGGACAACTACTATTATTTCATTTAAAGGGCATAGTATTAATGTGACTCCTAAAGCTGTATTGTTATATTAATAGATTAATGATTCTTTCAACTTTCAATAGAGAAGCCTCCTCATGCAGCAGATGGAAACACAAAATCCCAAACTGGAAGAATGTAAATAATAATGGAATGTAGCATGCTTATCCTGAATTGGATACCTTCCCTCCCAAAACTCAGAGGTCAATATGAAAGAGGGGTCAGAAAGATTGTGTTAGAGGTGCAGTAGGAACACAAGGAAACTGACTTTTCTGGACAGTTGGGGAATTACTCATGAACTCATATAAATGGTGTCGGGTTGTATAACTCTCCCATAAGCCTAAGCCAGAAAAATTCCCAGAATAAAAATGGAGAAGTAAGAGTCTCTATTGCTAGCAAAGGAACTACTGGTCAATAATACATGATCTGAAGGGGGAAGTCAGTGTTTTTTGTTTGTTTGTTTTTGTTTTTTATTTTTAATGTGTATGAATGTACTGTCTGCATGTAGGTTTGTGCACCCGTGTCATGCAATGCTGCGGAGGTCAGACGTGGGTGTCGGATTCCCCTGGAACTGGAGTTCTCCTGGAATTGGAGTTACAGACGGTTCTCAGCAGCCGTGTGGGTGCTGGGGGTCGAACCCAGGTCCTCTGCAAGAGCAGTCAGTGCTCTTAACTGCTAGGCCATCTCTCCAGCCCCCGGAATTCAGTGTTCTTTAAGGGTGTGACTCTGTAAATTAATCAGACTGCAGGCCGTCTCAAAATGAAGGGCATTTAGGGAAACAAAATTAAATCAAATCTCTTTCCCTCCATATATATATATATATATATATATATATATATAATAGATAGATATATTATAGATCTGGTGGGAGCAAAAAATGTGTGCCGATAGCAGAGGGTCTATAAATATTATTAAAATACATTGTGTGAAATTCACATTCAATAAAAATCTAAAAAGTGGGGCTGGAGAGGTGGCTCAGAGATTAAGAGCACCAACTGCTCTTAGAGAGGATCCGGCTTCAATTCCCAGCACCTACATGGTGGCTAAGAACCGTCTTTAACTCCAGTTCCAGGGGAATCCGATGCCCTCTTCTGACCTCCAGGGCATTGCACAACACGGGTGCACCAACCTACATGTAGACATAACAATCATACACATAAAAATAAATAAATAAAGGGAGCAATCTTTTTATTTATTTTCATATGTGTATGAATGTATTGTCTGCATGTAGGTTGGTGCACCCATGTCATGCAATGCTCTGGAGGTCAGAAGAGAGTGTCGGATTCCCCTGGAACTGGAGTTAAAGACAGTTCTTAGTAGCCATGTGGGTGCTGGTGATCGAACCCGGGTCCTCTGCAATAGCAGTCGGCACTCTTAACAGCTAGGCTATCTCTCCAGCCCCAGGGGAGCAGCCTTAAAAAATGAAAAAGTAAACTTTAAATATGTTTATAGACATATATAAAATAATATGTACTGGAATATATATATATATATATATATATATATATATATATATATATTCATATATATTATGGGAATGGAAAATAAACAGTCTTAAAATATATCAAGTTCAGGGATGAATTTGATAATGAAGAAGAGGTGAGTGTAAAGCAAACTTTATTAGTAACTGACACAGTTTATTACATGGTGAAATAACAATGAAAAGTTTGTTAATGTTTCATCACCATCCCTTCATCTTATTATATTTATACTTTTACTACACTGAGAAAACTTTCTCTAGCAATTAAATACTGAAAAAATTCTTTCTGATATATTTATTATTAATATATTAAAATATATTTAATTCAATCCACTCTGGTAGTAAGGAAACTTTGCTTCACATTCTTTTTATAATGATAAGGAAAAATGTGATTGGATCCAAAGTAGGATTTTTAGATATTAGAGTAATCTATTTCCCAGAATACTTAGTGAGTAAACTGCCCAGGGTGACACCATGTTTTTAATGCAAGAAGAGATGGCAATCACAGAGAGGAAAAGCTGGTATTGAGTTTTGTATATTTCAAGAGATTAAAGTTATTGACCTTGTAGTGATAAAATGAGGATGAGCAAATAAGCTGACTTAGTCTAACCATTAAATAAAAGAATCTAATTTAGTATGAATAGACTCTGTGGACTGAAGAGGAGTGGAAGAGAAATAGTTGGAAGTTTTTTTTTCCAAAGTTTTAAAGTAGGTTGGAGCAAGACTATATTAACAGAGGTCAAAGAAAAGAGAAATTGTCAGTCCTGCTAATTTTGTAGACAGGGCTTTGCTCCCAGAGAGAGCAGCCATCTGGTGAGGAGATTCTTCTTATCATATTACAATGCTTTAATTTAGTACCTGGATCAAAAGTGTAAAGTTATTACTAACAATGTGACTAATAATATTTCTAAAGCCCACTGATGATGTAGACCTTGACATACTTAGGGGAATGTATTGTGTAGAATGCAAGAAGTAATAATGATTATTATCATATATATCTAAAGACATTTGTGATGAGTGCTTGTGTGTGAACTTGCCAAAGCTACATGTCATGTGTAGTAAATTTAACTTATTCTCCATCTTTTCATTTCTATGGCAAAATTTCTCAAATATTAAGGAAATTAACTACAGTCATATACAAAAGTCCCTATAAAATAATATAGTTTAAATAAAATTCTGGACTCAATCAGAAACCCGTATATATTCTAATACTATAAGAATTTTCTTAAAGCTATCCATACAAATATATAAGGTGAAACATTTGTTTTAACTGTATTGATTTCAATAAAGGGTTTTTTCTTTAACCTTGGTGGGAGGAAGCAAGTACACTTCAATGTAGAATGAAATTATGGAATCAAAATATGGTCTGGTATGAGACAGACTCATGTCAGACTCACTAATGAGCAACCTTTAGCTGTAGTCTTTGTTTTCTAATCATGGAAATGCAGTATATAGAAACTGCAATGCAGAATTATAATGATAAGTAAATGAAATAACACATGGCACTCAAATTCCAACTAATGAAAGTTAACAAGAGAGCAGAAATAGAAACGGAGCATGAACTAAGACATTATGCTCTATTTAACTTTTCCTCAAGATATTTTTGCCCTCTGAACTCCCTTAATAGCCTTCCTTTTAAGGATATTAGTTTTGGCTACCGGTCTAAAAACTTTACACCGTTGTAAATTTTTCTGAAACTGAAGGACATTTTCAACCTAGGTGTGAGCCTGAATTCAATGATTCAAGTCCTAGTAAACAGCATTCAGAATTAGAAAAATGGTGCTTTTAAACAGACAGAGATAGACACAGAAACTCATTCATACATTAAATACTACTTTTAAAAGATTTATCACATATACTATACATGTCATTATTGTGATATAGTGATTGATTTACATAAATTAACTATGTGGATATGAACTCCCAGATTTTATTTTTTATAATTTTTCTGATTTTGTTTCCAAAATATAACAATAAAAATTTATAGTAACCAATCTATTTATATTTTATGTAAATTATAGTTTTCCTTACATGAAATAAATTCCCGTTTGATTTTTAAGTGATTTTTCTCTCATATATTATACTTTATTATATATATATATATTATATATAATATATTTTTTTTTTTTTTTTTTTTTTTTTGTATTATTGGAGACAGGGTTTCCCTGTAACCTCAGCTGTCCTGGAACTCGCTCTGTAGACCAGGCTGGCCTTGAACTCACAAAGATCTGCCTGCCTCTGCCTCCTGAATGCTAGGATTAAAGGCGTGCGCCACCAAGCCCGGCAATATTATTCTTAATATATATCATCACCTTTTTTCTAAATCATATGCATGCTAACTTCTGAGATTTCAGCCTTGTTCCAATAGTTAACAATGAATATCTGCCACCTTAAAAAGTATCTTCATGGTTATTTCTATTACATGTTATAGTCTCATTTTAAGGAACTGTGTATCTTGCCCTGGAAGAGAGTTTGTATAAACTGCTTACTTAAAAATCAAGGACATGGGCTGGATAGATGACCTAGTGGTTAAGAGTGCCAAATGTTCTTGCAGAGGACCCGGGTTTGATCCCTAGCACCCACATGGTGACTGAGAACCATCTTTAACTCTAATTCCAGGGACTCCAACACCCTCTTCTGACCTCAGCGGCATTGCACAACATGAGTGCACAAACTCACATGCAGACAGTACATTCATACACATAAAAAATAAAATAAAATAAATCACGATCAAAGACATACTAGGGGACACTGACTGAGAAACATGATCTATAAGAAAACACAACAGTTCCCCAACCCAGGAGGTGTCTGAAACAGTAACTCAGACCTCTTCTGTATTCTGCATTTACCTAGGTGGTTGGGGCAGATTAAAAAGAATCATAAATGATTTGAAGAAGCATTCCTTTCTGAGCAGTGTCATTGTCTAAAAGGGAAAAATAAAGTAATGCCAACAAGTCTACCAACAATCAAACTAGAAAAAAAGTTTAATGCTGATTCACAATAGGAAAAGCAAAAACAAACCAGAATAGCAAAGATATATAAATATTTTTGCTCAATTACTAATCATGTATTTTGTTTAGATGAAATATTATTCTATGTTATGGATAGAATTTTACCCCTGAAGTTCCTCCTGTGACAAAACCAAGGTGATAGAACTTCTAAATATATGTCCCAGAGAGAGGTTACAGAGATATGACTGTATTTATAAGGGATTAATGTTGCTCTCATAAGATCACATGGTATGCATGAATATATTCTTAACAGAGCAGACTGTTTCTGAAACAGAAATCCTGCCTCCCCTTTCTGAATCATATCTCATCATGTGACCATTTACACATGTGATGTCACTTACCATGATACATATAGATGAGTATTTCATGGTCTCCAATCTTAACAGCAGTGACCTAAACAAATACATATATTTTTTTCTTTCTTTTTTTCCTATTTGCTTTTTTAAAAAAAATTATTTTCCTCTTTTTTTAGGGGATTCACAGTCTAAGAGCACAGTTGTTTTCAGATCTCATAAACGTTGCTCAGTTCGCCATACAATTAGGTAATTGGTGCTGGCATCCACAGATGAGGGATACCATTCCTCTTTTGTTTTTCTGGGACTATGTTACTTCACTTAGCATGATATCTTCAAGTTCCATCCATTTATATGTAAAGTTCATGACGTCATCTTTTTTTACCGCTGCATAGAACTCCATTGTGTAGATGTACAACATTTTCTCATTTTTTCTATCCACTCGTCAGTTGAGGGGCACTTGGGTTGGTTCCAGCTCTTTGTTATTGTGAACAGAGCTGCAATAAACATGGTTGTGCATGTATTTCTGTGGTAAGATGAGTCTTGTGGGTATATATCCAGGAGTGGTATGACTGGATCAGGTGGCAAGCTCATTCCAAGTCTTCCAAGGGTTCTCCACAATGCTTTCTATTAGGTTATGGCACACTTCACCAGAAATGAAAGACCACGAGGTTTAGGCTCTCTGAAACAAAGTTTAATTCAGGGTAGCTGGGGCTAGGCTCAGGGGAAAGATAGAGCCAACACTGAATGGCATCTGGCCTGTGAATTTAAGGGAAAAGGTGGGAATGGGATTTAATGAGGAGTAGGTGTGGGCAGAGCACTTTGCATAAATCCTTGGCTTATCAAAAGGGCGGAATATCCCAGTGTATGCTGTGATGGCTTGTTTTACCATAACCAAAGACTGGCTGGGTGGAGCAGGACCCTGGGTCATGCCTACCTCTGCATTTCACTAGCCTTAGGGAACTCACATCTTGACATTCCAGCCTTTTGCTTATGCTAAGGAAAATGGGAAGAGGTCTTTCTTCTGTAACTGCTTCAGAGCTGAACATGGACAGCATGGGGTAGGGAAATTTAGGCTGAAAAGTCAGAACGTAATTTTTCAACTTTAATCGCTTTGGGTGTCCAGTGCTCAATCCAGGTCAGCAGTGGCAAGTTGTTGGTACAAAGCTTTTCCATCTGCAACTGAGAGGAGAAACTGGTTAAATCTTGTGTGAGTGAGGTTTTGGATTTGATTTTGGAAATATCGTAAAAGGCATGGGGCCACTGTACACAAAATTATTAGCACTATTAGTGGGCCTAGTAAAGGTGTTAGCCAGGGAAGGATTGCCACCCAGGGACCCCAAGTGGAGGGGTCCTCTCCATTAAGGGTCCTCTGGGACAGGTTTTATGCTACTTTCTGCAAACACTGGATATTTTGTTGCACATTTCCGGACATATTCACAAAATAGCAAGACTCTTCTAGGAAAAGGCAGGTTCCCCCTTTCTCACCTATTCTGAAGGGTGACCTCTGCTAAGGAGGAAAGTTATTGTTGCAGGGTCTGAATGGATTGAGCAGAAGTTTCCACAGCAGTTACAAGCTCTGTGTTCAGTTGCTGGAGTTCCTGGGAAAAACGCTGAGCCCTGACGAGGATGTGTCCCAATCTGCCAGCAGCTAACCCAGTGGCTGCTACAGCAGAGATCAGACTGATGCCCACTAAAACTGCCAAAGAGTCTACACCCTTGGTCCTGAGATCATGGTCAGTTAAAGATCTCACCCAAGTTTCTAGGTGTTCTGGAAGTTCTAGGTGTGCTGGAAGGCATGGGGCCAGAGGTGTTAGCAGAAATGCAGGTGTATATTCTAGAGGAGCATAGGAATGCCAGTCCTCGGGCCAGAGATGTTCCACCTCTTACAGTCACATTCCTGTATGAGGAGCCTGGACAGTTTGAGATCTGAGCTATCTAGCACTCAGTTAGTCTGAGATAAGGGGGTGGGGGTGGCAAAGGAGTGCCTAGGAGAGGAGTTGGAGGACATTCAGAAGTGGATTGATTAGATCAGGGAGAGGAAGGAGTAATGAGCTTTGCAAGGGTGCACAGAGAAAACATTCAGAGGCTTTAATAGTGGAGTAATTCTTTAAGAGTGAGGCAGAAATGGAAAGTGCTTCATCCCATGAGAATTGAAGTGAAGAGTTTAGGCACTCTAGACTTTGAGTAGTCTGATATTAGGCACTGTAGACTTTGAGTAGTCTGATATCTAGTGTTATTGAGAGAGTCTAAAGCCTTTAGGGCATGAGAGTTTTGGATGGTCTTTTTGATCTTCACTCTACCCCTTGCTGAATAAAAGTACTGAGCTTCATTAAAAAAATGCCTGCCACTGCTACATGGTCCCTGGGCCAGGAGGAGAGGTTTGTAATTTTAAAAGTTACATTTTTCTCTCCTGGTATGGAAAAAAGCTGTTTGGGCTGTATGCTGCATGAAAATCCTGACCAGAGATATTTACAAGACCAGTAAGGACAGCCCTCCCATCCCCCAGGATCTCTACAATCAGCACTGTCCTGTTCTCCAATAAAGCAGAGAAACTTGTAGTAGTTCTGGTATCCCGACTTGTCTCCCGGACATCAGTAGGTGCTCAGGACCAGAATGTCAAAAGAGAGTGAAACAAAAGAGTAGGAGGAAAACTGGCATTCTGAATAATTAAGAAGCCTGATTTCTATCATCGAGTGCCCAGACTTCAAACCCATAAGCACATGGAGGGGCAGTACAGGATACTAGATTAGTACTAGCCAGGATTAGAGGGACAGCTACAGATAGGAGAAAGGCAAAGAAAATTAGCTGCCACATAATGATATGGCTATTCTTGTATGGGGGCAGGGATGGGACTTTTTATATCTTAAGCTTTAGATGACCAGTTAGAGTAGCCAAGTACTTGCTGTGACTCCTTGCCAGCTTTAGTTTAGAGAGGTGTATCCAGCCCTAGACTCCGAGGAGCTTAGCTGCAGTAGGAGTGGACAGGATCACCAAGTAAGGTCCAAGCCAGCAGGGTTGTAGAGCTGCCCCAGTGTTTGTGTTCTTGCTAGTAGAGTGGAGGAAGGCGTAGTCTCCAGGTTGTAGAATGCCAGGTACTGGATCCTTAGAAGCCTGTGGGATGATGTGATCTGTGTGTTCCCTAAGGAGCTGACTTAGGAGACAGAAGGCAGGCAGGTAATCATGAAAGAGGGATGGATCCTGTAGTGGAAAATTACTAAGTAGGGCCAACCATACATGAATTTAAAAGGACTGAGAAAGGAAGGTGCTTGGGGATGGCTCTGAGCCTTGTTAAGGCCAAGGGAAGGAGGGAGGTCCATGACTGATGGAGCTCCAGAGACAGCTTGGTCAGTTGGTCCTTAAGGAGCAAGTTGGCCCTCTCCACCTTTCCTGATGATTGGGGGTGGTAAGGAACATGAAGCTTCCAAGTGATGCCCAGTGCCTGAGAGACTGACTAGGTCACTTTTGAGACAAATGCTGGACCATTATCTGATTGGAGGCTGAGAGGAAGACCAAAACATGGGAGAATATACTGGATCAGATGAATAGCAACAACGTCTGGCATTTCTTTCATAGTAGGGAAAGATTCTATCCAGCCAGAAAAGGTGTCAACCAAAACTAAGAGATACCTGACACCCTTACAAGGAGGTATGTGTGTAAAGTCAATCTGCCAGTCAAGCCCTGGGAGAACACCTCAGTGCTGATGAGGCTTGAAGGAGGGTGGGGGTCGCCCACCCCCTTGTGGATAAGGTGAAGGTCTTGCACTAGGCAATAGGACCCATCAGGCTTGAGCACAGGGAGGATTGGAGTGTTATAGGGGGAGTGGGTAGGTTTGAGGATGCCTGCCTTGAGTAATCTCTGAATAATGGGTATGAGACCCTGTTTGTGTTTAAGGGCTATAGGGTACTGAGGGAAAGACAGAGGGATCCTTGGGAGCAATATGAATTGGGGTGGTGGGAGGCCAGCCCTGGGGTAGAAATGTCCCAACCCTAAGATTAACCTCAGAGGCCAGGAGTGGCCAGGAGCTGGGTGGAGAGTAACAGGGAGGAACTGAAATAAGAAGGAAGATTGGAGAGGACAAAGTGAGGGATAATGTAAATAATAGATTTTTTAATATATTTTACTATTATTATTTCTATGTTTATGAGTGTATTGTCTGCCTGTATGTCTGTGCAACCGTGCCCTGCAATGCCAAGGAGGTCAGAAGAGGGCGTCAGATTCCCCTGGAACTGGAGTTAAATATGGTTCTCAGCTGCAATGTGGGTGCTGGGGATTGAACCTGGGTCCTTTGCAAGAGCAAAGTCAGTGCTCTTAATTGCTAGACCATCTCTCCAGCCCCAAAGGATAGTTTTTGCATTAAATCTCTACCCAGAAGAGAAGAGGGGCAAGAGGGCACGATTAAGAAGGAGTGGGTGAGGGGAATATCCCAGAAAACACAGGGAACAGAGCCTGTACTCTTAGGATTGTGGGTTTTTCCATCAACACCCACCATGGAGAGCTGCAAGGGGAAAGTTTTGCCGGAATAGGAGGGGAGAACTGACCACATAGTGTCCATGTCTATTATGAAAATAAATACCTTACCAGCCACGTGAGCACTGACCCTGGGATCCTCCATGGTGATAGCAAACGAGGTATTCCAGGATGGAGGTGCAGGGCCAAATCAGTCTTCAGCCGCCAGTCCCAGGATGTCGTGAACAGTGTCAGGAAGGTTTGGGGGTGTGGCCTCAGAGGGTATGGTTCTTTCATGCATCACATCAGCACACTTTTTCAGTGGCCCATTTCTCCACATGCAGGGCACGGTCCCCTTGGTTGACGAGGTGTGGGGCAAGCGCAGGACCAGTGTCCTGTTTGTTCAGCTTGAAACAAGGCCCTGGCAGCATGGAGTCAGTTTTATTTCTCTATTGGCGTGGGTTGGCAGCAGGTCTCCTGGGAGGAGCCCAGAGGACAACAGCAAGGAGGTGGTAGGTTTGGCTATGCTGGGCTCGAGATTCAGCTCTCTCCAATTCCTCTCTGCCATTATAGACTTTAAATGTGGTTTCAAGCAGCTCTCCCTGGGGGTTGGCTGGTTCCTGTTCTAAACCCCTAAGATTTTTTCCCCATATATCACGAGCAGACTGAAGAATGAAATGGTGATTAATCATAAGTGTACCCTCCTGAGACTCTGGGTCATATCTAGTCTATCTTATCAGAGCCTGGGTGAGTTTGGCTAAAAGTTTGGAGGGGTTCTCATACTTATCT
This sequence comes from Rhizomys pruinosus, assembly GCA_009823505.1. Classification (NCBI taxonomy): domain Eukaryota; kingdom Metazoa; phylum Chordata; class Mammalia; order Rodentia; family Spalacidae; genus Rhizomys; species Rhizomys pruinosus. The sequence continues at coordinate 408,308 of VZQC01015059.1, forward strand.
TGGATGACCTCCCGAAGCTTATCATAGTTAACTGATTTATGAGAGGCCTTCGGAGACTTTCCAAGAGGCTGGTGATCATGATGTAATTCCTGGCTTGGATATCAGGATTGGGTTCCTCTGCTGTTGGGATTTGATAATTCCAACCTGGTTCTTGCTTGAGTACGGCTTTTTCCCCCACAGGCAGGGTATGGTTTTCATTATGAGCCTTATCTCCTTGAGCCTGGGCAGCCACCCAGACCCATTCCTTTTCATCAGGAGTAAGGGAGTTAGAGAGAATCACAAATAGATCATGCCAGGAAAGATCATAGCTCTGGGTGAGCATACGAAATTCTTTAATGAACTTGGCAGGGTCTGTGGAAAAGGAGCCCAATAGCTTTTCAATCTGTGTTAAGTCAGTCAAGGAAAAAGGGACCTGGACTCTTACTAAGCCACGTGCCCCTGCTACTTTTCAGAGAGGAAAAAGTACACTTGGTTCGGTACAGGAGTGGGTGTGGTGGAGAGGGTTGAGGGGTCTGGAGCAGAGGAGACTGTGGCTGGCAGAGGAGAAAAGGCTACAGGAAGTGCAGGCAAATGGAAAGCAGTTGCTGCAGCTGTAGGTGGAGGGGTAGGTAGAGGAGAGAGCGGTACTGGGGTAGGCAAGTCTGAAGCCCTGGGAGGAGGGGCAGGATCCAGAGCCTAGGTCAGTCGGCCACGTCAAGGTCAAAAGCAGAAGTGGAGTTCTGGTCTAGTGTATAGGGAGAGGAACAGGAAATTTCCTTAGTTGTCTGTGATCCAAACCTGGGTGTTGTTGATTTGGCAAGGAGAACCTGATGGGGGTGGCAAGAGGAATAGAGAGAGGGACGAGAGCAGAAGGCAAAGGATGCCTGTACATACAGACATTCTGACCATCTACCAGAGCACTGGTAAAAGTCTCTCAAAACTGTTAGAATTTGGAGATCTAAGGTCCCATCTCAGGCCAGACAATATTGTTAGCTAGTTGATAATCTGGCCAGATAGTAGAGCAGAGTCTCTTAAGGACATTAGGATTAATTTCCTTGGAGAGGTTGAGTTCTCTTAAAGAGCATAGGAGACATTCCAAGGGTGTGAGACCCAGGGCCTCTCCTTTAGAGTGTGAGGCTCCCATGTTAGGGTTCAGAAGGTAAGGAAGAGAGGAGAGAAAGAGATGGAGAGGGAGAGAGAGAGAAAAGAGATCTGTAGGAAGGAAGTGAAGTCTTTTTAGTCTCAAAAAGCACCACCAGAGGACCAAGGAGTGTCAACTTCAGTGTCAAATGGTGCCGGTCAGAGACCCCATGTCTGGTGTCTCTGAGATTGGGCCTACATGCCTGTGAAGTCAATGTCCTGAAATCACGGGGGAGGCCAAAATTATGGGTCCAGATTCTGTCCCCAGTGTCCTAGTGGACACCTATCTGGATGAAAAAATCAGGGGATCCCTGATTATGTAGGCAGTCAGAGATCCAAAACTGAATGGAGGATAACAGGAGACTAAAAAGAATGAAGGAAGAGGATCAGTGGAAAGACAGGCAGAAAGCAGTAGGTTAGAGAGCAAATGTCAAGGTAGAGGGGCCATCAAAAGGGGGTCAGAACACACGCAGGGTTACACAGAAGGTAGGGGTGAGAGATAGAATCTCCCCTCACTCAGGTGCCCATCCGGCCAGCAGCCTGCGAAGTGACTTAGGAGATCTTACCATGAGGGCCACTGTTGTTGTTGGTGTAAAGAAAGCCTACTGATTTTTCTAGGTTAATTTTGTATCCTGCCACTTTACTGAAGCTCTTAATATTTTCTAGGAGTTTTCTGGTGGAGTTTTTAGCATCCCTTAAGTAAATAATCATATCATAAGCAAAAAGGGATAGCTTGACTTCCTCATTTCCAATTAGTCTCCTTTAATTTCCTTTTCTTGCCTTATTGCCCTAGCAATTGTTTCAAGCACTATATTGAAGAGGAGTGGTGACAGGGGGAAACCTTGCTCAGTTCTGACCTTCAAAGGGAATGCTTCTGTCTTTTCTCCATTTAGGATGATATTGGCTCTGGGTTTCCTGTATATGGCTTTGATTACATTGAGGAATGATCACTTCAATCCAATTCCATCTAGGACTTTCAGCACGAAGGGATGCTAGATTTTGTCAAAGGCTTTTTCTGCATCAATTGAGATGATCATGTGGTTTTTGTCTTTCAGTTCATTTATATGTTTTATGTTATTTATTGATTTTTGTGTGTTGAACCATCCCTGTAGCTCTGGTATGAATCTAACTTGGTCATGATGGATGGTGTTCTTGATGTGGGTCTGTATGCGGTTTGCAAGTACATAGTTGAGAATATTTGCATCTGTGCTCATTAATGAAATGGGTCTATAGTTCTCTTGTTGGTTATATCTTTGCCTAGTTTTGGTATTAGAGTGGTGTTGGCTTCATAGAAGGAATTTGGGAGAATTCCCTCTATTTGTATCCTTCTGAACAATTTGAGAAATAATGGTTATATGTCTTTTTGACATGTTTTATAGAATTCTGCCATGAAACCATCTAGGACTGGGCTTTTTTTAGTGGGTAGGTTTCTTATTACATCTTCAATTTCTTCATATATTATCAGTCTGTTTAAGCTGTCAATCTCTTCTTGGTTAAGCTTTGGTGATTCACAGGATTTCAGATATTCATCCATTTCTCCTAGGTTTTCAAACTTAGTAGAGTATAGGTTTTTGAAGTATTCCAGTATGATTGTCTGGATCTTTCCATTGTCTGTTGTGATATTTCCCCTTCCATCATGGATTCTATTGATTTGGAGTTGTTCTTTCTTTCTTTTGGTTAATTCAGCTATTTGTCTATCTTGTTTATTCCCTCAAAGAACCAACTTTTGGATTCATTGATTTTTTGTATCATTTTCTTTGTTTCTATTTCATTGATTTCTGCTCTGATTTTTGTTATTCCTCTCTGTTGTGTTTAGGGTTCATTGATTGTTGTTTCTCAAGTGTTTTTAGCTTCAATGTTAGATCATTCACTTGTGCTCTTTCCATTTTTCTAATGTAGGTACCCAGAGCTATAAACTTCCCTCTTAGGACTGCTTTTAAAGTATTCCATAGGTTTTGTCGTGTTGTATTATCATTGTCATTCAGTTCCAGGAATGATTTTACTTCTTTCTTTATTTCTTCCTTGACCCATTCATTATACAGGAGTGTGTTGTTTAGTCTCCATGTGTTGTTGTAGATATTAGGGCTTATCCTGGTGTTGATATTGAGATTATTGCACTATGGTCTGATAGAATGCGTGAAATTATTTCAATATATTTTATTTGGGGAATTTTTTTTTCTATGTCCCAGTATGTGGTCGATTTGGTAGAATGTTCTTTGCAGTGCTGAGTAGAAAGTGGATTCTATGATATTAGGTTGGAATATTCAGTAGATGTCTGTGAGGTCTGTTTGTTGTATCATATCATTAATTTCAGATGTGTCTCTGTTTATTCTTTGTCCAGTTGACCTGTCCAAAGGGCTCAGTGGGGCACTGACGTCCATCACTATGTGTGTGCTGGGGATTATCTGTGCCTTGAGGTCCTGGAGAATTGTCTTTATAAAGTTTGGTGTACCAGAGTTTGATGCATATATATTCATGATTGTGAAATCTTCATAGTCAATTGTTCCTTTGATAAAGATGTAATTGCCTTCTCTGTCTCTTCTTATTTATTTTATTTTGAAGTCTATTTTGTCTGATATTAAAATAGCAATACCTGCTTTCTTTTGGCACCATTTGCCTGGAATATTTTTTCTATCCTTTCATTTTAAGTTTTTGCCTATCCTTGAGGGTAAGATTCATTTCTTGTAGACAGCATATAGATGGGTTCTGTTTCCTAATCAAATCTCCCAGTCTATGTCTTTTGATTGGGGAGTTTAGTCCATTCATATTTAAGGTTATAACTGAAAGATGTATTGCATCCTTTCACCTTATTATCCATTTGCATTTTTGGTCCAGGCTTCTACTTCTGCAGTTATGCGTTTATTAATTTCTCTTTTTAGGTGCCTGGGGATAGTTGCTCCTTTCTTCTGTCCTTTGAATTGCTTCAAGTATTCTCTGTAGGGTTGGTATTCCAGACATGTATTCTATCATCTTGGTTATATCATGGAAGATTTTTCTTTCTCTTTCAACTATAATCAACATTTTTGCTGGGTATAGTAACCTGGGTTGGCATCTATAATCCTTTAACAAGTGGAATGTTTTTCTCCACGTTCTTCTTGGTTTCATAGTTTGCACTGACAAGTCAGTTGTAATTCTGATGGGTTTCCCATTATATATAACTTTTTTTTTTTCTCTTGCAGTTTTCAGAATTTTGTCTTTGTTTTGGGCATCTAGCATTTTAACTATGATATGGTGTGGGAGTTTCTTTTCTGATCTTGTCTGTTTGGAGTTCTATATGCTTCTTGTATTTGTATTGGTTTGTCTTTTTTTAGTTTGTGGAAATTTTCATCTATTATTCTGTTTTTCTGATCAATTTCTGTATTTCTGTATTATCTGATCAATATCATTCTCTTGGGTTTCTTCCCCTTCCTCTATCCCTATGATGCAGAGGTTTTCTTTTCATAGTGTTCCACAATGTCTGGTTGTTCAACTTTTGAATTTTTCATAATTTTTACTTGAGATTTTTAGTAGTTCTGTGTTATCTTCCAGGTCTGATATTCTTTGTTCTGCTTCCTCCATTCTACTTCTGAGGCTTTTTCTGTTCCTTTCCTCTTTATTTATTTATTTATTTAGTTAGTTATTTATTTATTTTTGTATTTTTGAGACAGGGTCTCCCTATAGCTCTGGCTGTCCTGTAACTCACTCTGTAGACCAGTCTGGTCTTGAACTCACAGAGATATGCCTGCCTCTGTCCCCCAAGTGCTAGGATTAAAGGTGTGCACCACCATGCCCAGCTATTTGTTCCTTTCCTCTTGATTGGATGAGTGTTCTCTTTCCTTTTTCATTCCATCCTGTGGTTTCTTTAGTATTTCCACTTCCTTTTGAAGCTTCTCAATCTCTTCCTGTAGCTCTTTGTTTCATTAGTTGGTTTCCATTTTATTTCAACATGGGATGTTTTCAGTGTTTCTATTTCCTTTGGAGTTTCTCATTTTCTTCCTCTAGTTCTTTCTGGCATTTGTCATTCTCTCTCTCTCTCTCTCTCTCTCTCTCTCTCTCTCTCTCTCTCTCTGTCCTTCTTGAGTTTTTCATTTCTCTCTCCTTAGTTCTCTGACTTGTTCTTTATATTCTTTGATTTCTTTGAATATGTGTGCTTTTGTTCTAAGATCTGTGTCCTGGTCCATCCTCCGCGGGGGGGGGGGATCCCACTGTAGGAATCTCCCACAGGGTTGGTACAGCTTGGTGTTGAATTATCCTGCACCTTCCCCATGTTGTCCCTTTTTCCTATCCCTGGCATGTATACCAATGTGAATCCCAAATGCCTCTTCACTGTGTTGAAGGCTTGCTTTGCTTGCCTCCTTCAGATGCCTTCCTTGTTTGTTTGTTTGATTTGTTTTTCTCCTTGTTTATGGATTGTTGACTTGTCTAAGTTTTAGGCTTTCTGTTGGAAGTCTAACTCACTCTTTCCTTTCTGTTCTGAAGGTTCTGCAAAGATTCTACTTGAACACTCCTTCCGCAATTCCAATTGGCAGGGAGTGGGGGTGGGGGTGGGGGTGATATGCCTAGTTTAGCCCACGCCCTGTACTCTGTAGTTGAGGTGGTCCTGGGACATCCCCGATCTAAGCTCTGCGCACTCAAGTCTCACATTGGCAACAGCCTCACCTCTTATACCAGCTAGCAGGGAGGCTCCCCCACTGCAAGACAATGAAAGATTGAATTATCCAACAGAACTATGAAATGGTTATCCAACAACCCAGTGATAGAATTATCCAACAATATGCCTGGCTGAAGTGCCTGGATCCTACCAGTGCTTCAGATGGTCCTGAGAAATCCCTGATCTAAGCTCTGTGCACTCCATATTTTTTTTTCTTATAATGTATCCAGACTTGGTTATTTTGCTACAGTAAAAGATAATTGAGGTAGCAAATATGAAACTAGAAACAATGAGTCCTTCAATTCTTACTCAATCTATTTCAGTTTTGCTATTTTATATCTGACCAAATAAATTGGGTCATTTTAATACAGATGCTTCTGTCTGCATTTTATTGCATGCAGATAATATGTTTAAATATTTTTATTTCTTATAATTTGCAAATTAATACTTATATAAATCATGTAAATATCATTGATAAAGTTCTATTTATACTTATCATTTGTTATACTTGTGTCATGGATGTTTGTTCATTTCTTAGCCACATTTTAAGAATTTTTTTCACAAAATAGAAGAAAGTTTATTTTACCTATTTTAAGGTTATTTTTATTGAGCACATTTCATACAACATTTCTTAATCAAATTTAGACTCATTTCCCCATCCATGCCCAACTCTTATGCCCCCCACCCCATGCCAGAGCTCATGGATTCTGTCATATATGTCAAGTCCTGTCTTGCATATTTTTCTGTCTTTATAAACTTTTTGATATACAAGTTTACTGTTTTGGTCAGTTCTTTGAATAGATTTTTGTCTCTCTTTTTTTCTTCCCTTTAATTTTATATTATTCCAAAATATGCATATATATAATCCACACATAAATCAACATTACAAAATCTGAAAATAAACTATAGGTTAATTCTGAAACACATTTAGAGAATCACATTTTAACCATAAAGTTGCATGCAGATAAAAAGAAGTATAACTTTATATTCTCTCTTTTTGTTTCTTTTTTTTTTTTTCAGAATATGAGTACATGTCTTCCACCCATATATGGTAATTACAATGTGTGAATACAAGTGGTAGGTAAATTCTAGAGCCCATTAAGAGATTCACATTATAATTACACATTTGTTTTCAGATACAATGAAATTTAATAATAAAATTGTTCAGTTTGCCTGCCAACTGGGGATTTGGTCCTAGCATCCACAAATGAGGGAAACCATTGGCCTTTTTTTTTTCTTTCTGGTACTGTTACTTCACTTAGCATAATGGCTTTGAGTTCCATCCATTTACCTGCAAATTTCATGATGTCATCTTTCTTTACCACTGCATAGAACTCCATTGTGTAGATGTACCACATTTTTGTTATCCAGTCATCAGTTGAGGGGCATTTGGATTGGTTCCAACTCTTTGCTATTGCAAAGAGAGCTGTAATAACCATAGCTGTGCATGTAGCTTTGCAGTATCATGCAGCTTATGGGTATATATCCAGGAGTGGTATGGCTAGGTCAGGTAGTAGACTCATTTTGAGTCTTTAAGGTTCTCCACACTGCTTTCCACAGTGCTTGTACCAGTTTACATTCCCACCAGCAGTGGATGAGTGTTCCCCTTCCTCCACAGTGTCCCCAGCATTTGGTGTCTTTTTTTTTTTTTTTTAATTTATATATTTATTTATTTTTTTTATTTATTTAAATTAGCTTTTATTGATGCTTTGTGCATTTCATACATCATTTTCCAATTCAGTTCAGGCATATTTCCCTTTCCCTTCCCCCACCACCCCACCCCATCCCAGATCATGCATTCTGCCATAACTGTCCTGCATCTTTCTCTCAGTTTTTTTTTTCATTTTTAGCTATAAGTGATAATCCATGAGTACAAGCATCCTTCATGCAAAACCTATCTGCAGGCTGTTGTGCCCAAACACCTACAGCCCCACAATCCAGCGGGGGGTGACAGGTTGTTTGTTCAATCAAGTTGATCAAATGAGTGTCCAGACTACATTGCTGTAGTTTCACCATTCACCCCAATCGCAGCCCTTACATTCTACCACGCCCCCTCTTCCGCAGGTTGTTCCCTAGGCTTAGAAAAGGGGCACAGGTGGATGAGAGGTAAAACAGTCCACTCTCTCTGGAGCTGTTGACTTGGACTCTGGTCAATTCTGGCTGTTTCCTTTCATGGGCACAAGCAGTACATGCAGAGCACAGCAGTACATGCAGAGCACAGCAGTACATGCAGAGCACAGCAGTGCATTTGGTGTCTTTTGTTTGCTTGATCTTGGCTAGTCTTATTGGCAGCGAGGTCATTAAGAATTTACCAAGACATTCCTGCTTCTTTCTAAAGGTTTTGCCATAATATTCTCTGTTATCAATGTAGATTCCAATGGACTAATCAAAGCTTTAACTTCAATGAACTGGAGATACATAATGGCAAGGATGTTTGAACAAAAACAGTAAAACATTATTTTTAAGCATACTAATTAATGTACTATATGTGTATATATAGAGAGAGATAGATATATTTATACATAGATATTTAAAACTATGGCAAAGGGATGGGAGAGTTGTCTTAGCAGTTAAAAGCACTGGCTGCTCTTGAAGAGGACAGTGTTTTGAATCCCAGCACACACATGCAGCTAACAACTGTCTGTAACTCCATTTCCATGGGATTAGACACCTTCTACTGACCTCTGAGGCTATTGTATGACATAGGTGCACTAACCTACATCCATGTAATACAATACATTCATACAGATAAAATAAGCATAATAAATAGTAAGTAATAATAAAGCACTGGAAAACATTTCCTTCACTAATATTTCATTGACATGCAGACAATTCTGATTTCAATTATTTGATAAGTGCTTTGTATCAGATATATGAAGACTATGGTTTTAATTTGAAAGTGAAGGTAGCATTGCTTTTGTGGTTGCTTAGAAAATTCAATCTAGAGAAAGCATAGTTTTAATATTCTTTTAAAGTAAAGTAATAGGTTTTCCAAACTAAAACTCAGGAAGGACATTTGACAATTATATGGAATCTATATTTGGCAAACTTATTTTTTTCAAAATTGATTTTAAAATATGGAAATTCCAAGACAAACACAAATTAAGGAAAAGCAAGAATATCAAAACAGCACTATTAAAATTTTTAAATGTCCAGGCATGGTGGCACACACCTTTAATCTTAGCACTTGGAAGGCAGAGGCAGGTGGATCTCTGTGTATTCAAGGCCTGCTTGGTCTACATAGTGAGCTCCAGGCAAGCTGGGACTAAAGGGACACCCTGCCTCAAAAAGACAAAAACATTTAAATGAATATTATAGATAGATGCAGAAGTAAGACTATTTTTTATTTATGGGAACACAGGAAAGAATATTTTATGAGAAGAGTTGAACATAGAGAAGTCCAAAAGTAATTCATGATTTCAAACACAGGTATCCTTCTAATAATGTGTGAGGCAAAAGTAAAGAAATATTCAAACTAATGAGAACATCAACTAGCAAAAAATAAGATATAAGAAACCATATCCCACCACAATAATAAATTTAAATGCAAATGGCCTCAGTTAAATAAGATGCAGGTTAATGCCGGGCGTGGTGGCACACGCCTTTAATCCTAACACTTGGGAGGCAAAGGCAGGTGGATCTTTGTGAGTTCAAGGCCAGCCTGGTCGATAGAATGAGTTCCAGGACAGCTGGGGCTACAGGGAGACCCTGTCTCGAAAAGAGAAAAAAAAAAAAAAAAAAAAAAAAAGATGCAGGTTAATTTACTAGATTAATAAACAAGACCCCAAATTTAATTTTTTTTTCCAAAAAACAATTACAAAGATATCTAAAAATGGAGTGTCAAAAGAATGAAATCAACCTTGTTGATAAATAATTTCTGGTACTAGAGGAATGAGAGAGAATTTCGAATAAATTCAAGTACATAATAAAATACATCAGTAATGCCTATCATTTGCTTTGCTAATTAACAAACACAGAAGACAGCTATAAGTTTAAGAGTATATGTGATTAGATGAATTTGGAACTTGTCCCCACACTAGACTTGTTATTCTGATCTCCCATTAATGAAACTTTCCTGTGCCCCACCATCTGAACTATGTGCTACTAGACCTGTGTGTTTCCTCCCTAACCAATCATCCACCTGTTCCCTAGCAGTCCTGGTTCACTCTGCTGACCTCGTGGCTCTGGAGTCTATCCTGAAGTTTCAATTTAAAGGTTGCACCTATCTCTAGCTGAACTGAAGCCACTTCTTTGCGTATCAATATTTGCATATCAACATTTGCATATAAAGCTGAAAATGGAAATATTATAACAGACCTGGAGGAAGTTTACCAAAGCAAGGACTTACCATAAAATTTCTATATTCTTTTAAACTAACAATTTAAATGATTAGATACATTTCAACATATGTACGTCCTACCAAAATTAAATAAAAAATGTCATAAAAACTCAAACAGACCAAAACCAACTGAACAGACAGAAGTAATAATAAAAATATCTCTCAACTAAAAACATCCCAGGACAACATAGATAGAGCATAAAATTCTACCAAACCATCATAGAAGAAATAATACAATAATCCTCAAATCATTCTATAAAATAGAATGATGGAGCACTGACTGATAAGTTATTTCTATGAAGCCAGTATTATACTAATATCAAAACAAGACAGAGACCAAAAATAATCTATAAATAAAATTATAAATCCCCAAATCTTATAAATATCGATGTGAAAATTATTAATAATTAAAATTGCAACATAATTTTTCACAGAAATTTAAAAACAATTAAATTATATATGGAAACTCAACAAACGGTATTGATTAAAGTGGATAGCAGCAAGTAGAAGAATGAAACTATATTTATCTCTCACTATCAAATACTCAAATCTAAATGGACCAAGGACCTCAAGAAAGGTCATATACTATGAATCCAATAAAAGAAAAAGTTGGCAATACTATGAATCCAATAAAAGAAAAAGTTGGGAAGGTGCAGGAAAGAACATTCTGAGCAATATGTATATAGCACAACCATTAATTTGAAAATTTGACAAATGGGACAAAATTAAGCTAAAAAGCTTCTGTACAACAACAGATATCTTCACTAGAATGAAGAGTTGGAAAATTCTTTCCCAACTATGCCTTTGACAGAGGGTATATAGCTAGATTAGGCAAATAACTGAAAATATTAAAGATCAAAACAGACAACACAATTCAATATTGCAGCAAGGATCTGAACAGGCAGTTCTATAAAGATGAATTCACATGGCTTAGAACTACATTATTAACATTCAACAGCTTTATTTTTATTATTTATTTATTTATTTATTTATTTATTCATTCATTCGTTTGGCCTTTTCGAGACAAGGTCTCCATGTAGCTCCTGCTGGCCTGAAACTCACTCTGTAGACCAGTCTGGCCTTGAACTCACAAAGATCTACCTGCCTCTGCCTCCCAAGTGCTAGGATTAAAGGCATGCATCACCACACCCGGCTCATTATTAGCATTCAACATCTTTAATCGTGAGGGAAATCCAAATTAAAGCTACTTAGAGGTTTAATCTTATCAATTGCAGAGTGTATAAGATCAAAATGAATAAAATAAATAAAATAAAAATAAGAAACAAAAAGAAACAGAGAAAAATGATATCATGGGCATGGTGAATACTGCTAGTGAGATTGCAAACTGGTACAGTCCCATGGAAATCAGTGTGCAGTATCTTCAAAGAGACAGATATTGATCAATCATGTGATTTAGTCATGCCACCTTTGGGCATATCCAAAGTCTCTATACCCTACTGGAAAAATACTTGGTTATCCATATTCATTTCTGACCTATTCACAATAGCTAGAAAATGGAAGCAATCTATATGTACATGAACTGATTAGTTGATAAAGGAACTGTGGTACTTAGACACAATGGAGTATTAATAAAATTTAAAACTAAATTATGAAACTAACTGGTAAATGAATGCAATTGGAAGCAATCATTCTGTGTGACATAACACAGACACAGAGAGACAAATGTTGCACGCCATCTCTTACAAGTGGATACTAGCTTTGATATGCAAGATATGTATGTTTTCAGACAAGTCATGAAACAAATAAATGGCCATGTAGGGTGAAAGGCTTCCTAGAACTGGTAGAATTCAGAGATACAAAGGGGAGAAAGGAAATATTAAAGTAGGAAAGATTAAATGTGGTGGAGAATTAAGGGCAGGACAGATTAAAGAGTTTGCTGGATAACCAACAGTAAAGTCCTTTAGAAAGCCATATGAAAACTGACTACTAGAGATGCTTCATAAAGTGTGTATATATACAATATAAAAAGAGAGTAAATAGAAGTCAGTTTTGTTTTTTGTTTTCTTATTTAGAAGTTGCTTTCTAAGAGGGGGCTAGTGCCCTGACTAGATAGATACCTTACTTAGGGTAATAAAACCCTAATGCCATAAATGTCTTTCTACTTTGAAAATGTGGCTGGGTATGGTGGTGCATGCCTTTAATCCTAGCACTTAGGAGGCAAAGGCAGGCGTATCTTTGTGAGTTCAAGGCAGCCTGGTCTACAGAGGAAGTTCCAGGCCGGCTGGGGCTATAGGAAGACCCTGTCTCAAACAACAGCAACAAAAATGTTAAATTATTAAATTATTATGTTAAAACATAATGACATTGGCCCCCTTCTTGGTCACCCCCTCCTCAGACCTTCACGCTATGACTTTATTGATGAACACACTTGTATTGGATGTATAGGACAGAAAAGAGAAATCAACCTGGTATTCACTCCAAGCCTTCATCTGTACTGGCTTTTTTCCATAGTGCTCAAAGTTCCTATGCATGCTACAGGAGTTAAATAAAACAAACAAACAAAATTAACCTTACCAAGATGTGAATGCTGTGAACCACACTAAAAACAGTCTGGAGATATATACCTAACAGTGTAAAACTGGTACCAATTTTATGGGAGCGAGCAACCAACCATTTTCTAATTCAATTTAATTCCACTTAATAGGATGGAGCCCATGCATGACATTGGTGTTATGCCTAGAAGTCTGTGATTAGATAATCCATTTATGAAGGGACACCTACATCAAACCTCTGCCTCCCAAGGTACAGGGATCTTGTGGAAAAGGAGGCAGAAAGATGGTAAGAGCCCTAGGTGGTGGATGAGCACAGATTATTTATTTATTTATTTATTTATTTATTTATTTATTTATTTATTTTAGAGTTTTCCTGAAAGCTACTCAGATACTCATATGAACTTTCAGTAATTATGAACCATGCATGAATCACATCTGAGATTAAGCCATAAAACCTGAGGCATAGGAGATTGGGGATTTCCCAGGACCATCTGAAGCAGAGGTAGGAGCTGGGTTCTTTAGCCAGACAAATTGTTTCATTTGATTCATTCGTCTTTGGCTAGATTGGCTTGTGTGGCTGTGGGGGCAAAGTTGTCCCCCTAGCTGATATAAAAGGTGGGCCTGTGTGAGGCTTAAGATAGGGGAGTTCCTGGGACCACCTGAAGCATAGGTTCTGGAAGCAGCAGCATTCCCTCCCACCCACACCCCTGTCAACTGGGATTGCCGGAGGGGGTGTCCAAATGGACTCTTTGGAGAACTTTCAGAATGGAAAGGGAAGAGTGAGTTAGACTTCCAATAGAAAGCCTAAAACTTAGACAGGTCAAGACTCCAGAAGCAAGGAGAAAAGGAGAAAAGCAAGTCAATCAAACAAACAAGGAAGGCATCTGAAGGAGGCAAGCAAAGCAAGCCTTCAACACAGTGAAGAGGCATTTGGGATTTGCATTGGAATACAGGCAAGGAGAAACCCATATGCCAGGGATAGGAAAAAGAGACAATATGGGAATGTGCAGGATAATTCCACACTAAGCTTGAGGAACCCTGTGGAAGCTTTCTACAGTGGAATCTCCCTGGGGATAGCCCAGGACACAAATATATAGAAGTACAATTATGAACATACTCAAAGAAATAAAAAAAATATATAAAGAGCAAGTCAGAGAGCTAAAAAAAGAGAATGAAAAACTCAAGAAGCACCTAGCGGGGGAGAATGACAAACTCCATAAGGAAGTGAAAACTCTGAAATCCCATGTTGAACAAGATAAGGAAACCAACTAGCAAAGCAGAGAGCTACAGGAAGAGATTGAGAAGCTCCAAAAGGAAGTGGAAATACTAAAGAAATCAGAAGAGGAAATGAAAAAGGAAATAAAACACTCATCCAATCAAGAGGAAAGGAATGGAAAAAGACTCAGAAGTAGAATGGAGGAAGCAGAACAAAGAATATCAGACCTGGAAGATAACACAGAACAACTCAAAACCTCAAGTAAAAATTATGAAAAATTTAAAAATACACAAAAATGGAACAACCAAACATTGTGGAACACTGTGAAAAGATCAAACCTCCGCATCATAGGCATAGAGAAAGGAGAAGAATCCCAAGAGAATGGGATTCTCTTGGGGATTCTTTTATTGATCAGATCTTCAACAGAATAATAGATGAAAATTTCCCCAAACTAAAAAAGGACAAACGAATACAAATACAAGAAGCAAGAACATAGAACTCCATACAGACAAGATCAGAAAAGAAACTCTCCATGCCATATCATAATTAAAACACTAGAACCCTAAAACACAGACAAAATTCTGAAAGCCACAAGAGAAAAACAAGTTACATAGAAGGGGAGACCTATCAGAATTACAACTGAGTTCTCAGTGTAAACTATGAAAGCAAGAAAAACATGGAGCAAAGCATCCCCAGTGTTAAAGGATTATAGATGCCAACCCTGGTTACTATACCCAGCAAAAATGTCTATTATAGATTGAGAGAGAAAAATTTTCCATGATATAAACAAGATGAAAGAATACAAATCTATCAGTTATAACCTTAAATATTAATGGACTAAACTCTTCAATCAAAAGAAATAGACTGGGTGATTGGATTAGGAAACAGACCCATCTATATGCTATCTACAAGAAACACATCTTTCCTTTAAGGATAGGCACCTCCTTAAAGTGAAAGGATAGAAAAAAATATTCCAAGCAAATGGTACCAAAAAGAAAGCAGGTTTGTATTTTAATATCAGACAAAATAGACTTCAAAGTAAAAGAAATCAGAAGAGACAAAGAAGGCCATTACATTTTTATTAAAGGAACAATTCACCAAGAAGTTTCACAATTATGAATATATATGCAACAAACTCTGGTGCACCAAACTTTATAAAGACAATTCTCTTGGACCACAAGTCCCGGATTAACCCCAGTACACTCATAGTAGGAGACTTCAATACCCCATTGAGTCCTTTGGACAGGTCAACTGGACAAAGAATAAACAGAGAGACATCTGAACTGAATGATAAGATAACACTAAACGGACATCACAAACATCTACTAAATATTCCACCCTAATACCAGAGAATACACTTTCTACTCAGCACCCCATGGAACATCCTCCAAAATCGACCACATACTGGGACACAGAAGAAACCTCCACAAATACAAAAAGTTTGAAATAATTTCATGCATTCTATCAGACCATAATGAAGTAAAACTCAACCTCAAAACCAGGATGAGCCCTACTATCTACAAGGACATATAGAGACTAAACAACACACTCCTACATAATGAATGGGTCAAGGAAGAGACAAAGAAAGAAACAAAAGCATTCCTGGAACTGAATGACAATGACAATACAACACAACAAAACCTATGGGATACTTTAAAAGCAGTCTAAGAGGTAAGTTTATAGCCTTGGGTGCCTACATTAGAAAAAGAGAAAGAGCACAAGTGAATGATCTAACACTGCAGCTAAAAGCACTTGAGAGACAACAACAGATTAACCCTAAATTCAACAAACAAGAAGAAATAGCAGATATCAATGAAATAGAAACAAAAAAAAAATACAAAAAAAAAAAAATCAATGAATCCAAAAGTTGGTCCTTTGAAAGAATAAACAAGATAGATAGACCTGTAGCCCAGTTAACCAAAAGAAAGATGGAACAACTCCAAATCAATACAATCCATGATGAAAGGGGAAATATCACATCAGACAATGAAAAGATAAAAAAATCATATGGGAATATTTCAAAAACCTATACTCTACCAAGTTTGAACCCTAGAAGAAATGGATGAATATCCAAAATCCTGGGAATCACCAATGCTCAACCAAGAAAAGATCGACAGCTTAAGCAGACCTATAGTATATGAAGAAATTGAAGATGCAATAAGAAACCTTCCAACTAAAAAAAGCCCATGCCCAGAAAGTTTCATGGCAGAATTTTATAAAACATTTCAAAAAGGCTTACAACCATTATTACTCAAATTGTTTAGAAGGATACAAACACAAGGAATACTCCCAAATTCCTTCTATGAAGCCAGCATCACTCTATTACCAAAACCAGGCAAAGATACAACCAAAAAGGAGAACTATAGACCCCTCTCATTAATGAATGCAGATGCCAAAATTCTAAACAGGATACTGGCAAATCGCATACAGACCCACATCAAGAAGATCATCCATCATGACCAAGTTGGATTCATACCAGAGATTCAGGGATGGTTTGACATTTGAAAATCAATAAATGTCCATTCTATCCAAACTCTTGTATAGATTTAATGCAATCCCAATTAAAATCCCCAAGAGTTTGTTCACAGGCTTGGAAAAAATCGTCCTTAATCATTTGGAAAAACAAAAGACACTGAATAGCCAAAACAACCCTGAGTGAAAAGAGCAATACAGGGGAGATCTCTATACCAGACTTCAAAGAATAGTACAGGGCTTTAGTCATAAAAACAGCTTGCTACTGGCACAAAAACAGACCTGATGACCAATGGAACAAAACCAAAGATCCAAAATTGAGCACATACAATTTCAGCCACCTCATATTTGACAAGGGCACCAAAAAGACACAATGGAAGAAAGACAGCATCTTCAGCAAGTGGTGTTGGCAAAAGTGGATCACCACTTGTAGAAGAATGAAATTAAACCCCTACCTCTTGCCCTGTACAAAATTCAACTCCAGATGGATTAAAGACCTCAACCTGAAACCCCTAACTCTGAAGAAGATAGAAGATTAAATTGGCAGCAGACTACAAGACATAGGCATAGGAAAAGACTTCCTAAATCAGACAGCAGCTGCACAAGAATTAAGGTCAACAGTGACAAATGGGAACTCATTAAACTATAAAGCTTCTGTACATCAAAAGAAACAATCAAGGAAGTGAAGAGACAACCCACAGAGGGGAAGGAAACCTTCACCACAGAAACATCTGACAATGCATTGATTTCCAGAATGTATAACCTACTCAAAATACAAAGAATAAAACAAATGACACACTCAATAGATGGAGCAAAGAGCTGAACAAAGACTTCACAAGTGAGGAATTAGAGATGGCTGAGAAACATCTTAAGAAGTGTTCAACTTTGCTAATAATTAAGGAAATGCAATTTAAAACCACTTTAAGATATCATATTACTCCAATAAGTCTGGGTAGGATCAAGAAAACAAATGACCCAACGTGCTGGAAAGGTTGTAGGGAAAGGGGAACACTCATCCACTGCTAGTGGGAATGTAAACTCATACAGCCACTATGGAAAGCAGTGTGGAGAAGCCTTGGAAAACTTGGAATGAACTTGCCACCTGACAGCCATACCACTCCTGAGCATGTACCTGGAAGTCTCATCTTACCCTTACGGAAGAGATACATGAACAGCCATGTTTATTGCAGCTCTCTTCACAATAGCAAGCAGCTTGAACCAACCCAATTTCCCTTCAGCTGATGAGTGGATAGAGAAAATGTGGTACAGCTACACAATGGAGTTCTATGCAGTGGTAAAGAAAGATGACATCATGAGCTTTGCAGGTAAATGGCTGGAGCTAGAAGATATCATGCTGAGTGAAGTAACACAGTTCCAGAAAAACAGAAGACGAATGGTATACCTCATCTGTGGATGCCAGCACCAATTACCTAATTGTATGGCAAACTGAGCAATGTTAATGTGATCTAAAAACAACTGTGCACTTATATTGTGAATCCCTTAAAAATCATAAAGAAATTAAAAAAGAAAACTAAGGCATAGCTTTGGGGAAATGGGCAAGAAATCCCAACACTTCCTAAGGAAATATTAGCAACCAAATGATGCTTAGTGCAGAAGTTAGTTTCTTTATATGATGGGACTCTTTGTAGCTTAGTCCAAAACTTAAGGACAGTTATGAACTCAAATTAGACTCTCCAGGTGCTATTATAAATACTATTCTTTAAATTAGAAAAAGTTCAATTCAAAATTATATATCTATGAATGGGCATTGATGTTAGTTTTTCACAAGGCATATATTATGAAATGCTTGAAACTATGTAAGCCCTCTAGACCCTCAAACACTTTTATTTTTACTAAACAGTGTGTAATAACATTAGCATTTCCTACTCTTATTTTAAAATAATTATGCATATCTATTTATATTATGTACCATTTAGTATAAATATTAATTCCTTAACCACTCTTACCCATTCTATCCCACATTCTCCCAGTACCTAATGTACCTACGATTTGAATCTCAATGACTAATACTTGACTCTTTTGTAATCCATTTGATTGATATCATACCACTGTCTTCCTGTGACTACCTCATTTCTCTAAATATACCACTATATATTTAGTTTTTAAAAATGTATCCAAGTTTTTAGAAATGAAATTAATTTTCAATAGTATGAATATCATTCTAGTATATGTGTGCGAATATTATATCCATCATTAACTTCTGAACACTAGGTTGTTTCCACAGGATTTTAAACTTTTATTATTATTTTTATTAAAATGTTTCAACTTTCATACAATACATATTGTTCATATTTAGACACCCTCCCATACTAGCAAAAACAATACTGCCTTTTGAACAGAATTCATGCATTCTACCATATATGTTAAGGACTATCAAGTCAAGTTTGTGTTCCAAAATGTCCCATGGTGTGAGTCCATTCACTGGGTCCTCGTCAATTTATCTAGTGTCACTCCTTCATAGGAAACCAGTTCTCTTTCTCCCCATAGCCATTGCTTGTCACAAAATTTTCAGCTAATATTGAGGCTTCTTACCCATTTCCTACTTCTATGCTGTGGTATTTTTGGTCATTGAGTTTCCATAGGTCTTGGGAATGGTGTCACCATTGCTCAGGTTCTTATAAGCAACTTCCCAGCTTCCTGGAGAAATCTGTTTCCTTTTGGTATTCCATCACCTCTGGCTCTTACAGTCTTTTTACTACTACTTCCACAATGGTTCCTGAGTCCTAGATAGCAGAAGTTTGATGTAGGTATACTAATCAGGGTCAAGACTTCTCAAGTTTTTATTCCCTCAGTTTGGTTATCTGTGGATTTTGGGGTTAATTCCCATCTATTCTATGAGGAATTTTCATTAGTAAGAGTTGAAAGATACCTTAATGTTTTTTCTGCCTCCTTTTCTGCTGTGTTTCCTGAGCCTTACTGTTCAGGCTGCATTGTAGACGTGTCATTACTGCCTAGCCATCTCACAAACACAATATTAGCATTTGACCAATTATAGAACTCTGCAATTTTCTCCATTGTGGCAAAAATGAGCTTTTAAATTATCTTATTTATTTTATTCTATTTTATGTGTATGAGTGTACAGCTTTTATATGCAAGTGGACCTATGTCATGCAATGCATATAGAGGTCAGAAGAGGGTGTTGTATCCCCTCAAACTGGAGTTATGAATGGTTGTTTGTCACCATATAAGGGTTGGAAATCTACCCTGGGTCTTCTGCAAGAGCAGATGGTGCTCTTATCTGCTGAGACTTATCTCCAGCACAACAAAAAAGTTTTAATGAGTAGTGAGAAGTACACATGTCTGTAAATATAAGAGTAAGAATTTAGAATATGAGAAGAAATAATGTTAGTCTAGTGTTGTAATAAATGAAGATATTTCTCTACCATCTATGACTTGATTTTTATGAATATTGCTGCAATAAACTTGAGGATGATACTTGATCTCCTTGTTGTACTCATTGTATTTCTTTTGAGTGTGGACGTAATAATCAAAACACTGGTTTATTTCTAATCTTCAAGTAGAAAAACGTTATTTTAAGAACCATCTCCAGACTTCAGTGTTGGAAACAAAGTTAGTGAATGGACATGGCAGAACTTAAAGTGCACACTGAGGATGACCTAATTGAGATACCTTAACACAAGTGCACAGGTCTTTGTACACTCTGCATCTCACTTTGCACTTTCCTCTTTATTTTCCAGACTCCAACATTTCAGCCAAGATATTATACTATGAATTTTATACCATTTTATATTATGCATGAAGATTGTCTACAATCTTGACACTTTTAAAGAATTTTCAATTTTCCTCTAACTTTTGAATACTATCAGCTTGTATATTTTAATCATGTCATCATATCCAAGTATATTTCACCCTAGTTCCAAC
Organism: Rhizomys pruinosus; assembly: GCA_009823505.1. NCBI lineage: Eukaryota > Metazoa > Chordata > Mammalia > Rodentia > Spalacidae > Rhizomys > Rhizomys pruinosus. The sequence continues at coordinate 428,500 of VZQC01015059.1, forward strand.
ATTTCATCCAGTGCATGTAGGAACCAAGTAAAATTAATTACTATGTTTTTAATGTTTTAAGTTGAAATGAATATAAGCACTCTTCTCACAAATGAAACACCTACCTAGGAATTTAAATATCCCTGAATCTTCTTTTATCAAAGTAATTTTGTCTATAGAACCTAAAGTATTTGAAAGGTTCCATGAATTTCTTTGTATTTTATTCCTTAGAATGATTTTCAATTTGTCAAATTTTGTTCACTTTAAATCATACCCTTAAAAGTACTAAATTGCTGACATTGAAGGACTGCAGCATGAGCAAGTTATGTGAGACAGTAGCTCATGTAGAAGAATGAAAATTTAAGTTTTCTATCCTAAATGAATACCTGGAAATGTAACCAGTCATGAACTTGACAAACTTTTTTAAACATCTAGTGATTTTTCATGTACTTAATTTAACATTGTTGTCTGCTGTTGGATCTCCTTTATCCTTTTATAATTTTTTTCTAAGCCATCTGTTCCTGTAACAGAAGCCAAGAGGCTAAAAATGATTCTGTTGTTGAATGATAATCCCCAAATGGCATGACCTTGCAGAATTCTATGAGCATAGCATGTATCAGATAGGTATGGTCTAATATAACAATGAAATAACAAGAAAACATAAAATTCAGTCGTGATACCATAGTAACTCCTTACTTAAATTACAGTGATATAACATATGCATGAATGACCTCATAATGTAAATCATTTGCTCTTTCCATAGCAGTGAACTTTTCAGTGAAAACTAGCTTCTCTTACTTATCAGTAATGTCGCTATAAAAATGGAAAGAAATAGTAGCATGGGTATTACGGAGTATCCTTACCAAATTTTTTTTTAAGTAAGCTTTCTTTTTTTATTTTTTTTTTTAATTTTTGTGTGTGTATGAATGTACTGTCTGCATATAGGTTTGTGCACCCATGTCGTGCAATGCGGCGGAGGTCAGAAGAGGGTCTCAGATTCCCCTGGAACTGGATTCCCCTGGAACTGGAGTTCTCCTGGAATTGGAATTACAGACTGTTCTTAGCCACCATGTGGGTGCTGGGGATCAAACCTGGGTCCTCTGCAAGAACAGTCGGTGCTCTTAACCACTAGGCTATCTCTCCAGCGGCTCCCTTACCAAATTCTTATGTCACAAAGATTCATTTCCTAATTAGAAAATAGGTAGCTCAGGTGTGACGTTTTATATTTTACACAGAGATAAATGTTTAAGACCCTATTTCAAAACTTCCAAAATATCGAATGTCATGTGGCTTTTTACTGAGACTAAGCCAACAAAGACAATCAGACTTGGCTCAGAGTAAAAACTGTTGTCTATGATACACAGGCTTTCATGATATGGTGATTTTCCTGCAGAAGAGATAGTATAATGCAGCTCAAATTTCTGCATTTCTCTTTCATGTGAGGCATGTGAGTTTCTTGTTGTACAAAGTTATCATGTAACTATCTGATTCACTGCCTGATATGTTGTTTGTATACCACTCACAGGGAAAGTTTACAGTGATACATATCTGGTTGTGCCAGGTTCACTTAATCTTATGTCAGATAATTGTTATTTATCAAATAAATTGTTTTAAATAATTATATATTTGTAAAATTTTATTTATTTAATAAAAAATAATGTAACTATTAGAACACATGGAAATATTCATTTTGGTTCCAAACACAATATTTCCAAAGATTTTTGTGGTTTTTATGTCAAAACAAAAATGAAACTAGTTCACTTTGTAAAAATAATGCAAGAAAAATAGAATATATAATTTTTTTCTACATGAAATATCAACTTAGTTCTGTAGAAATTGAATGCTTTGTTTTCAAGAAAGACTTCTTTCTCATTAGATATAAATACAACTTAGTATATAAATGTCTATTGTCTGAATTATTTTTCTTGCATATTCATTAAAAACTTATAAGACAGTTTGTGGGGGGGGGTGGAGAGATGGCCTACCTGTTAAGAGCGCCAACTGCTCTTGCAGAAGACCCAGGTTCGATCCCCAACACCCCCATGGCGGCTGAGAACCGTCTTTAATTCCAGTTTCAGGGGAATCTGACGCCCTCTTCTCACATCCGTGGCACTGCATGACACGGGTGCACAAACCTACATGCATACAGTACATTCATACACGTAAAAATAAATAAATAAAATTAAAACAACAACAACAAAAAATGCCGGGCGTCGTGGCACACGCCTTTATTTTTTATTTTATTATTATTTTTTTTTTTTATGTGTATGAATGTATTGTCTGCATGCAGGTCTGCGCACCCGTGTCGTGCAACGCCGCGGAGGTCAGAAGAGGGTCTCGGATTCCCCTGGAACTGGAGTTCTCCTGGAACAGGAGTCACAGACGGTTCTCAGCCGCCATGTGGGTGCTGGGGATCGAACCCGGGTCCTCTGCAAGAGCGGTCGGCGCTCTTAACCGCCAGGCCATCCCTCCAGCCCGGCACACGCCTTTAATCCTAGCACACACGCCTTTAATCCTAGCACTTGGGAGGCAGAGGCAGGCGGATCTTTGTGAGTTCAAGGCCAGCCTGGTCTACACATTTAGTTTTTGTTCAATTTTTAATGAAGTTTTGGGCACTTAATCCATTATTTCTCAATCAAATTTAGACCCATTCCTTCTTCCTTGTCCCCTACCCTGCCAGAGCTCATTCATACTGTCTTGCATATTTTTCTCAGACTTTAAAAATTTTTTCATTGCAAAAGTTTACTTTTTTTTTTTTTTTACAGATTTGCTTCTTTTCTTCACTCTTTTTTTTTTATTTTATTTATTTCATTCGTGGTGTATGAAATGTACTGTCTGCATGCAGTTTGTGTTCCCGTGTGTGCAATTGCCGCGGAGGTCGAAGAAGAGTATCCGATTCCCTGGGACTGGAGTTCTCCGGAAATTGGAGTTTCAGCACGGTTTCTCGGCCGCCATGTGGGTGTGGGGATTGACCCGGGTCATTTCTGCAAGAGCTGGTCGGGGCGCTCTTAAAACCGCTAGGCCATCTCTCAGACCAGTTTACTGTTTCAGTTAGTTCTGTGACCCACTCTTTTTTGTTTTTATTGTTCCTTCTGATTTGTATTTCTCTCAGTATATATTATATATATTATATATATATTATATATATATATATATATTGTTTTTTTTTTTTTTTTTTTTTTTTACAAAGTCTGAAAATAATATATAGGTTAATTCCAAAACATATTTAAAGTTTCACCTTTTTTGACAGTAGAGTTGTATGTAGGGAAAGAAACAACTTTACATTCTTAAATTACATTAGGAAGTTAATGAGTAACATCAGGTATTATATATTTACTAAAAACATGAAAATAAAAAAATTGATTATTCCAGTGGCTTACAAATAGAGATTTGTGGCTAAGATCCACAAACGAGGAACACCATACATCGTTTCTTTTTCTGGAGCTGTGTTACTTCACTTAGCATAATGTCATGTAGTCCACTTACATTTACCTGCAAAGTTCATTGATGTTATCCTTTGCTTACCACTGTCGTAGAATCCACTGGTATATTTGTACCAATTTTTGTTTCAATCCACCTTGTCAGCTGAGGGACATTTGGGATGTTTCTAGCTCTTCTCTATTTTCAAGAGAGCTGCAATAAACCTGATATTCCATGGTTTCTGTAAGAGGATGTTGAATCTTGTGGGTATATATCTAGGAATGGTAGTGATATGATTGGTTCAGGTCAGGTGGTAGGGGCTCAATTTGAGTCTTTTTTTTTTTTTTTATTACTTGATTTTTTTTTTTTTTTTTTTTTTTTTTTTTTTTTTTTTTTTTTTTTTATTTTTTTTTTCCATGCCCCCCACCCTACTTTAGTTCATGCATTCTGCCCATACATGTCCTGTATCTTTTTCTGAGTCTTTTAAAGTTTTTAAAATAAGGAGGATTATTGTTTTGGGGAGGAATTTTTAACTGTTTCAGTCCGTTCTTGTCCCAGTTTCTTTTTTGTTGTTGTCCTTTCCAACTTGTATTGCTTCAAATATGCATTATATATATGTATATATATATATATATATATATATATATATAAAACTTAAATTAAAATTTTGTACTCTGAAACAAAGCTGCATGTTATTTACCAATCCTATTTCCTGACCACTTGCTCTCTGATTTAGAAAATTTCTCCTATACCTATGTCTTGTAGTTTGTTGCTGACGTTTTCTTCTGTATCCTCAGACTTTCAAGATTCAGGCTGAAGTCCTTGATCCATTTGGAGTTGATTTTTGTAGAGGGTGAGAGGTAGGGGTTTAATTTTATTCTTCTACAAGTGAGGATCCAGTTTTACCAATACCATTTCCTGAAGATGTTCTCTTTTCTCCATTGAGTCTTCTTGGTGTCTTTGCCAAATATAAGGTGGCTGAAATTTTATGAGTTCAAATTCGTATATTCAATTTTGTTCATTTGGTCTACAGGTCCATTTTTTTGACCAGTACCAGACTGTTTTAATGACTATAGCACTGTAATATACTTTGAAGTCTGGTATAGCGATTCCAGCTCTATTCTTCTTTTTGTTCAGGATTGTTTTGGCTATTTGTGGTCTTAATTTTTCCATATGCATTTAAGGATTTTGTTTTCTATGTATGTGAAAAAAACTCATGGGGATTTTAATTGGATTGCATTAAATCTGGATATTAATTTGTGTACAATGGACATTTTTACTATATTAATTTTTCCCATCCATGTGAATGGGAGGTCTTTCTATCTTCTGCTATCTTCTTCAATCTCCTTCATCAGGAGTTTAACACTTTTGTTGAAGAGATCTTTGGTGTCTTTGGTTAGGTTTGTTCCTAGGTAGTTTATTGTTTTTGAAGCTATTGTGAGTGGGAAGTTCTCCTTATATAAATTCCTTCTTCAATTGTTTGTTATTGGTATAAAGATTTTGTTAGGTTAATTTTGTGTCCCACCACTTTACTGAAACTCTTAATTGTTTGTAGGAGTTTTCTGGGGAGCTTTAAGCATCCCCTAGGTAAACTATCATATCATCTGTGAAAAGTAATAGCTTCACTTCATCTTTTCCAAGTAATATTCCTTTAAATTCCCCTTTTTGCATTATTGACCTGGCAAGAGATTCAAGCACTATATTGAAGAAGAGTGGAGATAAGGGGCAGCCTCGCCTGGTTCCTGCCTTTAAGCTGAATGCTTCTAACTTTTCTCCATTTAGGCTGATGTTGGTTGTGGGTATGTCATATATGGCTTTGATTACATTGAGGAATGACCTCTGCAGTCCAATTCCCTCTAAGACTTTAAGTATGAAGGGATGGTGTATTTTGTTGAAGGCATTTTCTGCATCAATTGAAATGATAGTGTGTTTTTGTCTTTCAGACCATTTATGTGTTTTCTGCTATTTATTGATTTATGTATGTTGAACCATTCCTGTATTTTTGGTATGAAGCCAAGTTGATAGTGATGGAAAATCTTTTTGTTGTGGGACTGTATGTGGTTTGCCAGTATTTTGTTAAGAAGTTTTGCTTCTAGGTTCAATAATGAGATGGGTCTATAGTTTTCTTTTTTTTTTTTTTTTAATCTTTGCCTGATTTTGATATTAGAGTGATGCTGGCTTCATAGAAGGAATTTGCGAGATTTCCCTCTGTATCCTTCTGAACAGTTTGAGTAATAATGGTTGTAAGTCCTCTTTAAATGATTTATAGAATTCTGCCATGAATCCTTGTGGGCCTGGGCTTTTTATAAGTTGGGAGGATTTTAATTATATTTTAAATTTCCTCATATATTATGGGTCTGTTTAAGTTGTCAATCTCTTTTTGGTTAAGCTTTGTTGATTTCCAGGATTTCAGGTATTTATCCATTTCTCTTAGGTTTTCAAATTTAATAGAGTATTCACACTGCTTTAGATAGGGGTTGCACAAATTTGTATTCCCACCAGCAATGGAAGAGTTTTCCTCTTTCCCCTCAACCTCTCCAGCATTTGCTTTCTTGATCATAGCCAGTCTTACTACAGTAAGGTGAATTGGTTTAATTAAATTGGTTTTAATTTGCATTTTCTTAATTATTATTGACAGTGAACATGTTTTAAGATTTTTCTTAGCCATGTGTATTTCCTCATTTGTGAAGTCTCTGTTCAGCTCTTTGCTCCATCTTTTGAGTGGGCCATTTACTTTTTTGCACCTTTTTGTTGTTGTTGTTGTTTGGTTTGTTTTTTGAGCAGTTTTTTTTTAATTTTTTAAATTTATTGTTTTATATATTTTTTGTACAAGATTATGTTACAAATCAAATATAGACCTGTGTCCCCCTCCCAACCCCTCCACCCCACCAGATTCACCCTTTCAGTCAGTTCTTTCATGCAGTCTTTTCTGTTGTTGGTGTTGTTGTTGTTGTTCTTTCCAATATGCATCATTCCCAATAAGAAATATTTACAACTGGGTTATTGGCACTAGCATGCACAGATGAGGGATACCATTCATCATTTGTTTTTGGCCAAAAGGCGCTGGCTGAAGAACACAGTGCGCATGTTTCAGTAACTTTTAAGATGATATGTTATGTTACCTTGTCAACTTCATGAACAGAACATCTTACATAAGAAATTGTATCTATAGATGCAAAACTTATCTGTCTGCTGATTGGCTCACTACTGATATAAATATTCTTGGTTTCTAAGCTGTTGTTAGTAGCATTACTTGTTAGTAGCATTAGTTGTTAGTAGCATTATTTGTGAGTAGGGTTGGTAATTGCTAGCAATTGTTAGTAGCATTAGGAATTATAAAACTTAAGAAGGAAATGGTACCATTAAAAGAAACTACAAGAAACAAGTTAAATAAGTGATTATTTCCCGGCCTGCCTCCGATGATTCGCGCTGCTGGACGGCACAAAAATATGGTACATCTATACAATGGAGTTCTATGCAGCAGTAAAAAAGACAACATCATAGCCAGGCGTGGTGACTCACACCTTTAATTGTAGCACTTGGGATGCAGAAGCAGGTGGATCTTTGGGGGTTCAAGTCCAGCCTGGTCTACAGAGTGAGTTCCAGGACAGCTGTGGCTGCAGGGAAACCCTGTCTCCAGAAGACCAAAAAAACAAAAAACAAACAAAAAAGACAACATCATGAACTTTGCAGGTAAATGGATAGAACTAGAAGATACTATGTTAAGTGGAGCAGTTTATATTCTCTGGATGTTAATGCTCTGTCAGGTGTATCACTGGTGAACGTTTTCTCCCACTCTGAAGGTTTTCTCTTCATTTCTTTGATTGTTTCTTTTACTGTAGAGAAGCTTTTGAGTTTAATAGTGTCCTGCACAGCTGCTGTCTGATTTAGAAAGTCTTTTCTTATGCCTATGTCTTGTAGGTTACTGCCAACATTTTCGTCTATCATTTTCTGAGTTTCAGTTTCACATTGAGGTCTTTGATCCATTTAGAGTTGATCTTTTTGTTACTGAACATTTTATTGAATACTATATATATATATATATATATATAGTATTCAATATATATATATTATATATATACTATATATTATATATATACTCAATATATATACTATATATATTATATATATATATTATATATATATATATATATATTATATTTCAGGTTCTTTTCCTCTAAAATAATGAATTACAATGATACTCTTTTATTTTTTTCTCGTTGCTATCTTATAGATAATTTGTCCTTGTAAGCTTAACTTGGAATATGTATGCATAATTAACTTGGAGTTAATTTGTATACTCTATTTATAGATAGGAAAATATTATCTTTATTCGGCAGATTTTTGAAAGAAATAATGATTATATACCTCCTGAAAATGTAATCGAGTTGTCAAACATTGTAGATGAATCTGTAATACAGTATTTCAATTAAAAAATATATGTTGTATTCAAGGGAACACTTAATAATCCATGAGAAGATATTTAAAATACTTAGAGTACATACAATCTCTCTATATTATAATAGGTTAACACATATGTTTGAAATTACATTTGGGGAAATGTGGTATTAAACATGTTTAAGTGTGTGGCTCTACTTTCTGTGAATGAGTTACAAAATAAAAAGTACAAGTCAATATACTCATCCACAAAGAAAAAGAGATCTATTGTTTTTTTTAACTGCTGCTCCAATTTTCCATATATGACAAATGCATTTGGAAGAATAATTACAATTTGTGTTTGTGAAAAATGTTTCATGAAACACATAGATAATGACTATGAAGATCTATGTACTTCAGATATATGTAAAATATTCATTGTCAGGTTAATATTATGGCCTTAAAATCTACATGTTGAATTCTTTACTAGTACACTACCAATTCCTCTTTACCTGTCTTTCAATTCCCTTAACAAAGAAATTAGTGCATTATTTTTAATTTGGCCTCAGGCAACATCTTGGATCTTAGACAGATGGCAGCCAAATTTCTTGCTTAAATGTCCCAGTTGCTGCTGAAGTTTTTGTTTCAATTTCCAGGCGTGGTGGTGCAAACCTTTAATCCCAGCACTTGGGAGGCAGAGGTAGGTGGATCTCTGTGGGTTCAAGGTCAGCCTGGTCTACAGAGTGAGCTCCAGGACACCTGGTACTAAAAGGGAGACCCTGTCTCAAAAATACCAGAAAAGGGTAAAACTAAAACAAACAAACAAACAAAAAAACACTCAATTTCCCTCTGGAACATCTGGAAATGGCCTTCTGTCAGAAGAGACCACTAGTCTCTGCTCATAGTATTCAACGCCTTTTCTAGTACTAATTTTCAATGTCTTTCACATTCCTTCCCAAACAAAACATGGTCAAGTTCTTTACCACAACATCTCATGCTCTGGAGCCAACTTTAGTATTATTTGCTTTTCTATTGCTCTGATTAAAATACCAAAATTAAGACAAATTTTAGAAGAAAGAGTTGATGGGGTTATGGTTCCAGAGGGAAAAGAGTCCCTCTGGGTGGAAAAGCACAGCAGGAAGCAACTAGAGCAATATATGTGCTCATTTACTCAAGCAGACAAAAAAACAAGAGAGCCAATGTGATGTGGGTACATACACTCCAAGGCCATCTAAGGTGAAATGCTTCCTTCAACATTGCCATACCACCAAATTTTCTATTACCCTCCCTAAACAGCAACACCAAATGTAGAGCCAGTATTAAAATAGTTGGGGCCTGGGGGAAAACTTCTCATTCAAACTGACACAACAATAATAGTGATATCTGAAAAAGTCATCATTTATAAGCCTATGTAAAAGGACTTCAAAATATATAGTTTAACTGGATTTATGCCACACAGAAGAATTATGCTCTCCTGCCCCAACTATATACAAACAATGCCACAAACAAACAAAAAAAAAATGGAAAACAATAGAAATAAAAAAATTCATGACATAGATAATCTCCCTTCAAGTGGTTGCTGAGGGTGTTCCCAAAAGCTCACAAAGCAACATAATTTCCTGCCATAACTATAAGGTGGGTCCTTATGGCTAAAGACCCCACACAATCAGACACAGGACTTGGAGAAACGAAGCTAAAACTGACCAAGTTACCACTTCCCTGAAGGCCACGTTTTATCGTTATGTAAGCTGCTAAAGGAGAATCAAGAATGTTACCTGACTGTAAAGCCCACAAACCACAATGATTAGTGGACAAGAAAGATATCTAAATTGGTGAAATACTGGAATTTTAAACTTTCGGTAACCTCAAAGTCTCTAATGGTAGTTAAGGCTCACTCAGTAGCAAGGCATCAGTACCCATATTTGGAAGCTAAGTCATTTATACCTGGCTAGAGACATCAATGACCCTAAAGAAAAAAAAAATCTATTGTCAATTTCCTAGATCAATATAATTTTCTAACTCTATTCTACATAGCTATCTTGCTATACCCAAGCTCTCTCATTTCATGAAAGAATATACAGAATAAATAATCGTGGTATGGCCAACCCCAAATAGTATAGCAGAAACTTAAACCTAAAGCTCAGGGCACATTTCAGAAAGTGAAATAATATTGTGAGAACCAGAGGATCAGGGCAACCTCCAAGCATGACAGGGAAGCTGCATCCATAAAATCTTTATAACATTGCTGGCTAAACAAGACCTCCAGGATAAAAAATACTTACCAACCTGCCAATATAAGTGGGAGGAATTTCACAAGACCATGCCCTTAGGCAAACAATGGTTACTGAGAAAGTGCAAATAAATTCCTTCCAAGGTATATCCCTCTGATAGGTTAAACTATTCAGTCACAAGTGGTCAGTCCTAAATAAGGTATATGCAAAAAGTAAGCAACAGTTAATGGACTCAGTGAGAGAGAGAGAATAACAACAATAATTAGAGAAAAATTAGGAGTTTGACATGGGAGGATTTGGAGTGGGAGAGGGAGAGATGGAAATGATAAAATAAAATAATAAAAATAGGTAAAAATAAGAGAGGAGAAATGTGTTTTGCCTCAAGGAAATGATTGGATCCCTAAAGTTACAGCACTCAATTCTGAGACTTCTTTCCCTATAAAGAAGAGACAAGAAAATAAGTATTCATCAGATATATCAGCAAGTGATTTATCTTGGAATCTCTAGTTTCCCTAACTAAAAGACAATAATTCTATCCTTTGGTATTGCTTCTTACATATTGTTCAATAATTAGATAGAATAGATTAACCGTGTTATTCAATATTCAGAATACAGAAATAAGGAAGTGCCTTAAAGGACATATTACTCTCAAAGACTCTATTGTATTCAATGTGTATTTAATATACCTCTAAGTTTTACACAAATAATTCAATTTGATTGTTTAATTATATATTTTAATAAAACAATAGTCATAGAAAATGGTATGCTTAGATGTACCTCATTTTCTAGTTAACCGAAATATATATATATATATATATATATATATATATATATATATATATATATCCCTAATTAAATAAAGATGAAGTAAAAAAATTTTTTTTGGTCTTTTTTTTTTTTTTGAGACAGGGTCTCCCTGTAGCTCTGGCTGTCCTGGAACTCACTCTGTAGACCAGACTGGCCTCGAACTCACAGAGATCCACGTGCCTCTGCCTCCCAAGTGCTAGGATTAAAGGCGTGCACCACCACGCCCAGCATTTATTTTTATTTATTTCTGTATGTGTATCAATGCACTGTCTGCATGAAAGTCTGTGTACTCATGTCGTGCAATGCCGTGGAGGTCAGAAGAGGGTGTCAGATTCCCCTGGAACTGGAGTTCTCCTGGAATTGGAGTTTCAGACGGGATCGAACCTGGGTCCTCTGTAAGAGCAGTTGGCGCTCTTAACTGCTAGGCCATCTCTCCAGCCCCAAAGTAAAAATTTAATATCTCATTATTATGAGATGAAATGTGTAGTTTAAAATCTCACAACCAGACAAAGGAGAACTAATATTAATTTTCCTCAAATTATTCTATGAAATTGAAAAGAAAAACTTCCAAATCATTTTTAAGAAGCCAGTATTACTCTGATAGCAAAACCAGAGAAAGATTAAAGAACAGGAAACATTACAGACCATTATCTCCAATGAAAATATATAAAATTGTGAATCAAATATTTCAAAAAATTGAAGTCCATAGCAGGAAAGACATGCCCCCATGCTAAAGTTGGTTTCATTCCAGAGATGTAGAGATAGCTCAAACTGCATAAATCAATAAATGTATTCTTAACACAAACAAACTCAAGATTTATGAATCTGATTAGATGAAGAAAAGACATTGACAAAATTCAATATCCCTTTTGCTGCATGCTATAACAACAACTTGTCTTTTGAGATATTTTGCCTAGTGCAATAGTGGCCTGAATATTATGTGCAAAGCCAAATATTTTGGTATTTAAGGTATACTACAAGAGATGGAGCCCTTTCCTGATATTGATATCAAGCCTATGCATCACTCAACTGTCACCAGAGAAGCTTCTTTGTGCAGCAGTGATTGATATAGTGATTAATACAACAGGAGAACATACAGTTAATAACGGGCAATTGGAGAAATGAAGGAGATGAGGGTATACAAATTGGAAAGGTATAAGTAAAAGCATCAATTATAAATAATAGGATTCTATACATAAAACCACCAAAATTTCGGTAAAAGGAGCTGAGAGATGATAAAACAGATTCATCGAATAGCAAAATATTTATAAATACACATTGTTAGCCTTCATATATGCAAACAAAAATCATTCCAAAAGAAACTATAGAAAAGTGTCTATTCATGATTGTCTAAAATACAAATACTCTGTAATAAATATAACCAAGGATTTGAAATATTTGAATACAGAAACTATCAGATATAGAACAAAAATTTTGAAGCAGATATCAGAAGGTGGAAATATCTACCATGCTCATGGGTTGGTAGTATTATTATTGTGAAAATGACCAAAATCCATCTACAGATGCAACAGAATCTCATTAAATTCTATCACAAATCTTCACAGAACTTTGGAATATAATCTCAAGTTTCCTGACAAATAAATCACATAAGGAAAACAATCCTGAACAAGAAAAGAAATGTTGGCTGAGGGAGAAGAATAGTAGAAGATAGGTGTAAGTAAGAGAGGAATGGATAAAAACTGGAAAGTTGAAATTGGAATGAAGGGAAGGTTATACAAGGAAATTTGGGGAAAAGGGGAAAAAAGAGGCTCAAGATAGGTGGGACCACTGTAGATTGTTATTGTCAAAGGGAAAGGGGGAGATGAGGACACTTTGAATGGAAAAGGAATGGAGGGAGTGATAGATGACAGATAGGTAGGTTGATAGATAGATAATTAAAAACTGTATAACAATTACTTTGGGATTGGCATAAACAAATGATCTCTATAATTTTGCTGTCATAAGTATCACCTTGTAGCAATCTCTTTCACCTATAGGATGATTTAATTTAAAAACAAAGTTTGTTTCCCAAGTTAATCACATAGAGTAACCCAAAACAGCATGGGAGAATTTGATGAAATCTGTGCCTTGATTCCACCCTATAGGTATGTATAATACAACTGCTGTTTTGAGACTCATGGGTCAAAAATAAAAACCTAAAATAAAAAAAAGGGGGGATAGAGATAGATATGAAAACTTCTTGTCAAAAAACCCTGCAATCCAAATCTTAAAACTATGGGAAAGGATTTGTATGTTCCAACAGGCCAGAGTACCACCAACTTAATGGCTGAGAAAGAAAATGCAGCTTTGCAGTGAGTAGGATGTACCAGAAAGTGCCAGCAGAAGGATTGACTCCTCTGGGCATTGAAGGGAAGAAATGCCTCAGATTGCTACAGACATCAGGCCCCTCTCTGGATCCTACTCGTCCCAATTCCTTTTTCCTTTATTTCTTTCTTTATTTCTATGGATTTCCTTCTTACTTTTTTTTGTCTTTTTCGCGACCAAGGGGGTCTCCCTTGTTACGCCCCCGCTGTCCTTGGACTCCCACTCTTCAGCGCAGGGCTAGCCTGAACTCACAAAGATCTGCCTGCCTCTAACTCCCAAGTGCTAGGATTAAAGGCGTGCGCCACCACTGATGCTGTGTATTGTCATACTCCATTTTCCATTCAGATCGAGCATAATACCCTTCCCCTTTCCCCACTCGCTACTCTACCCATCCCAGATCATGCATTCTGCTGTACTTTCTGCATCTTTCTCTGTTTTTTTTTTTTTTTTGGTTTGTTTTGTTTTCATTTTTTTAACAATAAGATAATTTGTAAGTCACACCCCCTTCTGTAAACACCATATTGCAGCTGAGGATTGTGGTGCCCAAACCCACACAGCTCCGGGGTCCCACCATCCCGCAGGGGGGGGGGCTTGTTGTTCATCTTTGTATCAATGGTGTCCGTCTTTTGTTGTGTTTCCCACCTTCACCCTCCAATCGCACCCTTACTTTCTCCTGTGCCCCCTCCCGCAGAGTTGTTCCTTAGGCTAGAAAAGGGGCACGGTGGTTGAGAAGCAAAACGACTCTATTCTCTGGAGCTGTTTGTCTTCGGTCTGCAGTCAATTCGGGCTGTTTTCTTTCATGGACGGCCAGTTGTCAGGCATAACCTTTTCAATCCTACTAATGAAAGCACTGCCATATGTATGATAGTTCACCTAGCTTGTTATGGTAGGTTACTTTGGTTGCCAACCGTGTTTGGTGAGTCTGTTTATCCCCGATTCCTTTTCTCTGTTAAGTATGACAGGGTCTTCATGTTGTTTAAACATCTCTAATCATTAGAGGTGTAAGCTTGTGGCATCAGCCGTGGTTATTTCCTCCAGGAGAGAAGCTTAATAGCCAAATTAGATTTGGGATATACAGACACGGCTGCCACTGCTGCACAGTATTTCCAGGCAGATGAGGTGTAGCTGGTGCTGACGGAGGAGTCTTTTGCTGACTCATGGAGACCTATACTTGCTTTATTGGTTTAGTGGCCTTTGGTACACTCTCTGCATTCCAGAGACCATTCGTATACTTGCAAGTGGGTCCCATACATCTTTCCCATTTGTATTCAGGTCTTCAACAGCAGGCCTTTATTGCCTCTCTTTCTGCAGATATCCCAGTTTTGGAAGGCAAGGAGCCATTTCCCTTTTGTGGGGGCTTGATCCCCTGGCCAACAATCCTCTGGTAGAATAATCCATTGTTGATGTCAGAGCCTGTATAATATATTTTGCTTAGGGTGCATAGCTTAAGAGACTTTAGCAATTATTTGGTTCTGATAAAGAATAATCCTTTTTCGACGTTTCTATGTCACATTAGTCAATTAAAAAGGCAGTTTTTACCGATTTTACAAGAGAATAGCTCTATTAACAGCTGGCGGGCTCCATCGTCTCAAACCTACGCTGGAGAAACGACCTCATCATCATCAATTTTCCTTTTATTTTCTATGGGGGGGAGTTAAGAAAGGTCTTTGTATTAAAACTTTGCAGCACTAGAAGGTAAGCTTCGTTAGATTCATTAAAAAATAGTTTTTACTAGTAGGATCCACAGAGGCCTGTATGTCTTGCAGCAATCTGAGCATTTCTTCCCGTTCAATGCCCAGGAGGAGTCAATTCTTCTGCTGGCACTTTCTGGTCGCCGACTCACTGCAAAGCTGCCTTTTCTTTCTCACCATTAAGTTGGTGATACTCGGCCTGCTGGAACATACAAGTACCCTTTCCCCTGAGTTAGTTTTGAAGATTTGATTGAAAGTTTTTTTTGACAAAAGTTTTCATCATCAATCTCTATCCCCCTTTTTTTCTTTTAGGTTTTGTTGCCCCCAGAGTCTCAACATAGCAGTTGTTTATACGCTACCTGGGGATCGAATCAAGGCACATATTCATCAAGTACACCCATGTTGTTTTGACTTATGATGATTAATTTGAAGCAAACTTTATTTTTAATTAAATCACCTATAGTGAAAGAGAGTGCTACAGGTGATACATATGACAGCAAATATTATAGAAAACATTGTTTGCCAATCCCAAGTAATTGTTTACGGCGGTTTTTAATTAAAGCTAATCAGACAGCAACTGCACAAGAAGAAGATTGACAATGACAAATGGGACTCTTAACCAAAAGCTTTTGTACTCAAAGGAAACAATAAAGGATGTGAACAGAAAACCACAGAAGTGGGAGGAAAACTTCACAGCAGATACATCGACAAGCATTAATTTCCAGATATTCGAGCTACTCATAAAACAAAGAATAGAAGAAAAACAAATGAATCACTCGAAATAGAGCAAAGATCTGAACAGAGACTTACAGAGTGAGGAATAGAGATGGCGAGAAAACATTTAAGAGTGTTTCAACATCGCTAATAATTAAGGAAATGCAAATTAAAACCACTTAAGAATACCATCTTACTCAGTAAGACTGGCTAGGATCAAGAAACAAATGTGCCAACTCGTGGAGAGGGTGTGGGGAAGGAGAACACTCATCCATTGCTGTTGGGAAGTAACTTTGCAGCCACTATGGAAAACAGTGTGGAGAACCCTTAGAATTCTCAAAATTATCCTGCCATTTGACCCAGTCATACCACTCCTGTGTATATACCCACAAGACTCATCTTACTGGCAGAGATACATGCACAGCTAATTTATGCTGCTCTGTTCACAATAGCAAAAAACTGAAATCAACCCAAATGTCCTCAACGACGAGTGGATAAGAAAATGTGGTACATGTACACAATGGAATTCTATGCAGCGGTAAAGACAGAATCATGAACTTTGCAGGAAATGGACGGAGCTAGAAGACATCATGTTAAGTAAAGTAACACAGTCCCCAAAAACAAATGACAAATGGTATCTTCATAGGTGGATGCTAGTACACAAAACCCAGTTATAAATATTTCTTATGGGAGAGGGATGCATATTAAAAGAACAACAGAAAGATTGCATCAGAAACTGACTGAAATGGTGACTAGGGAAGGGTGGATTTTAATTGACGTGAGTTCAACGATCCAGTTTTGCCCAGACTCTGTCTACAGGATACATTGGTATTGTTTTAGGACTTAGTAAAAAGTAATATGTGTATATTAAACAACATTGGTTTAAAGGCTGATGAAAAACGGTAATGCATCTGAGTTAATTGGTGATATAAATTGCTGTGACAATAATTTTTAATGAATCCTAATAAGCTTACTTTCTAGGTGCCGCAAAGGTTTTAATACAAGAGACTTTCTTAACTCCCCCCCATAGAATAAGGAGAAATATGATGATGATGAGGGTCGTTCTCCACTGTCATACTTAACAAAATGAAAATAGTAATTCAAGATTAACATACAATAAACATCTGTGTCTATACCAAAGTAACCTACCATAACAATTAGTACTGTTTAATACTACCTATCTGAATTGCAGGGGCGTCATTAGTAGGATCGAAAGGTTATGCCTGGACAAGCTGGCAGCCCATGAAAGAAAACAGCCAGAATTGACTAGAGACCAAGACAACAGCTCCAGAGAAAGTAGACTGTTTTGCTTCTCATCCACCTGTGCCCCTTTTCTAAGCCTAGGGAACAATCTGCAGAAGAGGGGGCGCAGTAGAATGTAAGGGCTGTGATTAGGGTGAATGGTGAAACTTCAACAGTATAGACTGGACACTCATTTGATCAAATTGATTGAACATACAAGCCCCCCCTGCTGGATGGTGGGACCCATGAGCTGTGTGGGTTTGGGCACAACTGCTTGCAAATTGGTTTTACATGAAGGATGCTTGTACTCACAAATTATCACTTATTGTTAAAAAAACTGAAAACAAAACAAAACAAAAAAACAGAGAAAGATGCAGAAAAGTTACAGCAGAATGCATGATCTGGGATGGGTAGGGGTGGAGTGGGGCGAAGGGAAAGGGATATATGAGTGAACTAAATTGGAAAATGATGTATGAAATACACAAAGCATCAATAAAAAAAAAAAGAACGGACCAAAACAGTAAACTTGTGCATTGAAAGGGTTATAAAAGACTGCGAAAAAAATGCAAGACAGGACTTAACGTGTATGACAGAATCCATGAGCTTTGGGGGGGTTGGAGGGGAATGAGGAGTGGGCATGCATGGGGGAATGAGTCTAAATTTGATTAAGAAATGTAGGAAATGAGCTCAATAAAAATTAAAAATTAAGAAAAGATAGGTAGATAGATAATGATAGATAGATGATAGATAAATAGATGATAGATAGATAGATAGATAGATAGATAGATAGATAGAAATAATGCCTAGCTAGTGTAAAATACTATAGGGAACCATATTAGTCTAAAAAACTTAAAGGAAAAATTTACATACAATATCTTGAATGAGTCCATGCATGTATCTGAAGGCTACATAACAAGAAACAGTGCCAGATATGAGAAACCTTCCTTAGAGTTGTTGGCCAGGGTTAGTCCAGGAGAATAAAAAAAAAATTAGACAGGTTTTTGTCACAGCCCTTGATTGCCTCACAGAAGTTAAAATTAAGACCCTGTTGCTGAAAAAAGGACATACTTCAGAGAATGGATTGGGTGTAAAGGAGCTGGAGCTGACATGGCAGCCACTTCCCCCGAGAGCTGGCTCTAACAGCTTTGGAGAGCATTACACAAGATGCTAAGGATGAACATCAATTGATGATACAACACCAGCTTTAAGACCCAATTACCAATTCAATGACCTGCACAGCAAAATAAATTGGTGCAGTCGTGCCACATTTATCTTTGAGGCAATCAACAGCTAACTATTAGGAGTTTAAAGCCCACTGCATGGGAAGAAACCCATTTGTGATACTGTAAAAATAAACACAAATATACATGGATGGAGATTTCATAGATCTTACAGAAATCCTGAAGGCTGTCACATTCCTAGACTAATGTAAGTTATAAGTGCAAAATATGTATCCTTATATTTTCACTTAAGGATTCCAGTCACCACTCATCAGAGAAGCTTCTTTTGCACCAGATGGAGACTCTTAAAAAGAGTACCACAAGTGGTTATCCACAGATATTACCTGTGAATTGTCTAAGCTTAAGTGGTACATACACAATGGAATCTCTATCTCTAAGGCTCATGGACTATAGAAAAAAAGAGCAAAGAGACATAAATGAATCTCTCACTTTTCATTACTGAACTGTCCATGTTTCAGAGGGCCAAGGACACAAAAGGTCACACATGGCCAAAGCATAGAGATTGAGTCTGCAGAATGATGGTCCTCAAGCAGGATGCTTATGTTAAACTTCACTCATCCAGGGATTAGGGAACACTGGAAAAAATGAGGCAGAAAGATTGTAAGAGCCAGGAAGGGGGCTTATGACAATTCTATGAGTCCCCGGGACACTGCTCTTACAATTGTGTCAGCATGCACAAGACTCATCCAAATTGAAGAAGAAAACATTCAATATAGAACTGGGGAAAATGATAACAGATCCCAAGCTAAAAAAATATTGCCAGGGCTGGAGAGATGGTTCATTGGTTAAGAGCACCTACTGCTCTTGCAGAGGACCTATGTTCAATTTCCAGCACCCACTTGGGGGCTAAGGACTGTTATTTATTTATTTATTTATTTATTTATTTATTTATTTATTTATTTTGGTATTTTTGAGACAGAGTCTCCCTTTAGTTCTAGCTGGCCTGGAGCTTGCTCTGTAGACCAGGCTGGCCTTGCACTCATAGAGATATGCCTGCCTCTGCCTCCCAAGTGGCTGGGATTAAAGGCATGCACCACCATTAAGCCGGGCGTGGTCACACAAGCCTTTAATCCTAACACTCAGGAGGCAGAAGCAGGTGAATCTCTGACTTCAAGGCCAGCCTGGTGTACAGAGTGAGTTCCAGGCCAGCTGGGGCTATGGGAAGACCATGTCTCACACACACACACACAAACACACACACACACACACACACACACACGCGTGCGCGCGCGCCCGTACACACACACACACACACACACACACGCTTAAGAAATATTCACCACTGATTACAGCTGGGTAATGAAGAACCGGTCTTCTTAAACAAGGGACTCTGAGTAAGGTGACTAGACTACAGAAAGTGAATTTACCCTTAGGAATGTCTGCAGACACTAATGACACAATGAACTTAACAAAAGTGACAGAATGTATCAATTGTATTTTATAAGCTAATAGGGTTGTTTTGGGGAAGGCGATATAAAGATGATTAATATTGATTGAGACATTCTGTATGAAATACACGAAATTCAGCTAAAAATTAAAAAAAGTGAAATACTGGAAGTAATAGCATTTATTATTTCAAATTATAATACAGATTGATGCAATAAATAAATATAGAATTTTACTACCTTAGAAGTAGACATAAGATGAATGGAATATAATAGAAATCCATTTACAACCACCTAGATTTTGGCAAAGGCACCCACAACAGGCATACAACATGACCAAAAATGTTGCTGGTAAAACAATTAAGGACCTCAACATGGACATGACACTCTGAATATGACTGAGGAGAAAATAGGGAATACCCAGGAATTTATAAGCCCTTGAAAGAAATTCCTGAACAGGACAACAATAGCATAAGTATTAGGCCAACAATTGACAAATGGGACTATGAAATTGAATTTTTTTGTACCAAACGGATCCTTCAAGTGTATATTCAGAGCACAGAATGGGGAAATAATTACCAGCAATATAACTGACAGAGGATTTGGACTGAGAATATTAAAAATACCCCTCAAACCATAACATTAAAAAAAAAGAAAACCAAAGAACTCAATTAAAACTTTACTTTCAGATGTCAAAATGCAAACAGATGAGAAAATAGTTCAAATTTTTATTGAAATTTGTGCTTTTTGTACAACACATCTTGATTATATTACACCCATCCCTTTCCTGTGATCCCCATATCCTCCCCACCAGGTTTATTGCATTTTGCCATATGTTAATGCCTATTGAATCAAGCTTATTAACCCAAATGTCCCTCCATATGAGTCCATCCACTGCACCCTGGTCAACTTATCTAGCATCACTCCCTTAAGAAGACCAAGTCTGCCTCACCCAGCAGTGATTAGTTTCCAATAGTTCCTTGGCTAATGTTGGGGCTCCTTATACATTTCACCAGTTCTATTCTGGGTTCTTGTCTACCTTGAGTTTGCCTGGGTCTAGTGCAGGCTGTCATCATTGTTGTAAGTTCATATGATTAATTTAACAGCCACCTGGAAAACCCACTTACTTCTCATGGTCATTAACAATCCCTGGTTTTAAAAGTTGTTGCACACATTCTGCTGGAATTATCCCTGAGAGCAGGGTGGTAGATATTTGGTACAGGAGTCCTATCCAGTGACACATACTCTTTAGTATCTTATTCTTTCTACACATGTTTGTTTATGTTTTCTGGAGTGTTTGATAAAGAAGTTGAATTGTAGATAAGAGACTTAGGGAAAGGGCTCTCCCTGAAACTTGTTCTCTGCATTTGACTAGTAGTGGACCTCTTTAATAGTCTCCATCTGTTGCAAAATAAGGTACTCCTATGAGTGGTGAGATGTTTCTGTTGTCGGTATGTATAATAATAATTTTGTCTGTGAATGTGGCATATATAGGGTTTTCTCTTAAATCTATGGTCTTTCCAGCCATGTGCATTTGGCTATGCTTACAATAACACAGATGAGTTCCTCCCCATTGAGTGGGGCTTAGGTCCGTTTAGATAGCTGATGAATATCCAGATGATAAAAGTGCCACTACTGCACCAATAGGGCTAGACTGTTGTATGGTTATTGTTCTGGGTAGTAGGTTTTAAATCTGTGTTGAAATATTGATTGATTGATTTTTAGCCCTTTGCAGCTTGCTTAGTACTCTCTGATACATTGAGAGCTAGTTTGCAGAGTAGAGGCTTCTAGGTCATTTTCTGCTTGATTGCTCCAATTCCTGTCTGATGATTCCCAGAACTTGAAAGCAAGACTCTATTGGTGAAGAAATATTTTAAGAAATATTCAGGATCTTTATCATAGAAATGCAAATTAAATTTGTGTTGATATTTAAGCTAACCCCAATCAGAATGGCATAGACAAAAAAAATTTGCAAATGCAGATGAACATTTGGGGAAAGGGAACACTTATCAACCACAGGTAGAAATGCGAATAGTGCAGACACTATGGAAATCAGTGAGAAAATTCTTCCAAAATATAAAATTATATGTTCCCCATGACTCAGTTATACCTAAAGGACTGTATATCTTACTGCAGAAATATCCGGTCATTCATGTTTGTGCTGCACTCTTTATTATAGCCAGGAAACAGAAATAAACCTGATGCCTATCAACTGATGAATGAATAATGAATGTATTACACAATGGAATATTTTTGAGCTATTATGAAAAGTGAAATTTGCTGGCAAATGGATGACACTGGAACCAGTCATCTTGAGCACGTTATTCATCATAAGTGAATATTGACTTTGAATATTTACATAGGTATATTTTATTTGAAAATGCATATTAGCCAGGAAACTAATAAGTGTCATGGTGTATATTTCTGTGAAGATAGATAGCATGATGTGATATAGAACGTAAAATAGGAATAATTATATAAAAATAATTAAGAGGAGGCTGGAGAGATGACTCAGTGTATAAGAGCACTTACTGCTCTTGCAGAGGACCAGGGTTAATTCCCAGCACATGGTGACTTACAACTGTCTATAATTTCAGTTCCAGGGGATCCAACACACTCTTTTGACCTCAGGCACTACACAACACTGGTTCACTAATGAGCATGCAGGAGATAAACTCATACATATAAAAGCAATAATGAAATAAAATAACGGGTTAAGAGGGTTGAGGAATGGGAGGGCAATCCGACAGAGAGACTAAGGGAAAGGGTAATTATTATCAAAGATTGTTTGAAAGCAATCATACAAATCTCTTATAGACTCTTATTACCAGATATACCTACACTATATAAAATGAGTTTACATGGCATCACCATGTACCAGGGTTCCAAATTCTTACCATGTAACAAGAATAGCAAACAAAAACCTTAGTGCTAGAAATAGACTCTTTTCAAGTTGTTTACGATAGGTGCTCCCATAGATGATCAAACAATGTTTTAGATTTCCATTCATCATTGTTTTCATCTGTAATTTGTATAATCAAGCTGGCACTGATCCCCTTGGTGATTTTTATAATTAGGGAGCTTTGTTTAAGGAACTGTTATAGTAAAGTCAAAAGATATGCATGCAGGGGCTGGAGAGATGGCCTAGCTGTTGAGAGCGCCGACTGCTCTTGCAGAGGACCCAGGTTCAATCCTCAGCACCTACATGGCGGCTGAGAGCCATCTTTAACTCCAGTTCCAGGGGAATCCGACACCCTCTTCTGACCTCTGTGGCATTGCGTGACACGGATGCACAAACCTACATGCAGACAGTACATTCATACACATACAAAAATAAATAAAATTTTAAAAAAGATATGCATGCTTCCTGTGTTTCTATTTGCTCCCAAATTTTCAGATTATTTAATTTTTAATTTTTATTGAGATTTTGTATATATCATACAACAGTTCTTAATCAAATTTTGACCCCCTAACCAATCCATGCCCCCACCCATCTCTATTGGACCTCATGTATTCAACCATTCATGTTTAGTTCTACCCAGTCAAGCGCATGTCCCCAGATGTCCTTTGATACAAATTCATCCATGGGAGGGAGTTTAGCTAGCCTATCTAGAGATTGTGAGTAAGGTCTACTCTCCCTCACACAATAGTTATCACTCTCCAGTATTTCACAGACCAGGACCTGCCCACTACTCATTTCCCTTGCTCTACTTTGGGCCTTTGTCTGATTGAGTTCATATGTCTCCTGTGCTCAAGGCCACCATTGCGTCAACTTTACATGTGCAAGCTCCCAGGGCCTGAAATTCTCTGTTTCCCTATGTTTATAAACCAACCAGGCTGTTACATTTTTCCACCCCCTCTTCCGCAGCCGTACCTGAACTGTGAGTAGGTGAGGTTTAATATAGGGCCCTTATCCAGGGACACAAACTAATATTCTTTAAAATTTGGCCAGTTGTAGACTTCTGCATGCATTTCACTCTATTTTATAAGGAAGCTTCACTCATGAGAACTGAGTCATAGACCCTAAAGAAAATGCTACCTATACTACTAGAGAGATGAAATTTCTTACCATCTAATAAATATAGATCCTTGTATTCACAAACAGGTGTACCATATGCCATCCATCAAAGAAGCATCTTTTTGCAACAGACTTAGGCTACTGCAAAATCCCACACATCTGGGAGATGTACATGCCCATTTGATATACCTACATTTGAACCTCTGCTCTAAAGCTCATGGAAGAAAGCAGAAAGAGGGTAGAGAGAAAACTAATGCATCTTTCAACTTCCAGTTTATTTCTACATAGACTAATGAAGATCTCCAAATGCTGTGTAAATAACCCATTCAAAATTCAGTAAGTTAAGTTAAAGTTCAGTAAGCTCAGTGATAGATTGCTTAACTCTCAAATTTCTGAGTTCAATCTCCTGCACCATGCAATAAGATGTCTTTAAATTCATTTACCAAAAAATTTTTTTCAAAAAGAGTAAAGGTTGTTCTATTTCAAGCTTGTTTAGTCTGGAGAGTTTGACTATTTGGCAAGTGGAACTCATGAATTTTCTTAATTATTTTCTTGGCTGAATATGTTTATCAGTACATTGTGCATTCTTCACAAATATTGATCAAAGTAAAAAATTGTGAGTCTAATCATAAGAAAGCTTGTGTTCACACTAGGGTGGTATAATATATCAATGTAAATAAGGTATAGTATGTAAAAATATATAAATGTTCAACAATTTGTGCCCTCCTTGGTGAGAAAGAAAAAGTCCTCCAGCATTATATTTCAATATGATTTATTATGATGCCTTGATTGATGTTTAGTGTATTTCAGACATTTCTCAGTTCAGTCAGTATGTTTTTTTTTATATTTTATTTATTGTTTTCATTTTATGTGTATGAATGTATTCCCTAAGTTTATGTAATTGCACCCATGTTATGCAATGCCCATGGAGGTCAGAAGAAGCCATCAGATCTTATGGAACTGGAGATGCAGGTAGTAGATAGTTTCATGTGAGTACTGGAATGAAGCCCATGACCTCTGTGAGAGCAGACAGTCCTCTTGATTCCTGAGCCATCTCTTCAGTCCCTTATTCAGTATTTGTGAGTTCATGTTACTCCAAATTTTTTTGATTCCTTGGTGAAATACATGGATCACACTTTCAATAAAATTTCTTGATCAGCACTAATATTAAGGACAACAAATATGCTTTGCTTCTAGTAAGAAGAATAAACTTATGTCTAAGAAACTATCAGAACTCACTAATTTTATTTTCCACTTCCTTTTGCTGGTAATACATAGTCACAAATCTTTCATGCACAATATGCATTCACCTACTCCTTTACAACCTTCCAAATATTCATTAGTTTCATATAATTTTTGACATGCCAGACATCATAATCAATACCCAATTCTGAATATAGCTACTTGTAACAAATATATTTTGAAAACTACACATTTCCTTGATTTCATTTAGCTACATATTTTTCTTTCAAATAGGAAAGCCAAATTTCAGGAAGATCATTTTCCAGCCAGATCAGTGACAAGTAGAATATAATATCGAAAAGAATTGCCTTTGCCTAGGGAGAAGGGTCAGATGTAAAATGCTTATTGCACAAGCTTGAGGACTAGAGATGGGATCCACATAAACTCCAAGAATATGTGGTGGTCTGTCTATAATCCCAGCACAATGGTAGACACTGAGGAACCCTTGAAGAAAGTTGGCTAAAAGACCTCTACTGGGTGACCTCCTTGTTCAACTGGAAGAACCTGCCTCAATACATAAGGTGGAGAGCAATAGAAAAATATACCTGATATCATTATTGTTTCTCTATACCATACACACATATACACACATTTGCACACTGTCATACATATTAAACCTCACAATGCAAGGACATATACACACAGAAAACAAAATCAACAATTTCAGTATAATGTATTGTTATCATAAAACCACCAAATTGCCTTGAGGTACATATTAAATACAATATTATACATATGTGTTATTTTCCATATAGATTACTGAACACTTTAAGCATAGTCTGAACATAGACAGAAGTAGTTCTCAGGACTGCTAGATGTCTCAGTGTGTAAAAGCACTTTACAGGAAAGTCTGATGATCTGAGTTTTAACCCTAGGAAAATGAAAGGAGGAATCCACTAATGAAAGTTGTCCTCTGACCTCCCCACATACACCGGGATGTTTAGACCCATAGCCATACATACCTTACATAAGCACAGTAAAATAAATGAAAGTATAAGTAAACTAATTCTTTCCAAATAAATATAAATGCAATAATTTTATCTGACGCTGAAAGCCAAAAGGTAAGATGTGTCAGTCAGCAACATGGTAATTTTTGTAGCATATTTATCAGAAAAAGAAAAGGGAAATGGAAATGAGCATATTTAATTAAAATATTTAGTTCAAATAAAACATACATTGATGCATATTATAAAGTAAATCTCAGATGTTTTTATTATAAAATACATATTAGCACACCTAAAGCTTTGTGATGCATGGCACCACCTGGAAATGAGAAGGAATCAGAAAATGTATATTTCAGGATAAAATCAGAGTTTGAGCAATAAGATTAAGCGTTTGAGTTTCTCATTAAGCATAAAGATCAAATATGTCTGCATTTTCTTACTTCTACTTTTTTTCTTTTACTTTTACTTTTACTTTTACTTTTACTTAATTTTCTTACTTTACCTCAACCACTTAAGGAGGGAGTACATTTCAGGAAGTGGCAAATGGTCCTGAGACCCATTGAGACACAGCCTTTTTGCCGCCATCTATCCACTTTAAGAAACACCTGAGTGCTTATCCAAGTTTTGTGATTTCTTCAAATTCATCTTAACGGATGCTCAAATGAGGCTGATCTTTGTCCCAGACCTTTACTCTTTGGGAAACCTGGTATTAGGTACAGGGGTTTGTAAGATATATCCTGCGTAGACACATGTTTGGATATGTTAATCCATGAATTACAATTTTCCCCCCTGTTAAATATGACAGGGTCTTACTGTGGCTTATAACATCTAACCTGTAGAGGATGTAAGCTTGTGGCATCAGCCATGGGTTATTTCTCCAAGGGGAGAGCCAATAGCCAATTAGATTTGGGATATACAGGCACATGGCTGCCTCTGCTGCACAGTATTTCCAGGCAGGTGAGGTGTAGCTGGTGCTGACGGTGGAGTCTTGCTTGACTCAGGGAGACCCATATTTGCTTTATTGGTTTAGTGGCCTTTGGTAACACTCTCTGGCATTCCAGAGGCCATCTGTACACTTGCATGTGTGGTCTCAATACATCCCTCCCATGTTAACGTCAGGTCTTCGGCAGCAGGGTCTTATTGCCTCTCCTCCTGTAGGTATCCCAACTTAGAGGCAAGGAGCCCTTACCTTTTGTGGGGCCTTGGATCCCCTGGCCAACATCCACCTGGTAGAACAATCCATTGCTGATGTCAGAGCTCCTGTATTAATATATTTTGCCTGAGTGCATAGCCCTAGGACTTTAGTATTATATTTGGTTCTGAACAGAGAGTAATCCCTTCCACAGTTCCCATGTCTAGTAGTCAATTAAAGAAAGCAGTTTTACCGGTTTTATAAGAGATTACCTCTACAATAGTTGTCTCCAATTTACAGTTGGGGAGC
>VZQC01015059.1:457515-665382 GCA_009823505.1 Rhizomys pruinosus
AAAAAAAAAAACTGAGAGAAAGATGCAGGACAGTTATGGCGGAATGCATGATCTGGGATGGGGTGGGGGGGGGGAGGGAAAGGGAAATAAGCCTGAACTGAATTGGAAAAAATGTATGAAATGCACAAAGCATCAATAAAAATTAATTTAAAAAAAAAAAGATATATCCTGCGGTGCTAACTGTGTTTTGTTATAAATAAATGTCATAATTTTACTTAAACAAAGGGAATATGTATCCAAGAAGTAAAATCTAATAGACAAATATCTTTATTACCTGCCCACTCCCATTTCTTTTCTTTCTCTTGAGAACCTCTTCATACTGACAGCTATTTGCCTTGCTCTGTTCTGAATTGTGCATATGTCTCACTTTCTGAGACAGCCTCCTCTGTTTTATAGGATAGGGCACTTTCTCATCATCATCATCACTCTGTTCCTTTATTCTCCTATATTTTTCCTCACAGCAGTTATCCCACTTGACAAATGGCATATTTTCTCTTTATGGCATCTTCCACCACTTGGGCTTAAGCTTCATAAAAATAGTGTTTGTTTTGATTCATGACTTTTCTTCACTACCATCACACTTTCTGGCCTTTACTAAACAATGAATGGATTTCCTACTTCCCTTTCTCGAAAGAATATTCTACTAGTCTACTGGTCGTGGCCTGTGTATTTTACCATAGTTATTAATTTATAACAACAGTAATAAATTGTTTAATGCCTTATTAAAGCCTTAAATAATGCAATCTTTGCCGGGCATGGTGGCACACACTTTTAATCTTAGCACTTGGGAGAGCTTTTAATCCTAGCACTCGGGAGGCAGAAGCAGGCGGATCTTTGTGAGTTCAAGGCTAGCCTGGTCTACAGAGTGAGTTCCAGGACAGCTGGAGCTATAGGGAGACCCAGTCTCGAATAGACCAAAAAAAAAAAAATGCAATCTTTGTAACTGGTAAAAATAAATGAGTATTGTTGCACTAAAATTCCCTTATTTTTTGATTAATCCACTAGTGATAGCCTGGTAACTATGAGATACAAATGTTTATTAACTTCAGTGTCTTAATCTAATTTCTAAATATTTATTTATCTCATTATTTCTGAGATTTGACTGTTAGTAATATAGCAAAATAAATGTGAGTCACAAACACCTATATTAACACTTTATATTTTATTTTTAATATCATCATAGGCATTATTAGTTCCTTACTTGTTTGAAGTATCTTTAATTGCTATAAATTTAGAAGCTAATTAATCTTCTAAATCTACTGAAACATATGAAGAGAAATTACTTACTATCTCTGTTCATAAAATGGGAAATATTACATAGATTGACAAATACATTTTTAAAATATATGCAGGATTCAGAGTTAATATCAATGGTCAACTTGACAGAAACTTGAGTCACTGAAGAGACATGCTTCTGAGCCTGTTTGGACAGGATTCTCCAGACAAAGTTCATTAAGATAGGAGACCCACCTTAACTGTTGACAGTTTTATTCAGGGCCTTGGGTTCATAGATTGCATAAAAAGAAGTTTTACTGAACACTAATATTCATTGCTCTGTATTGGCTGATTGTGCTTGAAGTATGATCTAGCAGCCATGTGTTCCTGTCATGACATCTTAGATACCATGATGTACTGTATTAAACTCTTAGCCAAAATAAGCCCTTTCTTCCCTTACATTTTTTTCATATCAGGTATTGTTATAAAGTGAGAAAGATAACAAACATAAAAAAAGAATTCAAGATAATTTGTGGGTACAGGTAAGAATTTAGTCACTCTACTTTTATAGCAGCAAAGCATAGTAAAATAGCTAAAGGGATGCTCATCAAATATTGGAGTCATCATGTCCAGTGAACTAATTTTGTATCCTCGCAAAGTAGATGACCCAAACACCTGTCAGGCATTGATAATGCAAATCCCAATTACAATAAAATTACACACTTTTATTTAGATAGTGAAAATAATAATTTTATACCTTTATAAATACAAAAATGTTCACCTGAAGACATACATGATTACAGACCTGGCATATCATTTTAACATTGTAAAGTGTGTAATTTTATTCCTTCATGCTTATGATAAGGTCAGAAGTACTGTGAAAAAATCATATGTATATATTTCTTTCTATATATGTATGAACTCCAATAATATTAATATTTTCTACAGTGACAATGAACAAACTATATGACATAAAATAAATTAAGACTGCAAAAACAAGTCTCTTTCTTTTACAGAAAAATCAACGATCAATTTAAGAGTGTGTTTAATATGGCTCTTACTTGAAGTTTGAAGGAACTGAATAACCGAATGAATTAACTGACAATTTCTAGAAATACAGACACAAAGCAAACATGTAAGTCCTGTACAAACATTTGACAAAATTTCAATATCTGGGTCAGCATGTAGAAATAAATTTCAAAGAACTTACACACATAAAACTCTGCAGTACAGAGGAAAATATGTTACAAACTGTATCTTGTTAATGCACAAGACACTGACAAGAAACAACAGTATATGAATGAATGGTTTATGGTTTATATCTGAAATATCTCCCAAATCTATGTATAAAAGCTCCAATTCCAGGAGAACTCCAGTTGCAGGGGAATCCGAGACCCTCTTCTGACCTCCGCGGCGTTGCACGACACGGGTGCACAGACTTGCATGCAGACAGTACATTCATATACATACAAAAATAAATAAAATTAATAAAAAAAGTCTTTCTTGACAGTCTGTGCTTTTATTAGAATTGCTGTAAACCTTTCTTATTGGTTGGGGCTAGTGTAAGAAAGTTAAGTCTTATCACATTGATAATAAAGGATGTGAATCTGAAAAAAAGTGCCCTTCACATTCCTGTTTTGACTACATCCTCCCTAGTGAGTAATATTATTTAGGTAGATTGTGGTGCTTAACTGAACAATGTCAGTGACTGTGGTGGCCATTTAAAAGTTATAACCCTTCGCTGTTTGGAGTAGAGCTCCCTACTTCTTGGTACATCTAGATATTCAGAACTGCCACCTTGAACTCCTCTCACTCTAGACAGAGATGCTTAAGCTACCATCCTTCCCATCTTGATACATGGTTTAGCCTGAAAACATTAATCTCTACTCCTTTAAGTTGCTTCTGTCAGGCATTTGTTCACAGTAAAACGTAATATAATAATTAAGGGTTGAACTTCTCTGGAGAGATGGCCTAGCGGTTGAGAGCGCTGACCGCTCTTACAGAGGACCCGGGTTTGATCCCCAGCACCCACATGGCGGCCGAGAGCCGTCTGAAACTCCAATTCCAGGAGAACTCCAGTTCCAGGGGAATCTGAGACCCTCTTCTGACCTCCGCGGCATTGCACGACATGGGTGCACAAACCTGCATGCAGACAGTACATTCATACACATACATAAATAAATAAAATTGACAATAAAAAATTATCCTCTCTAAATTTTTATAGGACCCTTAAAAGACTAATAGAAGACATTTTGTAGATGTCATATATCACCAGGGTTTAAGAATCTCAGAAATCAACTTAAATTCTTCCACATTGCTGATATTTGTTTAATTTCTAAAGGGAGAACATTAAGTAAAATGTTAAATATTGAGATTTTTGATGCAGTTATTTCTCAATTCTGCACAGTGATAAACTATATAATGATGCAAAAACTCAATATTAGAAATTCTAAGAACTGAAAAGGAGAGTGCAGTTATAATTATATTTTCTTAGGTAAAAATCATCACATTAATTTTTCTTTGATCTTTTTTGGGACAGGGTCTGCCTTTAGTCCCAGCTACCCTGCAGCTTATTATGTAGACCAGGCTGGCCTTGAACTCACAGAGATCGTCCTGCCTCTGCCTACCAGGTGCTGGGATTAAAGATGTGAACCACCATGCATGGATTGGAAAAATTAATATAGTAAAAATGTACATGTACCCAAATTAAGATACCAATTCAAGGCAATACAAATTAAACTCCCTGTGAATTTCTTCACAGACTTGAAAAAAAATTCTTAAATTCATAAGGAAAAACAAAAGACCCCAAATAGCTAAAGAAACCCTGAGTGAAAAATACAATATGGGGAATCACCTTATGGGACTTCAAGGTATATTACAGGGCTACTGTCATAAAGACAGCCTGGTACTGGCACAAAAAACCTGTTGATCAATGGAACAAAATTGAGGATCCAAACTTGAGCTCATACAGTTTCAGCCACCTCATTTTTGATAAAGGGGCCAAAAAAAAACTCATTGGAGGAAAGATAGCCTATTCACCAAATGGTGCTGGCAAAACTGCATTACCATATGTAGAAGAACAAAATTAATCCCCTACTTCTCACCCTATACAAAAATCAACTACAAGTGGATCAAAGAACTCTTCATAAAACCTAAAAATCTGAAGGTGATTAAAGAAAATTTGGCAGCAACCTACAAGACATAGGCATAGGAAAAGACTTTCTAAATCAGACATCAGCTGCATAGGAAGTAAGGTCCACAATTGACAAGTGGGACCTCATTAAACTCAAAAGCTTCTGTATAGCAAAAGAAAACAATCAGAGAAGGAAAGAGAAAACCCACAGAGTGGGAGGAAACCTTCACCACTCGTACATCTGACAGAGAATTAACATCCAGAATATATAAACTACTCAAAAAATAAAGATTTAAGAAAACAAATGACTCACTTAAAAGATGGAGTAAAGGGCTGAGCAGAGACTTCACCAGTGAGGAATTAAAGACGGCTGAAAAACATCTTAAAAATCCAAGGCCCCACAAAAGGTAAGGGCTCCTTGCCTCTAAGTTGGGATACCTACAGGAGGAGAGGCAATAAGACCCTGCTGCCGAAGACCTGACGTTAACATGGGAGGGATGTATTGAGACCACACATGCAAGTGTACAGATGGCCTCTGGAATGCCAGAGAGTGTTACCAAAGGCCACTAAACCAATAAAGCAAATATGGGTCTCCCTGAGTCAAGCAAGACTCCACCGTCAGCACCAGCTACACCTCACCTGCCTGGAAATACTGTGCAGCAGAGGCAGCCATGTGCCTGTATATCCCAAATCTAATTGGCTATTGGCTCTCCCCTTGGAGAAATAACCCATGGCTGATGCCACAAGCTTACATCCTCTACAGGTTAGGAGATGTTATAAGCCACAGTAAGACCCTGTCATATTTAACAGGGGGGAAATTTGTAATTCATGGATTAACATATCCAAACATGTGTCTATGCTAAAGTAACCTACCATAACTATTAGTGCTGCTTAAATACCTATATATCTAATTGCTTGTTCTTCATTAGTAGGATCGAAAGGTTATTCCTGGACAGACTGTCAGCCCATGAAAGGAAACAGCCAGAATTGACCAGAGTCCAAGTCAACAGCTCCAGAGAGAGTGGACTGTTTTACCTCTCATCCACCTGTGCCCCTTTTCTAAGCCTAGGGAACAACCTGCGGAAGAGGGGGCGTGGTAGAATGTAAGGGCTGCGATTGGGGTGAATGGTGAAACTACAGCAATGTAGTCTGGACACTCATTTGATCAACTTGATTGAACAAACAACCTGTCACCCCCCACTGGATGGTGGGGCTGTAGGTGTTTGGGCACAACAGCCTGCAGATAGGTTTTGCATGAAGGATGCTTGTACTCATGGATTATCACTTATAGCTAAAAATGAAAAAAAAACCGAGAGAAAGATGCAGGACAGTTATGGGGGAAAGGATGGTTTGGGAAGGGGGGGGGGGGGGGAGGGAAAGGGAAATAAGCCTGAACTGAATTGGAAAAAATGTATGAAATGCACAAAGCATCAATAAAAATTAATTAAAAAAAAAGTGTTCAACATCATTAATAATTAAGTAAATGCAAGTTAAAAACACTCCAAGATATTATCTCACTCCACTAAGACTAAGATCAAGAAAACAAAAGACACCAAATGCTGGAGAGGTTGTGGGGAAAAAGAAACACTCCATCCACTGCTGGTATTAATGTAAACTCCTACAACCACTGTGGAAAGCAATGTGGAGAACCATTAAAAGACTCAACATGAACCTACCACCTGAGTCAGCCATATCACTCTCTGGATATATACCCACAAGACTCATCCTACCAGAAAGATACATGCATATCTATGTTTATTGCATCTGTTTTGATAATTGGGAAGAGTTGGAACCAACCCAAATGCAACTCAACAGAAGAGTGGATAACAAAAATGTGGTACATCTACACAATGGCGTTCTATAAAGTGGTAAAGAAAGATGACATCATGAACTTTGCAGGTAAATTGATGCAACTCAAAACCATTGTGCTAAATGAAGTAGCATAGCACCCCCCCAAAAGAAAAACCGAGCAAATAACTGGGAATAGTGTCCCTCATTTGTGGATGCTTGTACCAAATCCCCCAATTGAAAGACAAGCTGAGCAGCAGCATTGTTATTTTTCTTTCTATCTGAATGCAACTGTGATGTTAAAATATGAATCCCTTAATGAGCCCTAGAAGTATTAATCACTTACTTTCAGACATGGCAATTAATGTACATGGGTGGAAGGTATATAGTCATGTTTTAGAGTAATATAAAATTAAAGGGAAAAATGTGAACTAAACATATATCGGAGTTAACATACTAGAGGACATAATTCTGATAAATTGTTAATACAAGCATATTTTGGAACAATACAATAGGGAGGGAACCACAACAACATAAGGACCAGGTCAAAGAACATATTGATACAGTTATATTCTGCCCCAAACAATAAACCTTTGAAGAGAAAATCTTAAAAAAAGACTGAGAGAAAGATTCAGGACGTATATGGCAGAATGCATGATCTGGGGTGGGATGGGAGGAAGGGAAAGGGGAATATGTGCAAATTGAACTGAAAAATTATGTCTGAAATACCCAAAACATCTATAAAATATTATAAAAAATTATCACTGTATTGTCTTATATATAGCTACATAGTACAAGGTAAGTTCAATCTCTTTGTTAAAGAAATATTACCTAGTTCGAAAGATAAACTACCAACTTCTTGAAAGACTGTGTACAGATACTGAGAGTTAATTTATCAAGTAAATGTGGTGGATTACAATGGCATAAGCTAAGCATCCCAAAAACATAACTCCAGTCAGCCGATGATGGTTGACTTAGACAGTTATTCTAGGTATATTTTTAAGGAAGCATCATTTTGGTAATCTTGTATGACCTAGTAGGAGTTATTTATGATCAGAGTGGACTTTAAACCATGTGAATAAATTTGAAATTAACTTTAAACTGTAGTTATAGCACATTTATAAAGAATATGAAAAAAATGCCTTTATTTTCCATTAACGCCATATGTGAAGATTACTGTTCCTTCATTTGCTATTTTGCATTTTAAGTTCCCTGCCTTATAATCATTAGAAAACTTACAAATTTATTTTATAAAATAGTTCAGTTTTATATTACATTTTAATGTTAGTGCTTAAGAATTTAAATTTGCTCATAATATCAGTATATTAAGCCTAAATTAGTTGTTCTATTTTTTTATCTTTTATTTTTTGCAGCTTGATAAAAATAACACCAAATATTTCACATAATTTTACTAATAATATTTCATTAGAATTATTTAGAAGAAAAGATCAGTAGATTGCATATATTTTAGAGAAGGTGTTACAGTAAAATGCCTTATATGTTAGAGGCTGGACAGACCAACACTGGCTCAGGCATGCTGGATAACCTGGGATGCTTTAGAAGCTGCATCTGGCACTGACAGTCTGCAGAATTCCCAGATAACCACATGTCCTCAGTTCACATTGGAATTTCAGTGAAGTTTTGTTGTAATGTGAGAAAATGATGGCATCAGCAGTAGCAACAACAGTGGAGTAGACAGATCTATAATCAAGAAGTAAATGAAGGCAGGTGAGGAGCAACGCTTTTCCCTCAGAATTCATCATATCTGGGCTGTTGGAAGAAGTTTCTCACAGTAAGATTATGTCTCTCATCAGAAAATATCCTCACATAATTGCACAGGGGATATCTCTTAGTTACTTCCAAATCCTATCAAGTTAGCAATCAAAATTAATCATCTCAATGACCAGTGAGAATGAATTTCTTTATTTTCTTTGTTGGAGGTAAATTATATTTCTCTGCAAATAAACTGCTGAGAAATAAATACAAGCACATGCCAGGTTTTTTAATAGCTTTCTGTGTATGATCAGAAAGTGAGACTATTTCTAAGAAGAGATACAAAGAGAATTTTAGCAATAGGATCACAAACTCATAAAATAAGAGCAAAAATATCTTATGACTAACCAAAATTTAAAAATAATTGCTTAAAGCTGGAAATAATGGTACATGCCTATAATCCTAGCACTTGGGAGATGAAGGGAGTAAGATTACAATCTGAGGGTAAGCCTAGTGATTTGAGAATTTTATGCTATGGATTTTGCTAATATTGACACCCTCTTCTTTATTACTAACTTGCCCATCAAATTTATGTACAACATTATATAAGTTTTCTTTTATAAGTTTTCTTTTCTTAATTAGTCTATGGAGTTTAACCTATGTTTTCGAAATTCTCTTTAGTATGGAACTGTCCTTTGTTTCTGGTCAACACAGCAAGTTTACCAAGAGTGAAGAAAACAGATTCTCTTTATTTCTATGGTACCAGTAGGTGCTCATCTAGGGTGAGAGCATTCTGCCTATAATGCTGGGCACCTGTTTGTTTTGGGTTTTCACAGGTTTTGTGCATACTGTCACAAATACTGTGGGCTTGTTTGCGCCTCTACCCTTTGGTGTCCAGACAAATCATTTACCTAGTATTAATTTATCATCTCTGACCTAACCATCATTCTGCACCCCGTTCTTTAATCTTCTGTGATCCTTGGGTAGAGAGGGTCCAATAAAGTTGTTCCATTTCCTGCTGAGCAGTCCATAGTCTCTTATGGAGTGCTGGTCAACAGGTTGACCAGTTCTGGGGGTCGGTGTTTTATTCACTATTTGCTACAATAAGAACCTTGCCTGGTGAAAGTTGAGAGATACACTAATCTATAGGTCACTCTACTATAAAATCTTCTTTCAGCATATACATATGAAATATAAAATGATTAAATATAGTTTCCCTATAACAAATATTTGGTGGTCTTAATAGTTACCACAGGCCAATAAATGAAAAACCAAATTCCAGAAATGACTCCCTCTTTTGGAGTTTTTGACCAGCGAGATCCCATGTTCTACTAAACAATACCTATTATTTTCATTACACTTGTTTTCCAAACAGAAGTTAACCATAAAACCTGATTGCTGAAGACCCTACATACCTGAGTCTTAGAACAAAAAAGGAGAAATTAAGTTGGTACTGACCTCTAAGTTTCATCTCAGCTGGCTACTTTTCACAGTACTGGAAGGTGCTATACATGCTAATGGCAAAGAAAGATCAACCCTACATAACTGTGAATCCTGCAATAATACTTGGTTGGGAAAACACATGCACACTAGTTCAATGGTAGTACAAATGTTATGGAAATTACCACCTTCTAATTGGATTTAGGTCCTGCTGGAGAGGATGGGGTCAATACATGGTATGGTTATCATGGACAAGAATCTGTGGTTAGACAAGTCACAGGCAATACGAGAGAATATTCTACTATAATTTTACTAAATGGACATAGTAGTAAACTGAGGGAGAATTTTACTTTCTTAATTGTCCATTATCCACTTGCTTCCAATCTCCTTCATGTTAAAGAGATTGTCTTCCCCAAGAATAAAAAATAAGTAACATGTGCAACATACATTTTAATTTTCACTCTGGGTAATGACTCAAATCATGGAAAAAACTCTAAAGGCAATGAGAGGAACATTGCAGTTTGTTGGAGGGCTTACTAGTGTGGACTTCAAAGTGTTTTTTAAGCTACCCCTGATTTCATAGTAAGCATCCATATAAAGAAAATAAAACTATTTTTAATAACCTATGGAAGAGTTTAATATTGTACAAAATATATGAATAAATTTTATTTTTCCTATTCCATGGAAGTTTAGGGAAAAAAAAACCCTATTCAATTGATTCAAATATTGAGTAGGGAATATTTTCTTTTAAAATATGGAAAATGTTTCAACTTTGTAATTTATCTATAATCTATCTATTGCCCTATCTATGTATCTGTAGCTACCATCTATCATCTATGTAGCATTTTTCTATCATCTATCTACCTAATTGTTATCTATCTATCTATCATTATCTATCATCTATCTATGTATAACCTATCTTTCTCCTCCCCAATTTTTCCTTCTTCCCTGTGGACATAACAATATATCTGCCTTCCTTCTCATAAACACTGCCTATGTATAAAACACGTGAAGTTACTTTGTTAGAAACTATGTTATCTCTGGTTTTTTTTATAATCCTAACCTAAGGGGAGAGTTACCCTAGTTAATTTTTTTAGTGACTATCAATGCTTAAAGATCCTTGTGTGAAAAAAAAAAAAAGATCCTTGTGTGAAATTCCCTGAAATCATTAAAATTTTAGACCACTATCTATACTGACATCTGGGAGATTATTAATTATGCATATACTTGACTTTCTTTAAACTTTTCTTAGAAACTCTTTGCCTTATTCAGATTGGTGCTTCGTAGCATAAATTTATTTCACTTGTTACAGTCTCCTCAAACAGTTATGAATCCTGGCCTTAGCTACAACTTGCATTTTTCATGTTCAAAATTTTTCTGCCTTGAAGTCAGGCAAATACCAAGTTCCCTTTTTGTCCTTTCATTGGATTTTATATCCTAACAAAGACATGCTCTCACCTGTCAGTTTCTCACTTGAAGTGCCCTAAGTGAGGAACAAGTGCGCCCTAAGTGTAACATAAGTTCAATTTTTGTCACTTTACAGAGG
Source organism: Rhizomys pruinosus (assembly GCA_009823505.1). NCBI lineage: Eukaryota > Metazoa > Chordata > Mammalia > Rodentia > Spalacidae > Rhizomys > Rhizomys pruinosus. Next base: position 468,351 of record VZQC01015059.1, read on the forward strand.
TCTTTTCTAGGTACACTCTATTTGTACTTCTTCCTATAAAATCGTACCAGAAAGGGTAGCTTAAAATAGTTATTCTTTCCTAAGGGGAACTGAAAGACTCCAAGGCAAATATGCTCCTTTATCTCTCTTCTGGGTTCAAAAACTTGCTTCTCTCCTGTTCCCACTGGCTCTAACAAAGCTATATCTTGTTATTTTCTTTCTGATGAACTTGTCGTTAAGAACTGTTTTCATGGCTGCCAGATTTTATTTTATGTTTTTAATTTTTATTTATTTTTGTATGTGTATGAGTGTACTGTCTGCATGTAGGTTTGTGCATCCGTGTCGTGCAAAGCCTCGGAGGTCAGAAGGGGGTCTCGGATTCCCCTGGAACTGGAGTTCTCCTGGAATTGGAGTTACAGACGGTTCTTAGCCGCCATGTGGGTGCTGAGGCTCGAACCCGATTCCGCTGCAAGAGCAGTCGGTGCTCTTAACCACTAGGCTATCTCTCCAGCCCCCAGGGCTGCCAGATTTTAAACTTTATTCATTGTTCAGATTGGCTTCTGGCTAGAAAAATCACACACCATACAGTGTAATATAATTTTGACCTGAGTATGCAACATACAGAATCTTATCCTGAAAACTTCATGCTTGCACACCTACTCCCTTGCTTTAAACATATTTAAACTCAGACAATCATAGGATTTAACACACATCCTTTAAAGAGCATGTTTTACAATTTTTTTATGTTTATGAATGTACTGTTTGCATGCAGGTTTGTGTACCTGTGTCGTGAAATGCTGCGGAGGTCAGAAGAGGGTGTAGGATTCCCCTGGAACTGGAGTTAAAGACGGCTCTCTTCCTCCGTCTGGGCGCTGGGTCCTCTGCAAGGGCAGGTGGCGCTCTGAACTGCTAGGCCATATCTCCAACCGTACAATTATTTTTTAGTGATAAATTGTCCTCACTGCAATATAGAGATTATATGGCAATATATAATTGTTTAATCAATAATTTGTAAATTATAAAAAATAAGTTGAAATGAATTATCTTTTGTGTAAATGAAAGATGATCAACATCACAAAGTATTACATTTCTTTTTGAAATATTTTATTTACTATTTTTATTTTATGCATATGAGTGCATTACCTGCATGTATGTGCATCAGTGTTGTCCAATTCCCATGGAGGTTAGAAGGAGGCTTTAGATTCCCCTGGAACCGGAGTTACAGACAGTTGCTAGCCGCCATGTAGATGCTAAGAATAAAACTCAGCTGGGCGTGGTGGCGCACAGCTTTAATCCTAGCACTTGGGAGGCAGAGGCAGGCAGATCTTTGTGAGTTCAAGGCCAGCCTGGTCTACAGAGTGAAATCCAGGACAGCCGGGGCTACAGGGAGACCCTGTCTCAAAAATACAAAAAAAAAAAAAAAGAAAAAAGAAAAAAGAAATAATATTATCATTTAGATCTTAAATGTCCCTAAAGGTCATTTGCTAAAAGCTTTGTCACCAGCCTGCGGCTGTAGTGGGAAGGTGGGAAGCGGAGGCCTGGTAGAAGGAAGCTGTGTCACTGGAAACAAGCCCTGAAGGAGATATNATTTATGTTTTAATTTTTTTATATTTATTGTATTGATGTATGATGTACTGTCGTGCATGTAGGTTTTCGTGCATCGTGTCGTGCAAAGCCTCGGAGGTCACGAAGGGGGGTGGTTTGCACCCCTCGGATTCCCCTGGAACTTGGAGTTCTCCGGGAGTTGGAGTTCAGACGGTTCTAGCCGCCATGTGGGTGCTGAGACTCGAACCGATTCCGCTGCAAGAGCAAAGTCGGTGCTCTTTAACCACAGGCTACTCTCCAGCCCCCAGGGCTGCCAGATTTTAAACTTTATTCATGTTTTCAGATTGGCTCTTGCCTAAAAAAATCACACACCATACAGTGAATATAATTTTGACCTGAGTATGCACAAACAGAATCTTATCCTGAAAACTTCATGCTTGCACACCTACTCCTGCTTTTAAACATATTAAACTCAGACAATCATAGGATTAACACAAATCCTTTAAAGAGCAGTCTGTACAATTTTTTTTATGTTATGAATGTACTGTTTGCATGCAGGTTTTAGTGTACCTTGTCGTGAATGCTGCGGAGGTCAGAAAGGTGTAGGATTCCCCTGGAACTGGAAGTTAAAGAACGGCTCTCATTCACCATGTGGGCTCGGGTTCCTCTGCAAGGGCAGAGTTGGCCTCTAACTGCTAGGCATATCCCAAACGTACAATTATTTTTAGTGATAATGGTCTCACATGCAATATAGAGAGTATATATGGCAATATATAAATTGTTTAATAATAATTTGTAAATTATAAAAACAAGTTTGAAATGAAATATTTTTTTGTGTAATGAAGATGATCAACATCAACAAGTATTACATTTCTTTTTGAAATATTTTATTTACTATTTTTATTTTATGCATAGGAGTGCATTACCTGCATGTATGTGCACAGTGGTTGTCAACCATGGAGGTAGAGGCTTAGATCCCCTGGAAACCGGAGTTACAGACAGTTGCTAGCCGCCATGTAGATGCTAAGAAAAACTCAGGCTGGGCGTGGTGGCGCACAGCTTTAACCTAGCACTTGGGAGGCAGAGGCAGGCAGATCTTGTGAGTTGTGGCCAGCCTGGTCTATACGGTAATAGTGTCCAGGACAGCCGGGCCTACAGGGAGCCCCGTCCTCAAAAAGTCAAAAAAAAAAAAAAAAAAAAAAAAAAAAGAATAAAACTCAGCATCTCCTAGTGCAGCCAGTGCTCTTAACTACTAAGCCATCTATTCTGTCCCATCTTATTTTTCTAGTGTTTTTGACTGAGATAGTTGATTAGGGGTACTCTAAGGTAGAGAATCTGAGTCAAGATTTTCATCCATAAATATATCCATTTCATTTGCTGGAGGTATTTAATTATGTACTTTATAGGGATAAATCCAAGTCCCTTATTCATTAATCTAATGCTCAATAAAATTGTTTCTTTTCTTGTGAAAAGTTCAGAGTTTGCATGCTTTATTTGGACCATGTTACAAAACTATAGACTGTGATTCATTTCTTTAACACCTAAAATAAATGCCAAAATAGAGGATGGCTTGCATAAAAATTGAAAAGATTACAATGAAAAAATTTTTTCATACTAATGCCCTATACAAAATAGAGGAGGGGGATTAGATGGCTATGTAGATAAAGTGTATGCTGACAAGTGTAGAAACATGAATTTGTTTCCTCAAATTCACATAGTGGAAGAGGGGATCTGACCTCCACAAGAATAATGCCAATGATGTATGTAGGCTAAGTAGATAAAGTGTATGCTGCCAAGTGTAGAAACATGAATTTGTTTCCTCAAATACACATAGTGGAAGAGGGGATCTGACCTCCACAAGAATAATGCCAATGATGTATGTACACATGTGCAACACCCCCAGCCCAGAAATGGAGCCAGGATGGGTTTGTTGTCCTATGCTTGTAGTCTCAGCATTTGGGAAGTTGTAAAAGCAGGAATATCAGAAGCTAAATGTCATTCTCAGGATTTAATATAGATTAAGTTTAATCTAAGAATCACAAAACCCTCTCCTAGAAAAAAAGCAATGTAACAATATTCTAATAGCTTCAATTACAGAAAACTTGTGAATTAGTTGAGACATCTTGACATAATAAGGGACTAATGAAAATGGTTGATAAAATCTCTCTTGAACCCAGGCCCGATAAAAAGATGTAGATGATCTAGGAATGTCACTGAGGAACAGGGCAGTAAATAAACTAATGAATACAAAGCTAAATAGTGTCTCAAAATAAATGATCCTGTTAAGGAATTCGCATTATAACAGCAAATTAACTGACCACTTATTTTCAGACTTTGTAATTGTGGTATATATATGGAGGGTATGTATTAATATATTAGAGTAATATAAAATTAAAGGGAAAATGTGAACTCATAAATATATTTTGGAATTAGCGTAGTTAATTTTCAAGGGTCATCATTTTGGTATATATGTGACATATACATATATACATAGGCATACTTTGGAGCAATACAAATGGGAGGGAAAAACAAGGGTAAAAAGACTGGATCAAAAAACTGACTGAAACAGTTAACTTCTGCCCAAACAATAAATCTTTACAGAGAAAACTTTAAAAAGACTGAGAAAAAAATGCAAGACATGTACAGCAGAATGCATGAACTGGGGTGGGGTGGGAGGCATGGAAAAAGGAGTGTGTCTAAATTGGACTGAAAAATGATGTATGAAAGACACAAAACACCAACAAAAATATTTTATTTAAAAATAAAAATAATAAATTATCTTGCCCTAAGCAGGATGTTTTGGAAATATACTTCCTGGTACCAGGCACTTCCACTACTTTGAAAAATAAATTGAATTTTTACAAATTTCATAAAATATATTTTGACCAAATTTATATCATTTCTGCTATCTGCACACCTCCTAGTGCTCCAGATATCATATATGCTAAGGACTTTAAATCCAAATTTGTGTCCCCAAATATCTTTGTGTCTCAATCTTTCACTTGAGACTAGTTAACCTATCTAGCATCACACCTTCAAAGCAAAGCAACTCTTCCTTTACCAGGGGCTCGTTATCCTCGTTCCCACATCTATGCTGGTTTTTGCCTGTCATGGATCTTGTGTATACTGGTACCATGCCTATAGTCTTATGTGAATAATTTTCAGCTGCCGGAAATATTGTTTCCTTGTGTTCATTAACCATCTTTCTTATTTTCAGCCTTTCTATCTCCTCTTTCACAATGGTTCCTGAGCCTTGAGTGGCAGAGGCTTGATATATGGATATGTTCTGTAGTCTCTTATTATTCTGCATTTTTGCAAGTTGTGGTTTCTCTGTTCATCATGTATTGCATATGGTGCATGAGAAGGCTTCACTGCTGAGGGTTGCGAGTTACATGAATATTCATTCTGCCCCCTATTCTGCTGTGTTCCTTGATCTTAGGTACAGGGACTGCATTTTAGATGTGTCACTTAGTGCTAGGCATCCCACAGACAATTGTCACTGTATTTGAGTAGCTGTGTAACTTCATAATAATGTCTCTCTGTTGCAAATAGAAGCTTATTGGATGAGTGATGAGGGGTAAACTGGTATGTAACTATAAGGATACATATTTAGAATTCAGTAAGAATTCATGTTTGTTTATGGATATGGAATTGTACACTTCTGTCTAGAATCTAATGCCTCTTCAACCATGTGTATTTGGCTATGTTTATAGTATCACACATGAGTTCCTTCCTATATGAAACATTTTTAACAAAAATATGACAGCCTCTTCTTTCTAGTGAATGGCTTGTCAATAAACATCTTTAAAGCAGGGCACAGTTTAATATTCCTTTTTTTAATTTTTACTTTATTTTTGTATGCGTATGAGTGTACTGTCTGCATGTAGGTCTGTGTACCCATGTCATGCAATGCCGCGGAGGTCAGAAGAGGGTGTTGGATTCCCCTGGAACTGGAGTTCTCCTGGAAATGGAATTAAAGACGGTTCTTAGCTGCCATGTGGGTGCTGGGATCGAACCTGGGTCCTCTGCAAGAGCAGTCGGTGCTCTTAACAGCTAGGCTATCTCTCCAGACCCAGTTTAATATTCTTATTGTTTAATTACTTTCATTATTTGAGAATGGAAGATTATTTATATGGAAACCTGATTTACTGTTTAGGATTTACTCTTCAAAGTATTATTGTTTCTCTCTATCTGCCAGCAGATAAACAAAACTCTCAGTCTCAGTTCTGACATTTTTTCAATGTACTTTAAGTTATTACATTTATTTTCAATTAGTAATATTTTTAAGTGGTAATTAAAATATATAAAGGTGATCCTAAACTTTATTTTGATGGATGAAATTTATTGAAATTAAGATATTTAGGTTCTGTTCTACTCCTGAGTTATTCTAATCCATAAAATGTATTTGAATATAAGCTTTAGCTGTTTCAAAATTTCATGGTTTTATTTTAATGAGGTTAGAAAAGAACTTTAAGTAAGTACAACATATTCCTGTTCCATACTGCTTCTGCTCTTCGGGTATATCCACTTAATTTTCTTCTCAGTCAGTTACTATTTACTGTACCTCCTTAAAATTGCACTAAGTATTATTTTTACAATGGTGCATCTTTTTTTCTGAAATGAATAACTCATTTTACTTCTATCCAGGAGATAGTGGGCATAAGCATCAGCAAATAAATATGCAACTGGATATATAATAAAAGTAAAGTGGGTACTATTTTATAGGCAAATATATCTACATATGACATGCCCAGGAGTGGTATGGCTGGGTCGGGTGGCAAGTTCATTCCAAGTCTTCCAAGGGTTCTCCACACTGCTTTCCATAGTGGCTGTACGAGTTTACATTCCCACCAGCAGTGGATGAGTGTTCCCCTTTCCCCACAGAGAGGTTGTGGGGAAAGGGGAACACTCATCCACTGCTGGTGGGAATGTAAACTCTTCTTTGTTTTTTGAGTAGTTTGTATATCCTGGAAATCAATGCTTTGTCAGATGTTTATGTGGTGAAGAAAAATGTTTTCTAAGAGATATTTTGATGAGGCTGGAGATATAGCTCAGTGGTTAAGAGCACTAGCTCTTCTTCCAGAGGACTCCAGTTCAATTCCCAGTACACACATGACTGCTAACATGTCTCCAAATTTCTAGTACAAAGGAAATGGATATTCTCTTCTGGTCTATGCATGTGTTGTGTGACATGAAAACATGTACATACATGCAGGCAAAACTTTCCTACAGATAATATAAAAAGCATAAAACCATTTAAACTTTAAAAATAAAATAGATACTTTGAACAACTAATTAGTTTTGTATACATTTACCAGACTGTTATAAATATTCTCTGTCATTCTTGGAGTGAAGTTTCATAAGGTAGATCATATGGCAGTTTCTAATCTATTTGCATCTGAATATAGGGAATACATCAAACTGCAATCTAAAACTGCCTAAAGAGGAGGGGCATGTCAAATTAATTCACCTAATATAATGGAGAAGCAGGAATTCATTATTAAATATCTGCTGACTCTGGAGTTCTGATGATTGTTTATAACATTCATCATTATCTCTATTACAAAGGATGACAATCAATGATCTCTAAATGCCTGCTTGTAGGATCTTTACAAAAATTTCCTATCTATAAATGTCTCAAAGCTGAAACCTTATAGGTTAAAACATGGTCAGGAAATATGGACAACATATTTCACAAATTTCTATATTTAGTTTTCTGATATTTAATCATCAAAATAATATACTTTCAAGAAATGAATAAAACAGTTTCTAAACACCAATTCTGTCTTTCAAAGGAAGAAAATACAAACACATAACACATATAATGATTTAAAGCATAATGTTAAATAAAATAAACTAGTAATGGATAATGAGAGTTTTGCCTTAATTCAATTATAGTAGGTACCTAAAGTACTTAGATTATTGGAGAACAAGGTGAAGTCATGACTGCCAGCTGCTGAGAGAAGAGCTTTTTATTTTATACTGGCAAAATAATTTTAACCCTAAAAAGAGGACAAAAATTTTGAAGATGGACTACAATATATAATACTGTCAAGATATTTACTTTCACATAAATGCATATAGAATGATGGATATTTGGTAAAGTAGACACCATATATACCACATACCAGAAGAAAATTTAAAAAGTCAATGAAGATTTTTGAAAACCATGAAATTGACACTTTAGTCTACAATTTTTCAGAATTTAATAGGGTGGGATTTACCATAAGAACTTAACAAAAGTACTCAGCACCGTCTTATTGGATACTGATTTTAAATTGTGTACATGGAACATTCACTGTAACTAACCACTCTCTGCTTGGATTTAGAGCCAATTCCAAAAAAGAAACATATCAGACACCATTACCAGCATCAAAAACTTGTGGTTAAACAAATCATAAGTAATAGGACAGAATCAACTATTACTATTCTGATAATGGACATAATATTAAACTGGCTCCTAATGAGTCATCGTTATTCATTCATATATATATTTATAATATAATATTATTATATGAACTCTTCATCAGAGGATTTTTTTTTTCAGTACCTAGTGAATAACACAAAGGTACATACTGGACAATGTGCAGAGTATAAGAGACAGAGGAATACCAAATCTTAAATAACACATCTATATCACACCCTTCCTCTCAAGGTTAAAGGATCATTTCTGGAAGAGATGAAAGATTGAAATAGCCAAACATAATGGATGACTGCATCCAAAGAATGTTTACTAGAAACAACAGGGCAGTTACACAAATGAACTTACAGTGGATGTGACAGCATCCACAGAATGAGAAGAAGACCAAAACAGACAAAATCCCAGCATGGAAGGGCTAGGTGTTCATAAAGTTCAATCCCTTGATAAGTATCTATTGGTAATTGATGGCTGCTAGGAAACAGAGAGTCAATTTTCCTTAAGAATATGGATATATTGAAAAGCTGCCTGTATACCCAGGCACATCCTGGCACCAACTCTAAGTGAACACAGTAAAGTTATAAAAGAGGACACATGGGCCAGAGAGATGGCCTAGCGGTTAAGAGCACCGACTACTCTTGCAGAAGGGTTCGATCCCCAGCACCCACATGTCAGCTGAGAACTGTCTTTAACTCTAGTTCCAGGGGAATTCTGATACCCTCTTCTGACCTCTGCGGCATTGCACGACACGGGTGCACAGACCTACATGCTGACAGTACATTCATACACATACAAAAATAAATATAAATAAATAAATAAGGACACACAAAATTAGGAAGGTGTGATGGTTAATCCTGGGTGTCAACTTGACTGGACTAGGGATGAACAAATAAGAGAAAAAGGATCTTTGGATTGGACTACCTCAAGATGGATGACCCACTCTAAATGTGGGTGTTAACTCCTGCCAGCAGGCAATATAAAAGGCCATGGCAGAGGGAGCTGGTCCCTTTTTTCCTGTGGCTTGCCTCTCTCTCACTGGTGAGTTTGTCTTGCTGCTGTCTGTGATCAACCCTTCAGATCCCAGCATGTACTGAGACTGGCAGATCTCCTGAAATCCATCTGGCCTTCAGCACCAGATTGGGACTACTGAGACATCCAGCCTTGCGGACTGAGCAGTTCCCTGAATTCTCAGCCTCTCCAATGCAGTGCGGCTATTGTTGGATTACTTGAGCTCTTTCACGTGAGCAAATCAATAAATTTGTATGTAGCTATATATTCCTTCTAATGATTCTGTTTCTTTAGAGAACCCTGACCAGAAAGAATAGGAATAGGAATGGAGACAGGGGACAAAAAATGGAAGATAAGTAATGGGAGGGTGGCATTGTTCAAGCTCAATATTTATACATATAAAATTTCAAAGAAATACACAATAATATTTACCATATTTAACTATGTTATCTTTTTCATATCTGTCCAGGAAAAAAATCACTATAGTCAGACAATCACTTTTGGAGAAAAGATTATTTGTGTAATTTGGAGAGATACAACTCAAGAATGGGAATTAAATCTAAATTATTTGTAAAACAACAATAAATGGATTAAATGAGGCTTCATAAGTTATTTAAAAATATTCCACTTGCTACAAAATAATTTCTTAGGTTTATTTTCATAATCATTTAGGTGTGTGTGAGTGTGTGTGTTTTTCTGTGTGTGTGTGTGTGTGTGTGTGTGTATGTGTGTGAATGTGGGTATGCCCACTTCAGTTTACAAGTCCATAAGTATAAGAGGCATTGGATTCCATGGAAGCGGATATTTGGGCAATTGTGAGCCACTGACTGGATTAATGGGAACTGAATTCAAATCCTCCATGAAAGGCAAATGTGGTCATAACTGCTGAGCCATCTTTCCACCCCATTCATAAGTATTTTTATAATGGTCTTGTGTAATGAGACAAAACCACAGACAGAAATATAAAAATTATACTTGACAGAATGCTCAAAATCTAGTATGGAGGGGCCTATTGTAGTGCAGATGAAGGAGGGGCTCTAAATATGATTATGCTGTGTTGTATTAAATGGACAAAATTTCAATGAAAACATGTGATAGAATAGAAAGCTATAATCCAATCAAATCCAAAGAATTTGATAAGTAATTTATCATTAATTCCTATAAAGCATTATATTTCTTTTAATCATTTGAAGTATATAATACTTTACCAGGTGCCCCAATGTCATTTTGTGAATCTGGCTATGTTTCTATTTTGTGTGGATGTGTTGATAAGAGTGAAAAGAGTTTGGAGGGAAGGAAAGAAGGAAAACAGGTGAGGTAAGGAAAATTATGAGAAAGAAAACTGGAAGGTATATTAAAATATTTGTTCAAACCTTATTCTTAACTGTCTGTGCAGGATTTAAATAAACAAGAAAGATTTGAGCACAAACTCGATGAAAATGCATCCCTCACAACAATTAAAGAAGTATCATCATGTTACTATTATTTTCTCATCCATTTAATCACAAAATGTTCATCAAAGAGCCTAAGAAAGTAGGTTTTCTTTCTTGCATTTAGAACCTTTTCTTCTGTCTTAGATCACAGTACACATTACTAAAGAGAGATGTGAAATGCACTCTGCATATGTACTCCCCAAATTATCGTTAACTTTATTCTACATAAAGAAGAAGTAATTGGAGCAGATATCTGCTTATGTCCCTTTGTACTCCATGGTTTTTCCTACAGTTTTATCGAGATTTTAGTGCCCTTATTATAAGTACTTTTTAAAATACAACAGATCTATTAGGTCAAATATAATAAAAGCATTGTAAGAGTAAGAGAGATCCGGGGCTGGAGGGATGGCCTAGCGGTTAAGAGCGACGACCGCTCTTGCAGAGGACCCGGGTTCGATCCCCAGCACCCACATGGCGGCTGAGAACCGTCTGTGACTCCGGTTCCAGGAGAACTCCAGTTCCAGGGGAATCCGAGACCGTCTTCTGACCTCCGCGGCATCGCACGACACGGGTGCGCAGACCTGCATGCAGACAATACATTCATACACATAAAAATAAATAAATAAATAAAAATTAAAAAAAAAATAAAATAAAATAAAATACAACAGATATTTGATGTTCTGCTGAAAGCATTTTTGTGAATTTTCAAGATAATCATACTGTGAAAAATATTCCTGTAACAAAAGGTGTATGGACAAGTGGATAAGTAATTGGTTTCATACCTAGGACTGCCAACAGGGATTTGTTTTGCTCATAAAGCAAGTTCACTTCCCCCATTCTACTGAATAATATTCCTGGCAGTGAGTGCTTCAGAATATAGTCTGCTTTAAAAAACAGTACGTTGTATACAAAATGATCATAAAGGTAGAAATGTACCATACAAGAAAAGATAGAGAAATTAATACTAAAACAAAAACCTTTAGAATCATGAAACTCTTCCACATGTTAACTTTGTTCAAATTACTCCATTGAGGTCTTTTTCCTTTTCTCAAGCTTTATATCTGAGCTATAGCAACATTGCCTGATATTATATATATATATATATATATATATATATATATATAGAGAGAGAGAGAGAGAGAGAGAGAGAGAGAGAGAGAGAGAAACTTGCATAATTACTGAATATATTTTATAGTCAGTCTGTGTGAAATGTTCTGGGGCCTTAACAAATTAAGCAACATACAAGGATTAAAAATCACCTCCTACATATAAGCTCTTGCTAGCCACATTCTTAGGATTTGAAAATCCTCTACTTCTCCAGTTGGAGAAGGCTGTTCAGACTTTTACAATGGTTTTTAACATTTCGCATTTATTTTATGTCACATTTTTCATAAAATATTGTGTTAAGCCTGCCATGTTATTTTCATAATTGCATGGAACTCTTCAAATTATAAATCCAGTGGAAACTTTGAGTTAAATTTTAATGGTAAAAGACAGCTCTTTTAGACATTCTGCATGATAAATTTGTTATTGTTAAAATGTTTGTGATGCAAGAAGCATTGCTGCTCATAACAATATCATGTGCTTTACTATTTATGATTATAATATTTTATTTGAAGTTATAAAGGTATATTCAATGTATGTGAGAGATAATAGATAATATTTGGTTTTCTGAAGTAGAAAAATCGAGGTCAGAAAACATAAACATTTGATCAAAATGACACTGTTATTAAGAAGAAGACACAATCAAAGATATGTCCCTCTGATCAGAATACTACACGTTTTCAGAATGGGAAATCCTTCCTAATTTGTATCTTCTGATACATACTATTCTTTTCATTTGTTACAGCAAATAGCAGATTCAAGTATACAAGTATCATAACACAGAAAATATAGTATTAGTTTTATCATGTATCATATTTACTTTTTGTCAATTTGACCCAAACCTAGACATGGAAGAAGGAATCACAACTGAGGTATTATCTCTATCAAACGGGCCTGTGGCCATGTCTTTGGGGCATCTTCTTAACTGGTAGCTGATGATGGAGCTCCCAGCCCACTGTGGGATCTTCAGTGTCCTAGGCAGGTGTGTCTCAGCTGTATAAGAAAGATGCCTGGGCAAGCCAGGGGAAACAATACAATAAGAAGGATTATTCTATGGCTTCAGCTTTAAGTTCCTTCCTTTGCTCTAATTCATGAACAAATGAATTAATCCTTTACTCCACATATTGTGTTGGTCACAGTGTTTAACACATCAAACAAAAACAAATTAGGAAAGAAATTTGTACAGGAAAGTGGAACACTGTTGGGCCAGACCTGATTATATAGTATTGGGAAAGATTATTAAAGCATCATGAGCTTTGATCTGAGAAAACCATTGAAACCTTAGAATTTAATGGGCTGGTCTGTAGAGTATTGGAAGCTGAAAATAAGTATATTTTGTATGTCTGGCATATGACATTTCAGAAGGACTCAACAGTCCCTAAAAGGCTCCATTGAGGTATTTCATGTTATGTTTTGAAGGAAGAATCTGAGGTTTCTTGTCTGATTTGGTCAAAGAACTAACTTTGGTTAACAAAAGTCTAGCATTATTGAAGTGTCTTTAAAGGATATTTGATGCTAGTTAGCTGGAGCTGAAAAAGCAGCTGTGGGGATATTTCTTGGGTCCATCTGAAGCACAGGTAGGAGCTGGGTGCTTCAGCCAGGTGGATTGTTTGGTTTGGTCTATTCATCTTTGGCTCTGGATTGGCTTGTGTGGCTGTGGGGCCAGAGTTGTCCTCCTAACTGGTGGTATAAAACGTGGCCCTGTGTGAGGCTTGAGATTGGGGATTTCCTGGGACCACCTGCAGCACAGGTAGGAGCTGGGTGTTTCAGCCAGGCAGATTGTTTGGTTTGATCTATTCATCTTTGGCTCTGGATTGGCTTGTGTGGCTGTGGGGGCAGACTTGTCTTCCTAGCTGGTGGTATAAAAGGTGGGCCTGTGTGAGGCTTGATATTGGAGATTTCCCGGAAGCACCGGAAGCACAGGTAGGAGCTGGATGCTTCAGCAAGGCAGATTGTTTTGTTTTATCTATTCGCCTTTGGCTCTGGATTGGCTTGTGTAACTTTGCTGGCAGAGTTGTCCGCCTAGCTGGTGGTATAAAATTGGGCCTGTGTGATGCTTGAGATTGGAGATTTCCAGGGACAACCTGAAGCACAGGTAGGAGCTGGTGCTTGAGCCAGGTGGATCGTTTGGTTTGATCTATTCATCTTTGGCTCTGGATTGGCTTGTGTGGCTTTGGGGGTAGAGTTGTCCAAAACAACCCTGAGTGAAAAGAACAATATGGGGGGGGATCTCTATATCAGACTTCAAACTATATTACACAGCTATAGTCATAAAACCAGCTTGGTACTGGCAGAAAAACAGACCTGTTGACTAATGGAACAGAACTGAATATCCAAACTGGAGCACATACAATTTCAGCCATCTCATATTTGACAAGGAGGCCAAGAAGACACAATGGAGGAAGGACAGTATCTTCAGCAAGTGGTGTTGGCAAAACTGGATCACCACTTGTAGAAGAATGAAATTAAACCCCTACCTCTTGCCCTGTACAAAAGTCAGCTCCAGATGGATTAAAGACCTCAGTGTGAAACCCCAAACTCTGATGGCAATAGAAGAAAAAATTGGCAGCAGACTACAAGACATAGGCATAGGAAAAGACTTCCTAAATCAGACAGGAGCTGCACAAGAATTAATGTCACCAATTGACAAATGGGACCTCATTAAACTCAAAAGCTTCTGTACATCAAAAGAAACCATCAAGGAAGTGAGGAGAAAGTTCAGAGTGGGAGGAAACCTTCATCCCAGAAACATCTGACAAAACATTGATTTCCAGAATATATAAACTACTCAAAAAGCAAAGAAGAAAAAAAAATGACCTACTCAATAGATGGATCAAAGAGCTGAACAGAGACTTCACAAGTGAGGAATTAGAGATGGCTGAGAAACATCTTAAGAAGTGTTCAATTGGGGGGGGTCGGGAAAAAAAAAGAAGTGTTCAACATCGCTATTAATTAAGGAAATGCAAATTAAAACCACTTTATGACATCATCTTACTCCAATAAGACTGGCTAGGATCAAGAAAACAAATGATACCAAGTGCTGGATAGGTTGTAGGGAAAAGGGAACCCTCATTCCCTGCTGGTGGGAATGTAAACTCATATAGCCACTATGGAAAGCAGTGTGGAGAACCCTTGGAAGACTTGGAATGAATTAGCCACCTGACCCAGCCATACCACTCCTGGGAATGTACCCACAAGACTTATCTTACAGCAGAAATACATGCACAGTCATGTTTATTGCAGCTCTCTTCACAACAGCAAGGAGTTGGAACTAACCCAAGTACCCTTTAACTGATGAGTGGACAGAGAAAATGTGGTACACGTACACAATGGAGTTCTATGCAGCAGTAAAGATCGATGACATCATGAGCTTTGAAGGTAAATGGCTGGAGCTAGAAGATATCATGCTGAGTGAAGTAACATAGTCCCAGAGTAACAAACGATGAATGGTATCCCTCATCTGTGGATGGTAGCACCAATTACCTAATTGTATGGCAAACTGAGCAAACAAAGTCAATGTGATTTGAAAACAACTGTGCTCTTATATTGTGAATTCCTTAAAAAATAAACAACAACAACAACAACAATAACAAAAAGAAAAAGCAGCCATGGTGAGTAAAAGAGCAGCATCATTGGGGATAAATAATCTGGGAAGTCTTAACTCAGTTTGAACAATAAAGTTGTGGACTAGTGTATTTGTTTGTTATGGTGGGGCAAGATAAAATGTCATGGTGACAGCAGAAATTGGCAGACAATGTGTAAGGGTTTTTACACTTGATAATGGTTTTAAAAGCCTTGAGAAGAGTTGAGATTAACACCACGGTTTTAGTGTCTGAGTCTTCAAAATAGGGGCCATAATTCCATTACTGCAGGTGTTTCCTCAGTTGCAGTGAATGCCCCATGATGCTGGCGAAGGAAGGATAACAGATTCCTGATAAGTACATGGCATGTGTGGAGGTGTGGAGTGGAAACTGTCTGAGCTTGATAGGTAAGTGGTTTGTTGTCAGATTCCCAAGAACTGGAGTTATAGATGAATGTAAGCCACCATATGGGTTTTGGGAAACAAACCTGAGTGCACTGCAAGAGTAGCCAAAGCTCTTAACCAAAGAGCTATTAGATCTGCCCTCGGATTTTCAAATTGATTAACGTGGACTTTTAAAATTGGAATTTGCAGATAGAGTTAACATTTGAACTGTGCTTTATATTGAAACATTCATATTAAATGAGACTTGGTGACAATAGAGTAAAATAAATATTAAGATTTTAAGTGATAGGTTTGTGTGTCAAAGTTGAACAGGATGTAATGTCATAGTTTGTCAACCTGACGTGAAACTAGACAAACCTGAGAAGATAGCAACTCACTTGAGAAATTCTTTCCACCAGATTGTCCTATGGGCAAGTTTGTTAGACATTTTTTTTTAATTTGTAATTTATGGAGAGGCCTACTCATTGTGGGCATTGCCATCTGTCTGGTCAGATGGCCCTGGCTGTTTAAGAAAGCTAGCAGTGTCCAGTGGCTAAAGAGCAAGCACAGTAAGAAGCATTCTTCCATGATTCCTGCCTCTACTCCTATTTGCATTCCATTCCTGATTTTCTTCAGTGAATGACTGAAACCTAAATATGTAAGAAAGCAAACTTTTCCTCCATAGTTTACTTTTGGTCATGGGGTTGATCACAGCAACAGAAAGAAAGCTAGGACAACATATCGAAAGAAAAAATATTTAGAATTTCCTGTTCCTAGGAAATTAAATAAAACTAATCATTTTAATTAGTAGAGCAGACAGAGTGGTGACACCTAGAAAACTGATTTCTTTTTAATTTTTAACAATAACAGCTTTCTTTACACATTATTTCATGTTATGACTAAAGAGACCATTGTTTAAGAGTATTTGGTTCATAATCATGAAGAACAAATTCAGACACCAGCACCTATATAGTAAGCCAGGTATCCTCTCAAATACTTGCATCCATGACTCTGAGGGAGGTATAAAGAAAAGGATCTCCTCAGCTTGCCTTCCAGCTTAGCTTAAACTTGATGCTAAGGTTCAGGGAGAGATCCTCATTCTTTATTATTTATCTCCTCTGTATCCTACACTAATGAATGCCTTCTTTACTGAAATGAAAACCATATACATGGTCTGGAACTGAATAAACGATGATTTTTTTAAAGAGTACTGAGACAAAAAACTTACTGAAACAGTGAAGTATACCCTCCCCCCGCCAAAAAAAGTGTTTTTGTTTTTTTTTTCATAGCTGTTAGCTTTGAATGCTTTATGAAACATTGTGTGTGGAATTATGAAAAGACTGTTGAAAATATCAAAAGGAAAATTAAAGCTTGGGCAGATCCTCAAACTCCAGATAATTTGATTCCAGAGAGTCAACTGTGTTTCAGAGGGAACATATTCAACATTTTGGAAGGAGAGCAGTTGAAAGAAGGGAGAGAATACCTTATACAAAATTACATGAAACAATACCATTGTCTTAAAGTATAACACACTTAATCACATAGAAGGCTCTTGATTTGTGTGTGTATAAGTATCTGTACAATATTAATAATTTCAAAATAAATCGTACCTAATATTTTAACAATATACCTACATATTCATTATAGCACATTAAAACACAAGCATGATGTTCTAAAGAAATATGTAAAATCACAGGACAATTAGTCACCAACTCTGCTATAAACATTTTCAGTAGTCACCATTGTCTCATAAAGAGAAGAATGAGTACACAGGTAAATATGTGACAACTAATGTTTAAATATATAGGAGTAAATATGCCTTATATAATGAAGAGATGGTAAGTAAAACTTCCTGTTCTTCATAATTACTACTTTAAAAGTAGATAAACAAGATAGGCAGACATTTAGTCTATTTAACCAAAAGAAAGAACAAAAGGGATGAAAAGGAAAACATTACAACAGACAGAAAAGTTCCAAAACATTATAAAAGAATATATTAAAAATTTACACTCTATTATGTTACAAACAAAAAAAGTGAATATCTAAATCCATGGGCACTACTAATGCTAAAACAACAAGAAATCAACAGCTGAAAAAATGCATAACAAATATGGAAATAGAAACAGTAATACAAACCTACCTGACCAAACAAAGCTCAGGGCCAGAGAGATTCACAGCAGAATTCTATCAGACATTTCAATATCTACAACCAATAGTACTTAAGTAATTAAAAAATAAAACAATGTCAGAGTTAAACTTCTCAAACTGCTTCTGTGAAGCCAGAATCATTCTAACACCAGAGCCAGGTAAAGGCATAATCAACAAAGAGTGCTATACAACCATATCCCTGATGAAAAGATAAGCAAAAATTCTCAACATAATACTTTGCAAACCAAATATAGACACACATGAAAAATATCATCCACCATGATTAAGTTGGGTTTATTTCAGAGATGCAGGGATGGTTTATTGTACATGTCAATAAATGTTATAAATCATATAAATGGAGACAAAGACAAAAATCACCTGTTCATCTCAAAAAATACACAAAACATCTTTGACAAAAATACAACATGCATTCAGGATAAAAGTTCTATATACTACAAGCACATGGACAGCGTCATTCTAAATGGAAAAAATCTTAAAGCATTGCCATTAGAAACAGAAGCCAAAGAAGGCTCTCCACTACTTCTCCTTTTGTAATATAGTCCTTAAAACTTTTGCTAGAGCAATAAACTAAGAGGGGAGACCTAAAGAGTAATAATTGGAAAAGAAGAGGGTGAGTAATTGCTATTTAGAACTGATATATTATGCATAAGAGATCCCAAAAATTTCACCAGACAGCTCCTACAAATTATTAACACTTTCAGCAAAATAGCAGGTTACAAAATCAGTCCACAAAAACCGAGTAACCCTTCTATATATGAAGGTGGGGCTGTGGGGGTTTGGGCACGACAGCCTGCAAATTGGTTTTACATGAAGGATGCTTGTACTCATGGATTATCACTTATAGCTAAAAAATGGAAAAAAAAAACTGAGAGAGATATGCAGGACAGTCATGGCAGAATGCATGATCTCGGTTGGGGTGGGGGTGGGGGGGAAGGGAAGGGGAGATATGCCTGAACTGAATTGGAAAATGATGTATGAAATGCACAAAGCATCAATAAAAAAAGTAAAAAAAAATGAATTGCAAGTAATTGGAGAACAAGTACATGGGAACCCTCTGTGATGGTTAATCATGGGTGTCAACTTGACTGGACTAAGGAACAAATAAGAGAAAAAGGATCTTTGGATTGGACCACCTCAACCCGGATAGCCCACTATAAATGTGTGCATTACCTTCTGCCAGCAGGCAGTATAAAAGGCCATGGCAGAGGGAGCTGGTCCCTTTTTTCCTGCGGCTTGCCTCTCTCTCACTGGTGAGTTTGTCTTGCTGCTGTGATCAACCCTTCGGATCCCAGCGTGTACTGAGACCAGCAGATCTCCTGGAATCCACTGGGCTTTCAGCACCAGATTGGGACTACTGAGACATCCAGCCTTGAGGACTGAGCTGCTGTGATTAACCCTTCGGATCCCAGCGTTTATTGAGACCAGCAGATCTCCTGGAATCCACCAGGCCTTCAGCACCAGATTGGGACTACTGAGACATCCAGCCTTGAGGACTGAGCAGTTCCCTGGATTCTCAGCCTCTCCAGTGTGGCAGCTACTATTGGACTACTTGAGCTCTGTCACGTGAGCAAATCAATAAATTGCATATAGCTATATATTCGTACTGTTGCTTCTGCTTCATTAGAGAACCCTGATTAATACATCCTCCCATTTATAATACCATAAAAAATTAAAAAAAAAAAACTAGGAATAAACTTGACCAAAGACATTCAAGTTCTCTATAGTGAAAATTTTAAGTCTTTTATGAAAGAGACTGATGAAGATACCAGGAGATATAAGGCCCTCCCAAGCTCAAGGATTAAAATAATTAATATTGTGGAAATTACCATCCTACTAAAATCAGTCTACTTATATAACATGAAATATCAACAAAAATTCCCAGGACATTTTTCATAGAATTAGAAAAAGTATCAAAGTTATTATGGAATCACAAATGATCATGGATGGCCAAATCAATCCAGAACACAAAAAGCAATGCTGAGGGTTTACCAACTAGGCCACAAACAATATGTCACAACTAGAGTCATGAAAGTAGCACTGTACTGGCACAAACATAGAGACATACATCAATGACACAAAATTGATGACCCAAACATGAGTACATGTAATTTCAGCTACCTTTGACAAAAGTGGGAAAAAAACAATGGAGGAAAGACATCTTCAACAAATGCTCTGACAAAACTATTTCCACCTATATGGAAACTATCTTCACCTTGTACATAAATCAACTCCAAATGGAGCATTGCTTTATTTATTTATTTATTTATTTATTTACTTATTTATTTATTTTGGAACATTGTTGTCACTGTGAAACCTAAAACTCAGAAATTGTTAGAAAACATATGTACTACCCTATAAGATACAGGTTCAGGAAAGAACTTTCTAAATCAAACATCAGTAGCTCAGTACTTAAGGTCTAAGTGAACAAATCAGAACTTACTAAACAGAAATTCTTCTGCACAACAAAAGAAACAACATAAGGAAGTGAATATAAAACCCACAGAGTGGGAGGAAATCTTCACCAGCAACACATCTGAGAGAGTTTTAAATTACATCATACGTAAAGAACTCAAAAGACAAAAAATGTAGCTATATATGAATAGGAGTGTATCCCTTGCTTAGAATCTCTAGATGGGCAGATGACTGCATTGGATGAATTTTCACTTACAGACATCAGGGTGTAAATGTTTAACTAGATAGGTCTTATCATGTATGGTAGAATATATGAGGTTTGGTGTCAGGGTGGAGGGACAATGACTCTCCAAATACCTTGTATTAGGGTGGCTCTTCACCCATTGAATTTTAAGACTCACTGATATTCCTTACATTTGGGACTTTGAAATATTGACTTGGTTAATATCAGACACATTAAGCAAACTGAACCACACACAGTTGTCCATTTCCACTTTTATGTAGATGTGATTTCTGTTCATTCAGTTTTCAAGGATGCAATTGTCTAATGATGTCTGTGCATACTTTCGAATCTTATAGAAAGCTTCTATGTATCTTTGACACAAGTTATTTTTCCATGGTTAAGTGTGGTAATAATTTCAAATCAGGATCAATTTAATGAACTTCAATTGATAATATACTTGAAAAAATATTTTTATTATAGAGCAAAGGATCAGTATAGGTGCTTTAATTTAAATATATTTCTTCCACATGACAGCCTTATTTTATCATTTTAAATTTAATTTTTTAGTGAATTTTGGGAATTTTCATACAATGTAGTTTGATGGTATGTAGATCTTCTCCTCTATTCACACCACTGCCTGACAGGCCCTGAACAATTTAATACAGCTTATAGAGTCTGATTTTGTGCCAAAGTGTCCTTCAGTGGGGTCTATACACTGGGCCCATTCAGAGTCCCAATCCTGTAAGATACTCTCTCTCTCCATACCAGGAGCCATCAATTTCAAGAAGCTCCTTAGGTTGGTTTTGGAATTCTTCCCCAATTCCATTTCTATTTTTTATTTAATTTTCCCTTTATCTTTTTATTTTTTAGCATAATAATTTCATCGTAGTGCAGACATCATTTTTTCAGTTCAGTTCAGACATATACCCCTTTCCCTTGTTCCTACCCTACTCCAGTTCATGGATTCTGCCATACGTGCTCTGCATCTTTCTCTCAGACTTTTTAAAGGTTTTCGCTGAAAAGGTTTATTGTTTTGGGCAGAGTTTAACTATATCACTCTATTCTTTGACCCAGTCCTCATGTTGTTGTGGGTCCCTAACAATTGTATCGGTCCAAAGTATGCCCATATACATATCATATATGCACCAGAATTATGTCCTCCAGGAATAAACTTTATGTTAACTCCGATATATGTTTAGGAGTTCACATTTTTTTTTCCTTTTAATTTTATATTACTCTAAAATATGAATATATACCTTCTGCCCATACATAAATTACCATGTCTGAAAGCAAGTGACAAGTTAATTCTAGGGCTCATTAAGAGATTCACATTGTAACATCACAGTTGCTAATGTAAATTTTACTAGCTAGCAAAAGGAAGTTTATCTCTAGTCCTTTGAGATAGAGTCTCCTTGTAGTAGCTTGGTGGTAACTTACCAAAGCAGACCAGATGGGCTGACCTTGAGCTCACAAAGAACTGTCTGCCTCTGTCTCCCAAGGACTGGGATTAAAGGTGTGTGCTACCATGCCTGGCCCAAGAGGCAGCAAACTACCCACCCAGAGCATTTTGTCCTCTGATGGATGGAACTGGTAAAAGCTGAGAGGAGCCAGAGGCCTCTGCCCCCGAAATCTGAGTGGCCCCTGAGGATCAGATCCTCAACTGACCTTGAGAAAACAAAACTTGGTTAATCTGGGCTAACTGTATGGACTTAAACACCAAAAAGGAAAGTATAACCAAAAGATATGTAATCATTATATTTCCTTTAAAGTCTGAGAGATTGTGCCTCCAAACACTAGATTTTTAAGTCATTTAAAGTCATATGAAATCTGTTGTTACCAAATAATAAAGTTTCCTCTCTCTATGTAAGCAACTATCTAAGGGAAACTCACACTGTGACTGTCAAAATTTCCTGTAAATCACATTGAGTCTAGACACCATGGCCAAATGAACAAAAGGAGAAGCCCAATAATGGATGCTTCAAGAAATTATAATGGACTTTTAAGTTGGACATTTTAATTCATCCTGTTCATCTCTTGGTTCCCTGCCTAGAAAATATACCTAGCTACTCTCACCTTCACAGGCACCAGTCAGGTTAAGGATTTTGTTCTCCCGTAATAATACTTATGGGGGTCTTTTAGATAGATCCACTGAGCAGGTGTACCTCAGTTGCCATGCCCCTGCACCCCTTTTCAGCATGGAAGAAGTCAGAGCAGTCAGAGCCCAATTCCTTCTTGGCAACTGGGGTAACGTCCTCAGAGGGTAATGTGTTAGAAGGAGGAGCTAAAAGCTGGCTGAGCAGTTTAATATCAAGACACCCCCCCCCCGCAAAGAGCCAATTTCTTTCTTAGCAGAGAGCTGAAGACTCCCTAGATCTGATTGTAAACTTATCCTTCTGGTTCCTCTGACTTGTGGCCCAGGCATCCTTAAGTCGTTTGTCATATTTATTAACCAGTGGGTAAATTCCATTAAAATTATGGTGCTAAAGACCCAATCCAACCCCCATTGTGGAGATCATTCCATCTTGGAAACACAAACTATGGTTGACTCTTGTGAACTTCCTTCAAGGATTTGAAGGCTACACAAACGAGAGGGGAAAATGAAATAGAGGATTAAAAAAAAAAAAAAAAAAAAAATCAGGGATAGTGTTTTCAGATACCATTAAGCCGTTTTTCCTTAGTCATTCCAGGAATGATTTGTTTGCTTGCTTCATGCATTTTCCCTTAATTGGTAACTTTAACTGTGATGTTAAGCACTGATTGGCTGGTGTACTTGGTCATAACTTGAATTGTGATGCTAAACTCGGATTGATTGTTGTACTTATAAATTACCCTGTAACCCACACCTATGGGCCAAACTCCTCCCGAGTTGAGTGTTGGCCCAGCATGGAATTGTGATTAAATTAAACCCTCCTTTGAAACTCAAAAAAGAAAAAGGAAAAAAAGAAAACTCTATGCTAAATAGAGGAGGTTTAGTGATTTCTCCTATAGTTTATGCCAAAGACATAACATAGGAGCAGAAACAATATTCTTAATAAAATAAGTTTTGAAAGTTGAGCATGTGATATTATTTTAACTCCTGGTGAGCTGTGAGTCTAAAGAGTGAATAGAACATGCCATGGAGAATGATTTAATCAGTCATTCCTATATAATACTAGCACAATAAAAATGTTGAATACTGTAGTTAAGATGAATTTTCTCAGACAACAATATTTTGTGCAGTGTTACATATCAAAGCAAGAGACGTGGCTACCTTTCTCAAGAAAATGGTAGCTTCCCCCTCAAAGACATGAGACACAGCTTTTTAACTTTCCAATATAGACTGAGGACTCATGTCTCTCCAAGAATCCTCCAAACCTGCAATGCTAGATGGGGACTACTGAGATACATAGCTTGTGGACTAAACTGCTAAGGGGATGTCAGCCTCATCAGACTATAGACTGCCATTGCTGGACTACCTGGGCTGTATCATGGAGGCCAGTGTAGGGGGATCAAGACAGGACACGTGCTTACTGGACTTCATCTGGGGGACCATGGGAGGGAAAGACCCCAATGTGGAGCAAAAGTATAGGACTGATAGTTGTTTGGGATTGCCAAGGAGGAACCTTTGAGCACTCCCTTAAGGAAAACGTGATATCCTTTAGGAACAAAAAAAAATCCTCCAATTCAATGAAATGTTTATGTATGTATGTACATATGTATGTATATATTTATGTATATATAACTATATATATTATACTGTACCAATACAAGTTGGAGAAAACAATAACAAAATAACTGAAAAAAAAACTCTGGAAAAACTCAGAAAAAGACACAGGACATGTACAGCAGAGTGCAGGGACTTGGGTGGGCTGGGGGTGGGGCATGGAAAGAGAAGCGATTCTAGATTCAATTGAGAAATAATGTATGACCTATGGAAAAAGTTTAATAACAATTTAAAAATTATATAAAATGAAAATGGTAGTTTCACATTGGAACAATTCATACACAGTGTCTTACTTTTTTTTTACTAGGTCTGATGTGTAAATTTGAAGTAATATATCTTCAATAATAATAATTAATAACAATAATAGGTATTTTCTCTAGTTTTGTGAGTAATTTTAGTGAATTATTAGAGTTAAGAATCTACAGCATAAAACTCATAATTTTGGTCAGTTTGTCAGAGGTAAATGTAGAACTACTAGCCTCTTTTGTGTAATGTCTGAAGTGACTATGATGTTATGGAGGATGTCCCCTTAATCTTGAAAGTGAAAAAATCTTACTGTATAAATCAACTGGATCAGATTTTGAAAATATTGTGGCCCCATGGTAGGTATTCTGATAAAAAAAATCTTTTAAATATTTCCATAAATCTCTAGGTTACCATGATTTACCTCTACACTTTGAAAGCCTAGATCTGATTTTCAAGTACTTATAGTTCTCTAATAAAATATATCATTAAATATCTATAACAAAAGCCATAATTTAAAACCTCAGGGAAAGGGATAATATTTTATGCATCTTCATATTCCAATTATCTACTAAAACCATTCAACATCAGGTCAGGAATGTAAGAATATTCATTTGATTTATATTTTATTCTCTTGTCATTTCTCTATATTTTGATCATTAGAGATTCAAATTCATAAATTAGGTAACACTAATTTTTGTCTCCCATTCACAGCATGTGAAATAAATCATTAATAATTAATATGTCATACTTTTGCACACTTTTGCATTACTTGGAGTGATGTTCTTTAACTAGTATTGAAAAAGCAAATTCTAGAATCTTGATTTGGCTCCACAGAACTATCAATGGTATTTGGCTGAGAATAAAGTTTCTCGGCTACACAAAAATACTTTTAGAACTCTGACATTTCATCTCCTGTAAACATTTCACCAATCCTTGACCTCATCCTATGGATCGCTATGTAGCAATTGTTCTTAGTGACAGTTCTTTCAGTAGTCTTCTGTGCTCTTGCAGCTTTGATTGCATGTCAAGAATTCAATCTGGAGCTAAATTTTTGTTTTTTTTTTTTCATCATGATGTTCCTGAGTCTAAGACAATAAAATCCATCAGTAATCACCTACATGATGACTGACAGAATTGATTGTCTATCAACACCATCATGGTACTCGTCAGAAGAAGAAGAAAAAAAAAAAAACTAGCATCAGGGCAACATTGTCCTTTTAGGAATTTTGAAAAATTCTTCCCTGATATTTTCTTTTCTCCAACCTATTTCTATGAACAAAATTCATATTTAATTTGAATAATGTTGTATTTTTCTTAATCAGTATAGAAGAACTTGCATGCTGTCCTCAATAAAATGTCATATATTATACTTACTTAAATAAATGGTTCCATGCTTATGTCTATACTTTCCATATTGTGTGGATATCGTTAAACAATGTACTGATTATGTCTATAGACATAGAAAAAGAGTTCTTTACAAAATACAACCTTTTTATTGTTTTTTAAAGATTTTAGCATCTCATGTGATTATGTGTGTATGTAATATTAAAAAAAGTGAAACTAATATTCTAAGCGGAGCATTGTAATTTTCAATAAAATTATAATTAAATTTGTATGAATTTCATACAGTATATTTTGATGGACTTCATAGCTCCTCCCCAAGCTCCAAACACTTGCTGCTCCTTATAGCTCTTTATAGCTCTTTAGATCCAAACTCTCTTCTCAAAATGTGTGTGTCGATCTGAAGGAGACTGGTCACTCTTCAAATGATCTTACTCTTAAATGAGAAAAACTCTTCCTCTTCCAGAAGCCATCAGTTTCCAATAGTACCTCAAGTAGGGACAGAGCATCCTACAGATTTGATGTAGTCCATACAAGGATTTTGTCTTGCGTGAGCTTTAGTGGTACTTGTGCATGCTGTCATCACTGCTGTGACTTCATATTTGTAATTGATTGTTTGGAAAACTACCTTTTCCTCCATTCATCCACCACCTCTTTTTCTCTACACATTTGATGCCATTTATAGTTATCCATGTTAATCACCATCATATGTACAAGGACATTTCTCTTGAAAGACTTCATACTCTACTAAAAAATAAATATTGTCCATCCATCTTCACTGAGATCATTACGTAATAGCCAGGAACTGGAAATAGCTTAGATATCAATCCACTAATGAATGATTAATGGCTAATCAAGGTCTTCCATATATATATATATATATATATATATATATATATATATAAAATTGCAAATATAATAACTTACATAATATTATCTTACATATTAAAAATAACAGCATTTTGCCGGGCACGATGGTGCACGTCTGCCCTTTGATCTAGCAACTTTGGGGCAGAGGTAGGTGAATCTTTGTGAGTTCAAGGCCAGCCTGGTGTAACAGAGTGAATTCCAGGATAGCTGGGACTACAGGGGAACCTTATCTCAAAAAGACCAAAAAAAAAAAAAAAAGAATTTTAAAAAGTTTTAAAGGGAAAGCAAAAATCTGGCAACCATATGATCCAGTCATATCACTCTCAGACAAATAACCCAGAACTCTGTTTCTTAGTACAGAGATACCTGTTCTTTCATGTCTAGTGTTGCCCTATTCCAAATAGTCATCAACTGATGAATACATAAAATATGGTACGTATTTTTACACAGTAGAGTATTATTCAGCTTTTAAACTAATGACAATATGAAATTCAACATTAAATGGATGGATGTGGAAACACTCACCCTTAGTGAGAAAACTGAGACCCAGAAATACCTTTATAGCTAGATGCGAGCTTTGAATTCTGAGATATGCATGCTTCGAAATCTCGAAAAGACCAAAACAAGAAAAAAAAAAAAAAAAATTCTAGAGAGGTCAGGAAACTACCAATCCTACATGGGGGGTAGAGGCTTTCTAGGAAGAGTGATTAAAACAACAATATGAAGGGGGAACATGAATAATAGAGTAGGAAGTATTAAATGGTATTGGGAATGTGAGGGCAGAGCAGAGGAGCACTTAGATAAGTAAAATTAAAGGGCTTTAGAAAAAAAAACATGGAAACCTACTGCTAAGAAGGTT
Organism: Rhizomys pruinosus; assembly: GCA_009823505.1. Classification (NCBI taxonomy): domain Eukaryota; kingdom Metazoa; phylum Chordata; class Mammalia; order Rodentia; family Spalacidae; genus Rhizomys; species Rhizomys pruinosus. The sequence continues at coordinate 495,625 of VZQC01015059.1, forward strand.
TTTATTTTATTTTTTTTGTAATGTCTACACATTTACATTATAAAAGCTTAAAAATTCTTGCCTAATCATAGGCTAGCAAAGCAAAAGCACAATGTAAGGATTTGACTCCCTCTATTGACTGTTGACCAAGGGTTTTGTAGACCCTCAAACAATACTGGTGATTGTCTCTGCCCACCAAAAGTTGATGTTTAGCTCCTACTGCTATAAACACTACAAATAAGAACTCCTGTTTAAACAAGGATAAATCAAGCCAGAACTTATTTCACGGCTTCTTCTGTCCTGGCCAGTTATTATAGATTTTGAAGGTCCTATGTTACTGGAAGATTAATTTAGTCATCAACTTTACCCAGCTGTGAATCCTGTGAGCTACAATTGGCCTAAACATACTTGCCCACTGATACAACAGTGGCCAGAATATTATGGGAGTAATCAATGCAATTTCTTGACTTCTTTTATAGTTAGCTTACTTTAGTACCACAAATTTATTTATACTCCACCTCTTAAATTCACTCTATATCTGGAAAGATTTATATCCTGAAGTTGTCATTCTTACAGCATTTCACCTTTCTGACAAACGTATCTCCTTTTTACGTTAAACCACTCTCACGGAATATTTCCTGATCCATCATTTTTCTTGTAATAAAGTGTTCTTTTAGCTTCATGATAGTAAACAAAATAACTTAACCTACGGATATTTTCTAAATTCAAACAAGATGTGACACAATGATTTTTCACTTGTGATTCAGTATATTAGTCATATAAGAAAGATTTCCAGGAATTTTCTTGTGAGTGAGAAATATGACATAGAATAGAAGAAATATAAATCAAGTCTTAAATGTAATACCTCTATACTGGCCATTCTGAATACATGTATGTTAAATTTAATATGAGTATTTTTAGAATATTACAGCAAATTTTCCAAGAAACATTATTGTGACTCAACTTATTAAGGGATGTTATCCTGTAGACACATAAGAGAAGACCCATATTGTAGAATAATGCTTTTCATGATGTCATTATGTTATTATGCAATATCTGTTTATATAAAAAAATCTGAAACATTCAGGAAACACTTATCACACCCAGGATGACCCAGGGCTAACATAAAGTCTAACGACTAGTCACAAATAGAGATTTTCACTTACAGATTGTAATCCTTGTGCTTCTTGTTGAAGAAACAGAATGAATGTCAATTTGCAGATTTTTATGGCCCCAGGCAATAAGAAAATGTCTCCTCACAGCAGCAATCATCCACATAATAAACAGCCACAAAATGCTTTAATCCTGTAATATTTTGCCACCCCAGGAAACCAGCTGTTCTACCAATAGATTATAACCAACCAGAGCTTTTGTACATCTGTAGTTATATCAACTTAATGTATTAGTAAGAAAGACATATAATATAGTCCAACTCACAACATTATAGACTTGCCAAATGTAGACCAAGATATTACTTAAAATTTGAGTATATAGCTAAAAAATGCTCTCCAAGATAAATGAACTATAGTACTCAAAGTAGCCATTTGAAATATAATGCAGAGTGCACAGAGCTTAGATCAAGGGATTTCCCTGGACCACTTGAAGCACAGGTGGGAGCCAGGCACATCAACAAAGTGGATTGTTGGATGGTCCTATCTGGCCTGTTGGAAAATTCTCTCATTGGTTTGATTAAATCGTTGCCTTGTGTGGTTGTGGGAGCTGAGTCATCCTGCTAGCTGGTATAAAAGGTGGGCCTTTTGACACTGTGAGACTTGAGTGCACAGAGCTTAGAGTGGGGATTTCCCATGACCACCTGCTAAACAGGCATATACCCCTACCCCCAACTGGAATTGCCAAGGGAGTGTCCAAGTGGATTCTTTGGAGAACCTTCAGAACAGAAAAGGAAGAGTGAGTTAGACTTCCAATAGAAAGCCTAAAACTTAGACAAGTCAACACTCCATAAGCAAGGAGAAAAAACAAAACAAACAAACAAACAACTAAGGAATCTGAAGAAGGAAAGAAAAGCAAGCCTTCAACACAATGAAGAGGCATTTGGGATTCTCATTGGAATACAGGCAAAGAGAAACCCACATGCCATGCCAAGGACATAACAAAGGGAGAACTTGGGAAAGATGCAAGATAATTCCACACAAAGCTCTACCAACCCTGTGGGAGATTCCTACAGTGTGATCCCCTTGGGGCTGGCCCAGGACACAGATCTTAGAGGAACAATTGCATACATATTCAAATAAATCAAAGAATATAAAGAATAAGTGAGAGAACTAAGGAGAGAGAATGAAAACCACAAGAAGTACCTAGAGAGAGAGAATGACAAGTTCTGGAAGGATGCAGAAGCACTGAAAAGATCCCATGTTGAAAAAGAAAAGGAAACCAACCAGCGAAGCAAAGAGCTACAGGAAGAGATTGAGAAGCTCCAAAAGGAAGTAGAAATGCTAAAGAAATCACAAGATGAAATGAAAAAGGAAATCAAACATGCATCCAATCAAGAGGAAAGGAATGGAAAAAGCCTCAGAAATAGAATGGAGGAAGCAGAACAAAGAATATCAGACATGAAAGATAATACAGAAAAACTAAACAACTCAAGTAAAGATTATGAAAAATTTAAAAATACACAAAATTGTAACAATGAGGAATTTTGGGACACTATGAAAAGGTCAAACCTCCACATCAAAGGAATAGAGGAAGGAGAAGAATCCCAAGAGAATGATATTGAACAGATCTTCAACAGAAAAATAGATGGGAATCTGACAACCTCTTCTGACCTCCGCGGCATTGCATGACAAGGGTGCATAAACTTGCATGTGGACAGTACATTCATACACATACAGAAATAAATAAAATTAAAAAAAAAAGAATAATAGATGAAAATTTCCCAAAACTAAAATATGACAAACCAAGACAAATACAAGAAACACATAGAACTCCAAACTGATGAGATCAGAAAAGAAACTCTCCATGCCATATCATAGTTAAAATACTAGAAGCCCAAAACAAAGACAAAATTCTGAAAGCCGCAAGAGAAAAACAAGTCACATATAAGGGGAAACCTATCAGTATTACAACTGATTTCTCAGTGCAAACTATGAAAGCACGAAGAACGTGGAGCAAAGCATTCCCAGAGTTAAAGGATTATAGATGCCAACCCAGGTTACTATACCCAGCAAAAATGTTGATTATAGTTGAAGGAGAAAGAAAAATCTTCCATGACATAAACAAGATGAAATAATACACATCTGGAAAACCAACCTTTCAGAGAATGCTTGAAGCAATTCAAAGGGCAGAAGAAAGGAGCAGCTATCCCCAGGCAACTAGAAAGAGAAATTAATAAAAGCATAACTGCAGAAGTAGAAACCTGGACCAACACCACAAATGGATAATAAGGTGAAAGGAAGCAACACACATCTTTCAGTTATAACCTTAAATATTAATGGACTAAATTCCTCAATCAAAAGACATAGACTGGGAGATTGGAATAGGAAACAGAATGCATCTATATGCTGTCTATAAGAAACTCATCTTACCCTCAAGGATAGGCACCATCTTAAACTGAAAGGATGGAAAAAAATATTCCAAGAAAATGCTACCAAAAAGAAAGCAGATATTGCTATTTTAATATCAGACAAACTAGACTTCAAAGTAAAAGAAATCAGAAGAGACAAAGAAGATCATTGCATTTTTATCAAAGGAACAATCGACCAACAATATTTGTCACGATCATGAATATATATGCACCAAACTCTGGTGCACCAAACTTTATAAAGACAATTCTCTAGGAACTCAAGGTGCAGATTAAACCCAGTACACTCATAGTAGGTGACTTCAAAACCCCACGGAGCCCTTTGGACAGGTCAACTGGACAAATAATAAATAGAGGGACATCTGAAATAGATGATACTATACACCAAATGGACCTCACAGACATCTACAGAATATTCCACCATAATACCAGAGAATACACTTTCTACTCAGCACCCCATGGAACATTTTTGAAAATTGACCACATACTGGGACACAGTAGAAACCTTCTGCAAATACAAAAAGATTGAAATAACTTCATGCATTGTATCAAACCACCTTGAAATAAAGCTCATTATCAACACCAGGATAAGCCCTGCTATCTACAAGAACAAATGGAGACTAAACAACACACTACTGAATAATGAATGCGTCAAGGAAGCTATAAAGAAAAAAAAATAATAAAAGCATTCCTGGAACTGAATGACAATGATAATACAACACAACAAAACCTATGGGATACTTTAAAAGCAGTCCTAAGAGGTAAGTTTATAGACCTGGTGCCTATATTAGAAAAACAGAAAGAGCACAAGTGAATGATCTAACACTACAGCTAAAAACACTTGAGAGAGTTCAACAAAGGAACCCTAAACGCAACAGACAGGAAGAAATAACACACCAGAAATCAACCAAATAGAAACAACGACAAAAAAAAAAAAAAAATACAAAAAAAAAAAATACAAAAAAAAAAAAATNCAATGATCCAAAAGTTGTTTCTTTGAGATAATACAACAGATAGGCAGACTCTCTAGCACCATAAACAAAGAAAAAGGAACAAACCCATATCAATACAAACGTGGAATGAAGGAGGAAATATCACAGCAAGACAATGAAAAGACCAGACAATCATATGGGAATATTCAAAAACACCTAATATCTACTACTTTTCAAACCTAGGACAAATAGAATGAATACCTAATCCTGAAGTGCCAATACCAACCAAGAAGAGATCTAACAACTCAAACAGACCATAATATATGAAGAAATGAAGATGTAATAGAAACCACGCCAAACAAAAAAAAAAAAAAAAAAAAAAAAGACACAGAATGATTCATTATAAAAAAAAAAACATTTTTCAAAAGACTTACAACCATTATTTCTCAAACTTGTTTAGAAGTAAAAAAGAGAGGGAATCTCCAAAATTCCTGTCTGAAGCCAGCGTTCACTCTGTTACCAAAAACCAGGCAAAGATACACCAAAATTGGAGAAGTTAATAGATACAATCTCATTAATGAACACAGATGTAAGAATTCTCCAAACAAATATGTGGCAAACCTCATACAGAACCAGCATGAAGAAGATAGTCCATCAGACCAAGTTGGATTCATACAAGAGATGGTATGTGGATGATTTTCACATAATGAAATCAAATATAATTAATAACATAATGAATAAAAAAAAAAAACAGAGGATCTCTCAATTGATTTACAAAAAAGCCTTTGACAAATCCAGCATCTCTCATCGCTTAAGAGTCCTGAGGGAATTGGATTGGAGGGGGGTTCCCATTCCTCATGTAATATTCAAAGTGCATGTACAGAAACCTACAGCCAAATCACCAAAATGGAGAAAAGACAGAAGCATTCCCTTTAAATGGCAGAAACTTGGAAAGGCTGCACCTGTTACCATCTCCTCTTCAATATAGTGGCTTGAAACCTTGCTAAGGATATAAAGCAGAAGAAAATTAAAAGGGGGACTATTGGAAAAGAAGGAAATCAATCTAGTCCCTTTTTGTGGCGGATATGATTGTTTTTCAAGAGGCTGCGTACCCAATCCCTCACCAAGAAACTCCTTAGCAAACAGTTACTGAGCTTTCAAGTGAAGTGGCAGGATAACGCAGTTAAACTAGAAAACAGTAGCCTTTCTTTTACACCAACAACAAGGACTGAATTAATGAATACAATGAAACCGTCCCCACGCAACAATAAATCTCAAAAACAATAACAAAAAACGAGGAACAAACTTAACCAAGACAACCAAAGATCGCTATAGCAAAATTTAAACCCTGAAGAAGGAAATTGAGAAACAGAAACAGCATGTTCTAAAAACACAACCAAACCCTCCCCTTCCCATGGTTGGGACAAATTCCAATATTTAATAAGTCCACTCTACCCCCAACCTTTTAAAGTTCTTCATCAATCCCATTACGCTCCCCATTTTCTTCACGGCTTGGCACCCCAAAAGGCCTTAATTTCATTTGGATAACCACAAGACCCCCAATAGACACAAGCAAAACCCTGAGTAGAAGAGCATACAATCGGGAATCTCTATACAGGACTTCAAAGACATATACAGGGATATAGTCTAAAAACGCTTGGTACAGGCACAAAAACAACTCTGTTGAACAATGGAAAAACTGAAGGTCCAAACTTGAACCGTACAATTTTCAACCACCTCATATTTTACAAACGGGAACACAAGAAGAAACAATAGAGGAAAGACTCTCTTCAGCAAGTTGTTTGGCAAAACTGGATCAGACCTTATAGAAGAATGAATTTAAACTTCTACCTCTCACCTGTACAAAATCAACTACAAAGACCTCAACGTTGAATCCTAAACTCTAAAGGTGATAAGAGAAAAAGTTGGCACAGAGTAGAAGACAGTAGACAAGAAAAGAAAATATTCCTAAATCAGAAGGAGCTGCACAGAATTAGGTCAATATTGACAAATGGGAGACCTCATTAAACCTCAAAAGCTCTTGTACACTAAGAACAATAAGGAAGGGAGAGAAAATGAAGAGTGGACGAAAACCCTCAAGGCAGATCAGCTGACAAAACATATCATTTCCACAGTATAATAAACTACTCTCGAAAACAGAAAGAAACAAATGAACCCATCATAGAGTAGCAAGAGAGCTGAATGAGACTTCACAATGAGGAGTAGAGATAAGCTGAACACATCTAAAAAGTGTTGAATGCCACATAATAATAAGAAGGAAACACAAATAAATACACTTTAATGGATTATCTTACCCACCTTCAAACAGCCTGGAGATACTTGTGGCAACAGTGGTAAGCCAAGTGGTCTACTATATCCAACCAAATCTATTTTAGCATTAATGACAGGAGTTTCTGGTGAACTCTTATACAGTCTTTAATATTTGGAATAATATGATCTGAAAATATTGACTTCTGCTCTTTCTTTCCAATTTGTACAAACTTTGAGCTCTTCATTTTCTTCTTTATTTCTCTAAGTACTATATTGGACAGGATTGGGGACAGTTGAGATTTCTTTCTTGTTCTGATTTAATGTGAATGTTTAGTTTTTCCTCCATCAAGTACATATGTGGCACTGGACATGCAACATTGGGAGCTATTAAATATCCCCAAAATCTGTTGATTCTCCATATTTTTTATCATGAAAAGATGTTGCTTGTCATTTTCTCCTCAGTTTTATCATGAAAGATGTTGACTTTGTCTTTTGGTTTACTGGTTTTGAGTATTATTAGTTGGTCCTTGTCTTTGCTCTCTGTTCTACACTGCTTCTTTTACCTTGATAGGTATCTCCTTCTATTGGTTTGGGAAATTTTCTTCTAATGATATTAAGAATATTGTTCTGTGCGTTGCCCTGGTTTCTTTTCCTCCCTATGCCTATGAGTGCTGCATAGTTCTATCATTGTGAGCTTGACACACCTAGTTGAGGAGCCTCAATGTGGGGAATTGCCCATTGGACTGGCAAGTCGTACTCTAATTCATCTTCTTGATTGTTGAATGTGTTGGAGGGCCCAGCCCACATGAGTGTTGCCAACTCTGTAACAGGTTATGTATTGTTGTTAAGAAAAGCAGGCCAAGCATGGGCCCTGGGGAAGAAGCCATTGGAAACAGCAGTCCCGATGTCCTGTGCGTTCAGCACTCCTGCCCCTGGGATCCTGGCCTGTTTCCTAATTTTGGCTTCTTAGTGATGGACTTTTATCCAGGACATGTAAACAAAATAAATCCTTTCATGTCCCAAATTGGTTTGGTAGTGTGTTTGTCACAACAATTCAAAGCAAACCAGAGTCAGTCCTTTACAGTGTCCCAGAGGTTCTGTATATTCCCTCATAAAAGGACGGAAAGATGGTTTTAGATTTACATTTTCATTAATTGAGATATTAGTTTCCTCAAACTTTTCTTAAGAACCTGTTATTCTCTGTTCCATTTCCTCCATTCTTCCTTTTTGTGTCTTTCCCTAAGCTTTTTGGTTTTAGTTCCCGAGTTTGGACATTTTATCTTTCATCTTGCAAAAAAAGTTAACTCTAAATGTAATATAAAACCTCAATGATAATCTGAAACTTCTGAAAATGGCGTAGGATAACACTAGGCAGTACATTATAAATATAAGGTATAGGAAAGGACTTTCTAAATCAGCCATTGATTTCTAAGGCTTAATAACGAATAAACAAGTCAAAAATCCCATAAATTGATCTCACCCCCAACCCCCCAAGACACCACACCCACCACCCCAACCCCACCCAACCCACCAACCACCAACCCCAAACAACCAAACACCAAACAACCACCACCCCCCCCACCCCCCAAACCCACCCCACCACCCCCCAAACCCAACCCGACCACACCCCCCCACAACACCAAAACAACCCACAAACACCAACCCCAAACAACCCAACAACCAACCGCCACACACCCCCCGACAACCCCCCAACAACACAACCCACACCCCCCACCCCCCCACCACCACCACCACCCCCACCAACCCCAAACACACCCCCCACCCCCCCACAACCAAACACCCACCCCCCAACTCCACCCCCCACAAACCACCCAACACCCCAACCCAGCACCCCCAACCACCCCACACACACCCAAACACCCCCACCCAAACCCCCCAACGCCCACACCCCACCCCCCACCCCCCACAACCACCAACACAACCCCCCCACACGCCCACACCCCCCCAACCAAACACGACACCCCCAACACCCCACCCAACACCCACCCCACCCCGACCACACAGCCACCCAACCCCGCCCACCACCCCACACACCCCACACCCAACCACACCCACCCACACCCCCCCCCCGACACCAAAAAAAAAAAAAAAAAAAAAAGAAAAGAAAAAAAATTTTTTTTTTTTTGTGTGGTTTTTTGTTGGTTTTTGTTATTTTGTTTTTTTTTGTTGGTCGTATTTTTTTTTGTTTTGGTTGTGTTTTTTTTTTTTCTTAATATATCAAGATATTTAAAAAAAAACGAAAAAAAACCCACCCCCAACCCCCCCACTTTTTTGTTTGTTTTTTTGTTTTTTTGGTTTTTTTTTTTAGGGGTTGTTTTGTGTTTTTTGATTTGTTGTGTGTTTTTTTTTTTTTTTTTTGTTTTTTTTTTTTGCTTTGGTGTCTTTTTTTTTTTTATTTTTTTTGTTTGTTTTTTGTTTTATGTTGGTTTGTTTAAAAAAAAAAAAAAAAAAAAAAAAAAAACAGAAAAAAAAAAAAGACAAAAAAAAAAAATTACCCACCCCCGCCCCCAAGCACCCCCCACCCCCATCACACCCCACCAAACCACCCCCCCAACCCACAGGCATTCTTTACATAAACTTTCAATTAAATTCCATATTAACCAATTCATTTTCAAATTCCTTTCCCTTCTACCTCATGCTCCCCTCCGCTCTAACTAGCCTAATTTTACCAAAAATTTAAAAAACATAAGGGAAAAGAAACAACAACATTCCCAATTAGATGATTGCTAATGACATAATATATAATTGCCCAACTAAAAATGAATTACCATATGATCTTGGTTATACATTCCTTGGAGTATACCTAAACAACTCATCCAATTAAATCTAAAATTGGAAACAATCTAATATCCCTCAACTGATGAAATGGTAATGAAAATAGAATATTGACAGCAATGGAGTTCTACTGTAGTTGTAAAGAAAGATGAAATTATGGAATTTGCAGATTAAATGGATGGGAAACTCGAAACTTAAACACAGGACTCACAAAAACAAGTGATGAATTTCACTCTTGGAAATCATAGCACTAATCAGTTATATGTGAGCATATATCCAGTTATGATAACAACAGGAACCAGGAAAATATGGAAAGGAGTGTGGAAGTAAACAGAAATAAATAGGCCAAAGAGGTAAACCCAGTCTGCTGTTAACAAATTCAACCAATGGTGACATATGCTTTGCATTATCCAAAGGTTAACTTGAAATTACCTTAGCTACCCTAATCAGAGACTGGATTACTACATTGATTTTCATATGTGGAGCTAGCTTTAATTCAAAACAGTTGATTGTAAGTGACTGTTCGTAAGTCATTGACTTCACCTGGCTCTAACAGTCTTCCCCAATGTATCCCTACTGTGCATAGGTGAATGAAATTATAGGGGCCCATGAATGGAATATACACTCGGGGGCTTGTCCTAGAATTCTTTGATGTTGACTACTTGTGGCATTCTGTTTGACTCATACACTCTATTGTGTAAGAAAGATTTACTCTTGTGAAGAAGCTGCAATAATCATAGCTGTGCACATGGATTTCTGGCAGTAACATGAGTCTGTGGGGATATATACCCAGGAATGGTATGACAGGAAAATAGTCTGGACAGACCCTGATGAGACAATCATGCCTGTGCACTACAAGCTTCTCTACACTGGACAAGGGAACCTTTGGGTGTTTCAAAATTTGGACATGATATTTGCAAAATGCACCAGTTTACAACTAATATGTGATGACATAACTGAGTGATATCAATGTGATTTGGCAAACAACTGTGTCATGTATAGTTGTAGAATCCTTAAACAATTAAAAAAAAAACAAAAACAAATCAAAATAAAAAAAAAAAGAAAAAAAAGAAGAAAGATTTACTGGGAGAATTGAGAGGTGACACTCATTTTCTCTGTGCCCTTATTCTTGGGTAAAAAAAAATAGAGAGGAAACAATTGTAGATGATGGTATGGTCATAGGAAAAGGATTTGTCAGCATGTGTATGTGTGTAGTCCTTGTGATGCTTCCCCCTATATTAAACGTTACTACCTACAGCTGAAGGTTCATCAGGAGAGGATCAGGAAGAGTGGCCAGGAAGACTTAAGAGCCAGAGCTGGTGTCATAAAAGAGAAAGCAGTGATTTTAAAATCGACTCTAAGCCTTTCACAGATTAACTTATGGGGCAATGTAGGCAAAGACACAGGACCCGTGCTGTAGCCTGGAATGAGTGTAATTTATGAATAAAATGAATTCGGGAGTTTTGATCTAACAGCTTAGGCCATACAGGTAACTGAGCTACTAAAACAGAGCTCATTAAAAGCATCTGGAAACCCAGATGGGATGCAGCTTCCAAGGTCTAAATTCCTTTGTTCCAAGGGAAACTCATCCTGGAACAGACTCCATTTGATTTAATATCTATCTCTTCTGCCTAGTTAGTAGCTCCTTCTCTAGTTAGTGCATACTTTAGCTAGGGCTTAAGTGCATTATGTTGTTGCTAAAACTGTCTATTGGCTTTTACCAGGATTTAGACATGCTCTTTTTTTTTTTTTTTTTTTTTTTGGTTCTTTTCGAGACAGGGCTCCCTGTATGCCCCAGGCTGTCCTGGAACTCACTCTGGAGACCGGCGGGCCTTGAGACTCACAAAATACAGCCATGCCCTGCCTCCCAAGGCTAGGAGTAAAGGCGTGCGCCACCAGCGCCACGGCTAGACATGCCCTTAATGATTAACTGCATTCCCGCAAGGATGTTGATTCACCTAAGGCTTATCTATAGAGTTCTCTCCTTACATCTCCTTTGTGTGAATCACATTCCTTAGAATCCTGGACCTTTTTTCTTGTATTTTTTAATTTTATTTTTTAGTGTGTATGAAAATGCACTGTATGCATGGTTTGTGCACCGTGTCGTGCAACGTCAACGAGGTCAGATGAGGTTCGGAGTTCCCTGGGAAACTGGAGTTAAAAAGAAATGTTCGCTGCCATGTGGGTGCTGGTTACTCGAACCCAGTTCCCTCTGCAAGAGAATGTGTTGACTCTCTTAACCACTAGGCCACTTCTCCAGCCCAGAACCTGACTTTTGAAGGTTTCTCGAGATCCCATACACACCCCACGCCCCGTATATAAGCTCATAACAAAGAGCAATAAACGGAGATTTTGCTCGAGACTTATACAGGACTGTTGGGGGCTGTGGAGAGATGGACTAGCATTAGTAAGAGACGCAGATCACAGTGTTACAGGGACCGGAGGTTCGATCCCCCGCACCCACATGGCGCGGCCGAACCGTTGATAAGTCCAATTCCAGGAGAACTCCAAGTTCCAGGGAGAATCCGACAGCCCTCTTCTGACCTCCGAACCGCATTGCACGAGCAAATGGGTGCACAGACTTGCATGCAGAACAGTACATTGATACAACAACAGGAATAAATAAATGCCGAGGCCGTGGTGGCGCAGTGCCTTTAAGGTCCGAGCACTTATGGGAGGCAGAGGCACGAGAATATATTGTGGAGTTCGAGGCCAAGCCTGGTCGACTACACGAGTGGTCTCCGAACAGCAAGATCTAACAGGGGAGACCCCTGTCTCAAAAAGACCAAAAAAAAAAAAAAAAAAAAAAAAAAAAAAGAAAAAAGGTTTTTCAGAAAGGGTGAGTTTTCCCAAAGAGGTGCCATAGCTGCCTCTGCTGCCAGATCCACTGCTGCATGCACAGGCGACTAAAGTGTGATAATGGACAGGGGGCCAGAAGTGTGGGATAATGGACAGTAGGGTCCCTATACCAGTCGGCCAGTACCAAATTGGGACAAAAGGTCTTAAACAATAGTCATAGAAGGAAACGATGGGTGAAGGACAACGACCTTGAGATTGAAACTCTATAAGAGACTGAGGTACGGTTGTTGGCGAAGGAATAGCCTACGCCTTCTAGTGGAGACTCCTGATACTGCTACTCCAAGAGGATCTGTTTCGACAGAAGGTCAGTGTCTGTGACTTTCTACGCTTGACTGGCTAAGGGCTTAGCTTTGCATCTTATCCATGGTTCTGTATAAGACCCATGGGGGTTGGGGCATGGAGGAGGACGTGTCTATGATTGGGGATCTTATAGTATGGAGTTGTTAACTGCTCGATAAAAAAAATTAAGGAAGGCATTAACATTAAATGAAATAATTTTAGGGAGGTTGTAATATAATCCTACTGGTTTCTTCACTTGAAAATAAGATACTTATCTATCTCCATGACATTCATGAAGAAGAAAAATGACATGAAAATGACCAAAATTTTGAAATCTCAGGAGATAGAATCCACTTATCAGATACTCCATTGAATCAAACTTCATCATTGTGGCTTTATACTTCAATTTTGGAAAACAATATTTTAATCATTTAGAATCATATAGAATCTTGACTTGGCAGTGGAGCGAATACCCAAGTGCTAGAATAATTAGTCTAGAACTTTATCAATAATGAGTTCCAGCACAATACAAAACACCCCCATCATACAAAGAATATATTCTTTATTTTACTAGTCTTATATTTTTATGAACATAATAAACATAGTGGTAAACACATATAAGCTATATATAAAGTTATTACGATAATATAATAAATAAGTACTGGTACTCAAACAAACTAAAGGCATACTAAACTTTAATCAGTTTCAGATGAACAACGTTTCTTTTTGTGTCTTTTTTTTTCTTTTTTTTTATTCATTGTTTTCTGACATTATGGTGTAAGAAGTGTACTGTCTGCATGCAGGTTGTGTACCCGTGTCATGCCAATGCCGGGGTGAGGTCAAAGAGTCTCCTCCGTATTCCCCTGAGCTGGAGTTCTCCTGGAATTGGAGTCCAGACGGTCTCTCCGGCCGCACGGACATGTGGGTGTGGGGACGAACCCGGGTCCTCTGTAAGAGCAGTCGGTGATTTAACGGCTAGCCATTCTTCCAGCCCTTTTTTTTTATTTAATTTTTTTTAAATTTTTTTAACATTTTTATTAACAAAATAAGCTGTATTCTAAAATCTTTGTGATATGATTTTATTGGAAACTTATCTAAGTTTTATTGCATTGGTAAATTATTATTCAAGAATGATTTCTTTATTCAAAAATAGTATTTGACTTGCATCTCATAGAATTGTAAACTGATAGGAGAATAATTAAATGTTCGATACATATTAAGAATCTAGTGATCGTCGAGTATTTTATAGCAATTGCAGCTTTTGGTGAGGAAATTTTGTGTCGTGTTTCATTATGATGATGGGTCAATAGTTTCTTTCTTTTTTTTTTTTTAATAAATTTTAATTATTCTGTATGTGTATGAATGTAGCGTCGACATGCATGGACAATTTGTGCACCCGTGTTGCGCGGACAAGCGCGCGAAGGTCAGAAGAGAGCTCGGATTCCCTGAGCTGGAGTTCTCCTGAAACTGGAGTTTCAGTCAGAAAAAAAAAAAAAAAAAAAAAAAACCCTCCCATTCTCATGGATTGGGAAAATTAATATAGTAAAAATGTCCACTCTACCCAAACTCTTTTACAGATTTAATTCAATCCCAATTAAGATCCCCAAAGTTTCTTCACAGGCTTGGGAAAAAAAGGCCTTAATTTCATTTGGATAAACAAAAGACCCCAAATAGACAAAGCAACCCTGAGTGAAAAGAGCAATACAGCGGGATCTCTATACCAGACTTCAAGACATACTACAGGGATATAGTCATAAAAACAGCTTGGTACTGGCACAAAAACAGATCTGTGAACCAATGGAACAAAACTGAAGGTCCAAACTTGAGCACATACAATTTTAACCACCTCATATTTTACACGGGAACCAAGAAGAAACAATAGAGGAAAGACAGCATCTTCAGCAAGTGGTGTTGGCAAAATCGGATCATGACTTATAGAAGAATGAATTTAAACTTCTACCTCTCATCTTGTACAAAAGTCAACTACAAAGACCTCAACGTGAAATCCTAAACTCTAAAGGTGATAGAAGAAAAAGTTGGCAGCAGAGTAGAAGACATAGACATAGGAAAAGACTTCCTAAATCAGATAGGAGCTGCACAAGAATTAAGGTCAACAATTGACAAATAGGACCTCATTAAACTCAAAAGCTTATGTACATCAAAAGAAACAATCAAGGAAGGGAAGAGAAAATGAAGAGTGGAAGAAAACCCTCAAGGCAGATACATCTGACAAAACATTCATTTCCACAATATATAAACTACTCGAAAAACAAGAAAGAAAACAAATGACCCATTCAATAGATGTAGCAAAGAGCTGAATGGAGACTTCACAAATGAGGAATTAGAGATAAGCTGAACAACATCTTAAAAAGTGTTGAATGCCACTAATAATTAAGGAAACACAAATAAAAACCACTTTAAGATATCTCACCTCAACAGCCTGGAGATACTGTGCAACAGTGGTAGCCAAGTGTCTACATATATCCCAAATCTATTTTGCATTTATGACAGGAGTTTCTGGTGAACTCTTTACAGTCTTTAATATTTGGAATAATATGATCTGAAAAATATACTTTGACTTCTTTCTTTCCAATTTGTACAACTTTGAGCTCTTTCATTTCTCTCTTTTTTCTCTAAGTACTATATTGGACAGGATTGGGGACAGTTGAGATTCTTATCTTGTTCTTGACTTTAATGTGAATGTTTACATTTTTCTCCATCAAGTATCATATTGGCACTGGACATGCACATTGGGCTTATTAAATCCCCAAAATCTGTTGATTCTCCATGATTTTTATCATGAAAAGATGTTGACTTTGTCATTTTCTCCATGATTTTTATCATGAAAAGATGTTGACTTTGTCATTTTGTTTACTGGTTTGAGTATTATTAGTGGTCTTGTCTGCTCTGTTCTACATGCTTCTTTTACCTTGATAGGTATCTCCTTCTATTGGTTTGGGAAATTTTCTTCTATGATATTAAGAATATTTTCTGTGCAGTTGCCCTGGGTTTCTTTTCCTCCTATGCCTATGAGTGCTGCATAGTTCTATCATTGTGAGCTTGACACACCTAGGTTGAGGAAGCCTCAATTGGGGAATTGCCCCCTCTGGACTGTGGCAATGTCTCTAATTCATCTTCTTGATTGTTGAATGATGTTGGAGGGCCCAGCCCACTATGAGTGTTGCCAACTCTGTACAGGTGTTATGTATTGTTTAAGAAAGCAGGCCAAGCAATGGGCCCTGGGGAGGAAGCCAGGAAGCAGCATTCCTCGATGTCCTGTGCTTCAGCTCCTGCCCCTGGGATCCTGGCCTGATTTCCTAATTTTGGCTTCCTTAGTGATGGACTTTTATCCAGGACATGTAAACAAAATAAATCCTTTCATTCCCAAATTGGATTTGGTCAGTGTGCTTTGTCACAACAATTCAAAGCAAACCAGAGTCAGTCATTTACAGTGTCCCAGAGGTCCTGTATATTCCCTCATAAAAGGACGGAAAGATGGTTTTAGATTTACATTTTCATTAATTGAGATATTAGTTTCCTCAAACTTTTCTTAAGAACCTGTTATTCTCTGTTCCATTTCCTCCACTTCCTTTTTGTGTCTTTCCTCTAAGCTTTTTGTTTTAGTTCCCGAGTTTGGACATTTATCTTTCATCTTGCAAAAAAAGTTAACTCTAAATGTATGAAAAACCTCAAGATGAAATCTGAAACTCTGAAAATGCTAGGATGAACATAGGCAGTACATTATAAAATATAAGGATAGGAAAGGACTTTCTAAATCAGCCATTGATTTCTAAGGCTTAATAAACAATAAACAAGTCAAAAATCCATAAATTGATCTCATTAAACTTAAAAGCTTCTGTACAGAAACGGCCAAGGAAGTAAAGAGGAAAATAATTGCATGTTAAAAATTCTTTACCTGCTACATATCTAACAGAAGCTATATACCGAATTTACAAAGAAATTTAAAAAAAACAAGGGAACAAGCAAACAAAATATTACCCAATTAGATGATGGGCTAATGACATGAATATATAATTCCCAAACTAAAAATGAATCTACCATATGATCTGGTTATAGCATTCCTTGGAGTATACCTAAACAACTCATCCAATTAAATCTAAAATTGGAAACAATCTAATATCCCTCAACTGATGAATGGATAATGAAAATATGGAATATTGACACAATGTAGTTCTACTTAGTGGTAAAGAAAGATGAAATTATGGAATTTGCAGATAAATGGATGGAACTCGAAACTTAAACACAGACTCACAAAAACAAGTGATGAAATTTCACTCTTGGAATCATAGCACTAATCAGTTATATGTGAGCATATATCCTTATATAACAACAGGAACCAGGAATATGGAAAGGAAGTGTGGAAGTAAACAGAAATAAATAGGCCAAGAGAGGTAACCCAGTCTCTGTTAACAAATTCAACCAATGGTGACATATGCTTTGCATTTCCAAAGGTTAACTTGAATTACCTTAGCTACCCTAATCACGAGACTGATTACTACATTGATTTTCATGTGGAGCCTAGCTAATTCAAAACAGTTGATTGTAAGTGACTGTCTGTATGTTCATGAACTTCACCTGGCTCTAACAGTCTTCCCCAATTATCCCTGACCTGTGCATAGGTGAGATGAAATATAGGGGCCCCATGAAGGAATATACACTCTGGGGGCTTCTATTCTTTGATGTTTGACTACTTGTGGCATTCTGTTTGCATCATTACACTCTATTGTGTAAGAAAGATTTACTCTTGTGAACAGAGCTGCAATAAATATAGCTGTGCATGTATTTCTGCAGTAACATGAGTCTTGTGGGTATATACCTAGGAGTGGTATGACAGGAATATAGTCTGGACACCTGATTGATCAACATGCCTGTGCATACAAGCTTCTCCAACTGGACTATGGGAACCTTGGGTTGTTCAAAATTTGGACATAGATACTTGCAAAATGCACCAATTACTTAATTGTATGACATACTGAGTAACATCAATGTTATCTGCAAACAACTGTGTCATTGTATTGTAGAATCCCTTAAAAAAAAAAAAAAAAAAAAACATCACAAAAAAAAAAAAAGAAAAAAAAAAAGGAAGATTTACTGGTGAGAATTGAGAGGTGCACTCATTTTCTCTGTGTCCCTTATTCTGGGTATAGAGGAACAATTGTAGATGTGTGTCATAGGAATAAGGATTTGTCAGATGTGTATGTGTGTATCCTTGGATGCTTCCCCTATATTAAACGTTACCTACCTACAGCTGAAGGTTCATCAGGGAGGAGGGATCAGGAAGATGGCTCAGGAAGACTTAAGAGCCAGAGCTGGTGCATAAAGAGAAACAGTGATTTATAATCAACTCTAAGCTTTCACATATTAACTTATGGCAATGTAGGCATAAGACACAGGACCTGCTGTAGCCTGGAATGAGTTAATTTAGAATAAAATGGAATTCGGGAGTTTCTGATCTAACAGCTTAGGCCATACAGGTAACTGAGCTACTAAAACAGAGCTCATTAAAAGCATCTGGAAACCCAGATGGGATGCAGCTTCCAAGGTCTAAATTCCTTTGTTCCAAGGGAAACTCATCCTGGAACAGACTCCATTTGATTTAATATCTATCCTTTCTGCTAGTTAGTACATCCCTCCTAGTTAGTGCATACTTTAGCTAGGGCTTAAGTGCATTATGTTGTTGCTAAACTGTCTATTTGCTTTTACCAGGATTTAGACATGCTCTTTTTTTTTTTTTTTTTTTTTTTTTGTCTTTTCGAGACAGGGTCTCCCTGTAGCCCCAGCTGTCCTGGAACTCACTCTGGAGACCAGGCTGGCCTTGAACTCACAAAGATCCGCCTGCCTCTGCCTCCCAAGTGCTAGGATTAAAGGCGTGCGCCACCACGCCCGGCTAGACATGCTCTTAATGATTAACTGCATTCCCGCAAGGATGTTGATTCACCTAAGGCTTATCTATAGAGTTCTCTCCTTACATCTCCTTTGTGTGAATCACATTCCTTAGAATCCTGGACCTTTTTTTCTTGTATTTTTTTAATTTTATTTTTGTATGTGTATGAATGCACTGTATGCATGTAGTTGGTGCACCCGTGTCGTGCAACGCCACGGAGGTCAGAAGAGGGTGTCGGATTCCCCTGGAACTGGAGTTAAAAATGGTTCTCAGCTGCCATGTGGGTGCTGGGTATCGAACCCAGGTCCTCTGCAAGAGTGGTTGACTCTCTTAACCACTAGGCCATCTCTCCAGCCCAGAATCCTGGACCTTTTTGAAGGCTTTCTGAGATCCATACCCCCCCACCGCCCCGTATATAAGCTCATAACAAAGAGCAATAAACGGAGATTTTGCTCGAGACTTATACAGGACTTGTGTGGGGGCTGTGGAGAGATGGCCTAGCAGTTAAGAGCGCAGATCACTCTTACAGAGGACCGGGGTTCGATCCCCAGCACCCACATGGCGGCCGAGAACCGTCTGAAACTCCAATTCCAGGAGAACTCCAGTTCCAGGGGAATCCGACACCCTCTTCTGACCTCCCCGGCATTGCACGACAAGGGTGCACAGACTTGCATGCAGACAGTACATTGATACACATACAGGAATAAATAAATGCCGGGCGTGGTGGCGCATGCCTTTAATCCTAGCACTTGGGAGGCAGAGGCACGAGGATATCTGTGAGTTCGAGGGCAGCCTGGTCTACAGAGTGAGTTCCAGGACAGCCAGAGCTTACAGGGACCCTGTCTCAAAAAGACCAAAAAAAAAAAAAAAAAAAAAAAAAAAAAAGAAAAAGAGGTTTTTCAGAAAGGGTGAGTTTCCCAAAGAGGTGCCATAGCTGCCTCTGCTCAGATCACTGCTGCAATGCACAGGGGACAAAGTGTGGATAATGGACAGGGGGCAAAGTGTGGATAATGGACAGTGGGTCCCTACAGGGACCAGTACCAAAGGGGACAAGGTCTTAAAGCAGAGCAAGGAAAATGGGTGGGACACTGACCCTGGATTGAAATCTATAGGAGACTGAGTACTGTTCAGTGAGGAAGAATATGCCTTACCAATGATTCCTAGATATGCTGATTAGACTCCAATGGATCTGTTTACACAGAAGGATGTCTGGATTTCTACGCTTGACTGGCTAGGGCTTAGCTTTGCATCTTTAATCCATGAGTTCTGATGGGGGTTGGGGCATGGAGGGGACTGGGTTTGATTGGGATCTATAGTATGAGTTGTATAACTGCTCAATAAAAAAAATTAAGGAAGGCATTAACATTAAATGAAATAATTTTAGGGAGGTTGTAATATAATCCTACTGGTTTCTTCACTTGAAAATAAGATACTATATCTATCTCCATACATTCATTTAAGAAGGAAATGACATGAAAATGACCAAAATGTTTGAATCTCAGGAGATAGTACTTATCAGATACCCACTGAATCAAACTTCATCTTGCTGTTTATACTTCAATTTTGGAAAACAATTATTTTAATCATTTAAATCACATAATCTCTTGTACTTTGCAGTGGAGGAATACCCAAGTAGAATAAATTAGCTCAGTAACTTTATCAAAAGGTCCAAACAAAACCCCCCACATACAAAGAATATTCTTATTGTTGACTAGATTCTTATATTTTTATGAAATAATAAACATATGTAAACACATATAATATATATAAAGATATACACATTACATATAATAAAAGTATGTATAACAAACTAACATACTAAACTTTAAAGATTTCAGATGAAAGTTTTTTTTTTTTCTTTTTTATTTAGTTTTTTTATTTATTTCATTTATTTTTGTATGTGTATGAATGTACTGTCTGCATGCAGGTCTGTGTACCCGTGTCGTGCAATGCCGTGGAGGTCAGAAGAGGGTCTCGGATTCCCCTGGAGCTGGAGTTCTCCTGGAATTGGAGTCTCAGACGGTTCTCGGCCGCCATGTGGGTGCTGGGGATCGAACCCGGGTCCTCTGTAAGAGCAGTCGGCGCTCTTAACCGCTAGGCCATCTCTCCAGCCCCAGATGAAAGTTTTTAAAAACATTTTTTTAACATTTTTATGAACAATAATAAAGCTGTATTTCTAAAATCTTTGTGATATGATTTTATTGGAAAACTTATCTAAGTTTTATTGCCATTTGTAAATTATTATTCAAATAATTGCCCTTTCTTAAAATGTATTTAGTTGCATCTCAATAGAATTGTAAACTGATAGGAGAATAATTAAATGTTCATACATATTACATCTAGTGATGTATTTTTTATAGCAATTTGCAGCTATTTTGTTGAGAATTTTTGTGTCTGTGTTCATTAATGATATGGGTCTATAGTTTTCTTTCTTTTTTTTTTTTTTAATTAATTTTATTTATTTCTGTATGTGTATGAATGTACTGTCTGCATGCAAGTTTGTGCACCCGTGTCGTGCAATGCCGCGGAGGTCAGAAGAGGGTCTCGGATTCCCCTGGAACTGGAGTTCTCCTGGAACTGGAGTTTCAGACGGTTCTTGGCCGCCATGTGGGTGCTGGGGATCGAACCCGGGTCCTCTGCAAGAGCAGTCGGCGCTCTTAACCGCTAGGCCATCTCTCCAGCCCCTATAGTTTTCTTTCTTATTTATGTCTTTGTCTGGTTTTGTTGTGGAGTGATGCTGAAATCATAGAAGGAATTTGGGAGCTTTCCCTCTGCTTGTATTTTTCTGAACAGTTTGAGTAGTAATGGTTTTAAGACCTCTTTAAATGTTTTATAAAAGTCTGCTCTGAAATGACCTGGGCCTAGGGTTTATTTGGTTAGGGGGCTTTTTTTATTACATCTTCAATATCCTCAAGTATTATGGGTCTGTTTAAGCTGTCAATCTCTTCTTGCTTTGGTGAATCCAGAATGTCAGATATTCATCCATTTCTCCTAGGGTTTCAAATTTAGTAGAGTATAGGTGTTTGAAGTATTCTGGAATGATTGTCTGGATCTTTTCTTTATCTGTTGTAATGTTTCCCCTTTCATCACAAATGCTATTGATTTGGAGTTCCTTTTTCTAACTTTTGGTTAACTGGGCTAGAGGTCTGTCTTTTTTGTTTATCTTTTTGAAGAACCAACTTTTGGATTCTTTTTTGTTTTGTTTTGTTTTGTTTTGATTTGTTTTGTTTTGTGTTTCATCGATTTCATGTCTGATTTTTGTTATTTCTTCCTGTCTGTTGGGTATAGGGTTCATTTGTTGTTGTCTCTCAAATGGTTTCAGCTGCAGTGTTAGATCGCTTATTTTTCTCTTTTTTTTTTCTCACTTAGGTCTATAAATTTCCCCTCTTAGGACTGCTTTTAATGTATCCCACAGGTTTTGTTGTGCTGTATTGTCTTTTTCTTTTAGTTCCATGAATGATTTTATTTCATTCTTTATTTCTTCCCTGACCTACTTATTATTCAAAATTGTATTGTGTAGTCTCCATGTGTTCTTGTAGTTAGTAGGGATTGTTCTGTTGT
Organism: Rhizomys pruinosus; assembly: GCA_009823505.1. Taxonomy (NCBI): domain Eukaryota; kingdom Metazoa; phylum Chordata; class Mammalia; order Rodentia; family Spalacidae; genus Rhizomys; species Rhizomys pruinosus. The sequence continues at coordinate 517,745 of VZQC01015059.1, forward strand.
AAATAATGAGCTTTACTGCACTGTGGTCTAATAGCGTGCATGAAGTGATTTCAATTTCAATCTTTTTATATTTGTTGGGATTTCTTTTGTGTCCTATTATGTGGTCACTTTTGGAGAATGTTCCATGGGGTGCTGAGTAGAAGCTATATTCTCTGGTGTTTGGGTGGAATATTCCGTAGATATCTGTGAGGTCCAACTGGTGTATTATATTGTTCAGTACTGATGCCTGTTTTGTTTTTTGTTTGTTTGTTTGTTTGTTTGTTTGTTTTGTCCATTTGACCTATCCAAGGACTCAGTGGGGTACTGAATTCCCCCACTTTTAGCGTGCAGGGATTAATCTGTGACTTAAGGTCCTGAAGAACTGTGTTTCCAAAGTTTGTTGCACCAGAGTTTGGTGCATGAACATTTAAGACTGTGAAAACTTCCTACTTAATTTTTCTGTTTATAAGGATAATGGTCATCTTTGTCTTTTCTGATTAATTTTACTATGAGGTCTATTTTGTGCAATATTAGAATAGCAACTCCTCCTTGCTTTTTGGTACCATTAGCTTGGAATATATTTTTCCATCCTTTCACTTTAATTTGGTGCCTGTCCTTGAGGGAGAGATGGGTATCTTGTAGACAGCATACAGATGGATTTTATTTCTTAATCCATTTTCCCAGTCTATGTCTTTTGATTGGGTATTTTAGACCATTAATATTTAAGTTTATTATTGATAGATGTATGTTGTTTCCTTTCAACTTATTACTTTTTTTTCGCATTCTTGGTCTAGGTTTTCATTCACTCTGTTATGCTTTTTATTAATTTCTTTCCTTAATTGCTTGGGGATAGTTGCCCCTTTCCTCTGTTCTTCGAATTGCTTCTAGTATTTTCTGAAGTGGTGGTTTTTTTGACATGTGTTCTTTCATTTGTTTATGTCATGAAAGATTTTTCTTTCGTCTTCAACTATAGTTGACATTCTTGTTCAGCATAGTAATCTGGGTTGGCATTTAAAGTCATTTGGCACTGGGAATACTTTGGTCCAGGTTCTTCTTGCCTTCATTGTTTGCACTAAGAAGTCAGCTATAGTTCCAATGAGTTTCCCCTTATATGTAATTTGCTGTTTTTCTCTTGTGACTTTCAGAATTTGTCTTTGTTTTGAGCATCTAGTGCTTTAACTATGATATGGTGTGGGGAATTTCTTTTCTGGTCTTGTCTATTTTGTGTTCTATGTGCTTCTTTATTTGTATGGGTTTGTCTTTTTTTCAGTTTGGGAAAATATTCTTCTATTATTCTGTTTAAGATCTGATCAATACCATTGTCTTGGGATTCTTCTCCTTCCTCTATCCCTTTCATGCAGAGGCTTGGTCTTTTCATGGTTTCCCACACTTCAAGGTTGTTCCACTCTTGTTTTTTTTTTTAATTTTTCATAATCTTTACGTGAAGTTTCTAGTTGTGCCATGCTATTCTGTAGGTCTGATATTCTTTTTCTGCTTCATCCATTCTGTTTCTGATACTTTTTCCCATCCTTTCCTGATGATTGGATGAATGTTCAATTTCCTTTTTCATTTCATCCTGTGATTTTTTTCAGCATTTCCACTTCCTTTTGGAGCTTTTCATCCTCTTCTTGTAGCTCATTGTTATTCTGGTCAGTATTTTTTTTTTTTTTCTTTTTCTTTTTTTTTTTTTTTTTTTTTTTTTTTTTGTTATTTTGAACAGGTTCTCCCCGTAGCCCCAGCTGTCCTGGAACTCACTCTGCTAGACCAGGCTGGCCTTGAACTCACAAAGATCCACTGCCTCTGCCTCCCAAGTGCTAGGATTAAAGGCGTGCGCCACCCCGCCTGGCAGTTTTTTTTTTTTTTTTTCTTTTCAGCCTGAGATCTTTTCAGTTTTTCCACTTCCTTCAGGAATTCATCATTCTCTCCCTCTAGGTCCTTCTTGAGTTTTTCATTCTCTCTCTTTAGTTCTCTATATTCTTTATTTTTTTCTCCCTCTATTTTTTTTCGGGAGTTTATCATTGATTCCTTCTAGTTACTTAATGAGTTTTTCATTTCCTCCCCTTATCTCTCTGATATGTTCTTTATATTCTTTGATTTCTTTGATTTCTTTGAATATGTCTACAATTGTTCTTCTAAAGTAGGTGTTTTGGTTTCCTTCCAGGGGGAGGTCATTGTTGTTGTTGTTGTTTGTTTGGATTCTGGTGCTAATTTCAAACGTTAATATGAAAGACTGTTTGGTCATTCACTCTGCTTCCTGCCAGTTTCTTCCTCAGTGTTAGTTGTGCAGCCTATGATCACTGGCACTGTGACTTCTTGGTTGTCCCAACCAGAGTACCAGTAGCTTATAATCTCCACTACAGTACCAGTAGCTTGAGCACACATGGGGTAGGAGGGTTTTCCCTTTAATTTTGTATTACTCTAAAATATGAATACATACCATTCAGCCATATATGGTAATTATATTGTCTGAAAATAAGTGTTAAGTTAATTCTTGGGCCCATTAAGAGATTCACATTATAACAGCACAGTTGCTTTCAGATAAAAAAGAAATATAACAATAATGTTACTCAGCTTGATTTTCAACTGGGGGATTTGGTGCTAAATGAGGGAAAACCATTCCCCATTTTTTTTTTGTGGAGGGCAAAGTATGTTACTTCACTTCTCGTAGTGGCTTCAAGTTCTATCTATTTATCTGCAAAGTTTATGAAGTCATCTTTCTTCACTGCTGCATAGAACTCCATTGTAAAGATGTGCCACATTTTTGTTATCCAATTTTCAGTTGATTGTCATTTGAGTTGCTTCCAGCTGGGAAGTATATGCAGGTCTTTGCTAATATTAAAAGAGCTGCAATAAAAGTAGATGTGCAGGTATCTTTGCAGTAGGATGAGTCTTGTGTGCCAGGAGTGTATGGCTAGGTCAGTTGGTAGGCTCATTTTGAGTCTTTTAGGGTTCTCCACACTGCTTTCCACAGTGGTTGCATGAGTGTACATTCCCAACAGGAGTGGATGAGTGTTCCTCTTTCCCCACAATCTTTCCAGCATTTGGTGTCTTTTATTTTCTTGATCTTAGCCAGTCTTACTGTAGTGAGATGATATCTTAGAGTGGCTTTATTATATATTTTCTGAATTATTAATGCTGTTGAACACTTTTTAAGATGTTTCTCAGCCATCTTTACTTCCTCATTGGTGAAGTCTCTGTTCACCTCCTTACTCTGTCTTTTGAGTGAGTCATTTGTTTTCTGCTTCTTTGTTTTTTAAGTAGTTTATATATTCTGGATGTTGATGTTCTGTGACATGTATCACTGGTAAGTGTTCCCTCACACTCTGTGGGGTTTTTCTTCACTTCCTTGATTACTTCTTTCACTGTACAGAAGCTTTTGAGTTTGATGACGTCCCACTTGTCAGCTGTTGGTCTTATTTCCTGCATGGCTTATTTCCTGTTTGATATAGAAAGTCTTTTCCTATGCCTATGTTTGTTAAGTTGCTACCAAAGTTTTCTTCTATCACCTTCCGGATTTTGGGTTTCAGGTTGAGTTCTTTGTTTTGTTTGTTTTTTTGTTTGTTTGTTTGTTTCAGGTTACTGTGAGTGGGAAGATCTCCTTATATACGGTATCCCATAGGTTTTGTTGTGTTGTATTGTCATTTTCATTCAGTTCCAGGAATGCTTTTATTTCTTTCTTTATCTCTTCCTTGATTCATTCATTATTAAAGAGTGTATTGTTTAGTCTCCATGTGTTCTTGTAGGCAGTAGGGCTTATCTTAGTGCTCGTGTTGAGCTTCATTGCACTGTGGTCTGTAAGAATGCATGAAATGATTTCAATCTTTTTGTATTTGGGGAGGTTTCTTCTGTGTTCCAGTATGTGGTCGATTTTGGAGAATGTTCCATGGGGTGCTGAGTAGAAAGTATATTCTCTGGTAGTAGGGTGGAATATTCAGTAAATATCTGTGAGGTCCATTTGGTGTAACATATTGTTCAGTTCAGATGTCTCTCTTTATTTTTTGTCCTGTTGACCTGTCCAAGAGGTTCTGTGGGGTATTGAAGTCCCCTTCTATGAGTGTACTGGTGTTAGTGTGTGACTTGTGGTCCTGGAGAATTGTCTTTATAAAGTTTGGTACATATATGTTCATAATTGTGAAATCTTCTTGGTGAATTGTTCCTTCGATAAAACTGTCATGTCCTTCTTTGTCTCTTCTGATTTCTTTTACTTTGAAATCTATTTTGTATGATATTAAAATAGCAACACCTGCTTTCTTTTTGGTACCATTTGCTTGGAATATTTTTTTCTACCCTTTCACTTTAAGGTGGTGCCTGTCCTTGAAGGGAAGATGTGTTTCTTGTATACAGCATATCGATGGGTTCTGTTTCCTAATCCAGTCTCCCAGTCTAATGTCTTTTGATTAGGGAATTTAGTCCATTAATATTTAAGTTTATGACTGATAGATTTGTGTTGCTTCCTTTGGCCTTATTATACATTTGTGGTTTTGGTTTAGGTTTCTACTTCTGAAGTTATGCTTTTATTCATTTCTCTTTCTAGGTGCCTAGGGGTGTTTGCTCCTTTTTTCTGTGCTTTGAATTGCTTCAAGTATTCTTTGAAGTGTTGGTTTTCCGGACATGTATTTTTTTCATCTTCTTAATGTCATGGAAGTTTTTTCCCTCTCCTTCAACTATAGTAGACAATTTTTGCTGGGTATAGTAACCTGGGTTGGCATCTATTGTCCTTTAACACTTGGAATGCTTTGCTCCATGTTCTTCTTGCTTTCGTGGTTTGCACTGAGAAGTCATTTGTAATTCTGATAGGTTTCCCCTTCTAGGTTACTTGTTTTTTATCTCTTGTGGCTTTAAGGATTTTGTCTTTATTTTGGGTGTCTATCATTTCGACTATGAAGTGATGTGGAGAGTTTCTTTTCTGGTCTTGTCTATTTTGTGTTCTATGTGCATCTTTATTTGTATGGGTTTGTATTTTTTTTCAGTTTGGAGAAATTTTCATCTATTATTCTGTTGAAGATCTGATCAATAACATTATCTTGAGATTCTTCTTCATCTATTCCTTTGATGGGGAGATTTGATCTTTTCATAGTGTCCCACAGCTCCTGGTTGTTCCACTTTTGTGTATTTTTTAATTTTTCAAATTCTTTACATGAGGTTTTTAGTTGTTCTGTGTTATATTCCAGGTCTGATGTTCTTTGTTCTGCTTCTTCCATTCTGATTCTGAGGCTTTTTCCATTCCTTTCTTCTTGATTGTATGAGTGTTTGATTTCCTTGTTCATTTCCTCTTCTGATTAATTTTGTTTTTCCACTGCCTTTTGGAGCTTCTCAATCTCTTCCTGTAGCTCTTTGCTTAGCTGGTTGGTTTCCTTATTTTTTTCAACATGGGTTCGTTTCAGTGTTTCCACCTCCTTCAGGAGTTTGTCATTCTCTCTCTCTAGGTCCGTCTTGAGTTCTTCATTCTCTTTTCTTAATTCTTTGATTCGCTCTTTATAATCTTGTAGTTCTTTAAGTATGTTCACAATTGCACTTCTGATATCTGTGTCCTGGGCCATCCCCAGGGGGATCCCACTGTAGGAATCTTCCACAGGGTTGTTAGAGCTTGGTGTGTGATTATCCTGCACCTTTCCCATGTTGTCTCTTTTCCATGTTCCTGGCATATAGGCTTCTCCTTCCCTGTACTGGAATACAGTGTGAATCCCAAATGCCTCTTCACTGTGTTGAAGGCTTGCTTTGCTTGCCTCCTTTAGATGCTTCCATTGTTTGATTGATTTGTTTTTCTCCTTTACTCCTTGCTTATGGAGTGTTGACTTCTCTAAGCTCTAAGCTTTCTATTGGAACTCCAACTCACTCTTACCTTTCTGTTCTGAAGGTTCTCCAAAGAATCCACTTGATCACTCCTTCCTTCAGTAAGCCCAGTTGGGGCGGGGGGGTTGTTTCCCCGTACCTGTGGTTCAGGTGGTCTTGGGAGATCCCCGATCTCATGATTCACACAAACCCACCTTTTATACCATCAGGGAGGACAACTCTGTCCCCACAGCCACAAAAGCCAATCAAGCCAAAAACAACTAAATTAAATCAAACAACAATCCGTTTTTCTGAAGCACCCAGCTTGTACCTGTGCTTCAGGTGCTCTTGTGAGATCCCCGATTTTTGTCTTTTGTAATTTTGTCCATTTATGTGTTTTATAATATTTATTGATTTACATTTATTTAACCTTCCCTGCACCTCTGGTATGAATCTCCAGGCTTTTCTGGCTCACCTGAGCATGTAGCCCATCTTTTAAGTGGGTCATTTGTGGGTTTTCTCTTCACTTTTTTGTTTCTTTTGCTGTATCAAAGCATTTGATTTTAGTGAAGTCCCTCTTGTTGATTGTTGATCTTAATTCCTGTATGAATGCTGTCTGATTTAGAAAGTCTTCCTACACCTATAACTTGTAGGTTACTTCCTATGTTTTCTTCTAACATTTTAGTTTCAGGGTTCACATTGAGGTTAATCAATTTAGAACTGACATTTGCGTAAGGTGAAAGGTAGTCATTTAATTTCATTATTCTCTGGGATGTGATCCAATTTTACCAGCATTAATTGCTGAAGATGCTATCTTTCCTTCATTGAGTGTTTTTGGCCCCTTTGTCAAACATCAGGTGGCTGAAATTGTATGTACTCAAGTTTGGATCTTTTATTTCATTACCTAGATCTATGGGTCTGTTTTTGTGCCAGTACCACACTGTTTTTATGACTATAGCTCCGAAGTAGTGTTTGAAATCTGCTATAGTATTTCCTTTGCATTATTCTTTTTACTCAGGCTTGCTTTAGCTACTAGGATCTTTTGTTTTTCCACGTACATTTTAGGATATATTTTTTATAATTCTATGAAGATAGCAAGTTAATCCCGAACCCACCAGATAAGAAGAAATAACAAAAATCAGAAGCAGAGATTAATGAAATAGTAACAAAATAAACAATACAAAGAATGAATGATTCCAAGAGCTGGTTCTTTGAAAGGATAACAAGATAGATAGACTCATAGCTCAGCTAACCAAAAGAAAGAAAGAGCAACTTCAAATCAACAAAATTATAGATGGAAAGGGAAACAGTACAAGAGATCATCAAAAGGTCCAGAGCATTATGTGGGAATACTTTAAAACCCTTCCTTTTTCTGTGTCTGTGTTACTGCATTTTGTATAATAGTTTCTAGTTCTATCCATTTACCTGAAAATGTCATGGAACTGTGCTGAAACCCTCCTCCCAGAAGACTAGTTCGCCTAGTTTTAGAAGATACTGTGCATGATACTAAGTGATAAAAATCAACCAATATCTGAACCTCAACTTTAAAATCTTATAACCACAATAATAGTTTGCACAGCAAACTATCTCAGTTGGTATATTAGTGGAAGTTTTAGCTTAGGGTAATCAACAGCTATCTAATTGGACTTAAAGCCTGCTCAATAAGAGAGAACTCATGGGTGTAACTGTAAACATAGTCAAATAAACATAGTTGGAGACATCAGAAAGCCCAGAGAAAAACCTACATATGTCACATCCCTAGAAAAACATAATTTCTTACTGCTAAATATTGACAATTACATTTACAAACAAGCATATCTGTCACCACTCTTCAAAGGAGCTTCTTTTTGCAACACATTGAAACTATTGCAGAGTTTCAGCACTGCTCAGACAGTTAATAAATATTTGTGAGATGTTTAGTACTAAGTGACACATCTACTGTGGAATGTTTGAAACTAAAGTCTCTGGGAACATAGAGTGGGTAGAAAACATACTAGATCATCTCTCACATGTCCCCAGAAAAATGTTTCCTTATGCAACAGAGGGAAATTAACAGAGAATTCCATAAATGTCCAAAGTACACTCCAATCAATGTGTGTTCATTGATAAGTCTTCTCTATTAAATGGCACTCACCCAACGCTCATTAACCATGTGGACATTTTGGGCAGAGGATCTTAAGAGATAGAGTTTGTTTATCACCATATGGAAAGAAAGTTTTACAGGACTCTGGGAATGTCCTCATATTAACTTAGAGCATTGTTCACAGCATGCACCAAACCCATGCACACTCCATCAGACAAAATATCAGCAGAGAACTAGGGAAATGTTCAGAAGGCCTCAACCTCTTGAAGAAACAAAGATAAAAAGTAAATCCACAAGCATTCGTGTTTGTGTCCATAGGGTGTTCTGTTACAATGCTTAAAAATTTTTAGATGTTTGTGCTTTTTCTATTAGTGCTTTATTACTAGGAAAAGTATCCATGAAATGAGCCAACAGTCCGTTGGGTTGGGAACAGATGAAAAGACACAAGCACCCAATGGATGCCTCACCACAAAGAAAAGTAGATAGTCCTATCTCTCTCTCTCTCCCACTTTGAGGCCCAAGGATTCATGTGAAAGAGGCACTGGAAAGAATTTAAAAGCCAGAAGGAGTGAGGTGTATGTTGCCAATCCTATAAAGAGGATGGACTTTGGACTTCCCGCCTAAGAGCATTCACTTTCCCCAGGATTGTGAACTTGATTATCATTCTTCTGATGGAAAGGGAAGAGCCAGGGATCAGCGACCTCTCCCAATCTTCACTGAATAAGGGGGAGCGGCTAATGGCATATAGGCAGGTAATGCAAGTGAGCGGGTCTCTTTCACCTTGGCCATCTTCAGTTGGAGGTCACAGGCATCCTGGCCCCGGGGTGAACATGAAGGAAAGCACCAAATTTCCTGTAAGAGACTCCCCTCACAGATTCCTTTAGAGAGGAAACCTATTAAATTAGTTTTGGAGAGTTTTTTTCCTGACTTTGTCTTTGGGTCCTTATGAGTAGGAGGGGGATTCAGTGAACTGAATAAATTTCTCCTGGGAAGGATTTGGTCATCACAACTCTTGAATAATAAACCAGCCCTGGACTGTACTCAAATTCACATTTCTTTTAAGAGCATGTTTATCAGGGTTATGAAGATTCATACATTTATTATAGTATCTGGTATATTTCCTGCTGCATATTTTTCCCAAAGCAGTACGTTACATTTTAATTAAGAAAATATATACAAAATGGAGTCTTCCGTATAGTTTAGAGATCAAGATTGTGCATAATTAAATAAATAATATATAAGCAGTTGTTAATGTGAATATTAGTTTAGGGTATTCTGGAATATGTATTCAAGGTATCATAATCATTGATTGGCTCTTTCAGATTGATATTTTCCTTTTAATATTCCCCTTTCACCTTGATGTTATTCCTTATACTTTTTCTTTTACCATTCTTAATTACTGGCACTAAACAGTCACAGAACCAACAGCACCAACCAAGAAAACGCTGCTTTATTTTTTTGTGAAGATTGGTATTATCAATTAACATCTGGATGTACGTTGCATTTCTTATAGTTGAGTTATCACTGCCTCTAGACCTCTTCCTACAGAAAGATTTCACACATAAATACTAGCTCATGTCCATCTACACATTAATATATTTATTTATGCAGCTAATTTAACTATGTGTTTATATGCATTGGTAATTTCAGCACAGCTTCTCTAAATACTTCATTTTCCTCATAATTTCTTTCTCTGATAACATAAAAGAACATTTAGGAAAGATGTACTTTTTTGAACATATTCTGATAAATCCAGTAATAAAAACAAGATCTTAAATGATTGTGGAATATTAGCCTTGAGAGACCTTGCATGTTTCTCTTCTGTTATGCCTATGCCACCTTTTCTAAGCTTGACTGCTGTTCCATTGGCCTCACCTCTCAGTTACTGCACAGGGGGCATATGTAAGCTCATGAATGATGATGAGCCAGCCCCTGTCAAGCCACATATTGATGCCCAGCAGCCTAGGTATTCATTCCAGCCCGGCTGTGTCTTCATGAAAATATGCTATAAACAAAAGTATAAAATAAGTAAGTGCTGCTTTTAACCCCTTTGGTTTCTTACAAAGCCAAAGCTAAGTGACAGAGTTGACAATATTGCCAGTGAATTGTTTTCAAGATTGAAATTGTGACGAATACTTTTCAGTTAAGTAGTTTTTACTTCTCTAGGCAACCTTACAATTTCAAATAACATAGTTAAGATTACTTGGGATAATATTTTTTGAATATTATAATTTCAAAGTGAGCCTTTTTAGTAGTTCTCTTTGACTTCTTTTTACATAGGCATCTTTACTGTCTGTGGATAAAAAATATAGAGGAAAAAAATGAGGTAGTTTCTTTGTCTACCATCCAGCTTGCAAAATATACTAAACAAGAATAAAGTCTTGCAAAGACTATTAAAATAATAAAGTATTCAACTCTTAAGTGTTTGCTATGTAGGAACACTGTACATTATTTATAGTACATTGTTTTCACAGTACCAGAACCACTGTACAGTCAGTTATGTGCTCTTTAAATATGAGTTAATTCTATAGGTATTGACTATATAACCTTCTCTTGTCCAGATGGCACATGTTATGATTTTGTTCAGTAATTTGACTTTTAAATTTTATTAATAACCTTGTTGTATAAATGGAATTAACTACATCCCTCAATTCCCAAATGAGACAAACTTAACTTGTGCCAAGAGATATGATGCATTGAATCTGTCAAGGATTGAAATCATTTACGTAAATTAGGGCTTATGTATTTTAATTCTTGTTGCTCTGCAATAAAGTAAATACAGCAAGGTTACAACATTTCAAAATACAAGTCTTGATGAATTTAGATTGCTTCACTGAAAACCATGGCTCATTTCTGGTATCCTTGTTTAGTGCTGTTCTGCCACTTTAGTTGAATTTAAGTTTAATTGTCATTCATGTGTCCCTTCTTTAATATTTAGTAGAATTCTTTTTTTAATTGTTTCCCCAGTCGGGCTTTATATCATTTAGATAAAAATATTATCTAATATTTTTCAAGGTAAACTAAAATAAATGAAATATAATTTTATATTGCAAAGTTCTTTAGCAGAATACAAATGATTTTCATATCTAAGGAAAGGTAATGGTAAATGATTACAGTAACTGAAATTTTGATAATTAGAAAAATGTAAATGTATACTTAGTTTCAGTTTATGGGTGGAATATATTATAGCACTGATATCAGACCATGTGTTTGAGTGAGTAGCAAATATCACCTACCTAATAAGATATATAGTTTGACCAAAATGTCGTAAAAGTTAAATATACACTAGCATATATAGAAATTATGTAAATAATAAATTTATTATTGAAAAATCTTCGGGGGCTGGAGAGATGGCCTAGCGGTTAAGAGCGCTGACCACTCTTACAGAGGACCCGGGTTTGATCCCCAGCACCCACATGGCAGCTGAGAACCGTCTGAAACTCCAATTCCAGGAGAACTCCAGTTCTAGGGGAATCCGACACCCTCTTCTGACCTCCGCGGCATTGCATGACATGGGTGCACAGACTTGCATGCAGACAGTACATTCGTGCACATACAGAAATAAATAAAATTAATAATAAAAAATTAAAAAAAAAGAAAAATCTTCTACTCGATTAAAATATTCTAGTAAAATTTAGCAATCATGTAAGAAATTATTTGCTATTTGTATATGTAGCATAAACTATGCCTATATTGATATTGAAAATAAAATTCATAGAAAATACACATAATGCTTAAAAATTAAAATGGGTAGGGCTGGAGACAAGGCTTAGCAGTTAAGAACGCTGACTGATTTTGCAGAGGACATGGGTTCAGTTCTCATCATCCATATAGCAACTGCCTTTACTCTAATTCCCAGGGTATTTGATGCCCTCTTCTGACCTCTACAGACTTTGCAAATACCTACATGCTTTAACCTACATAAATGCAATGCAATCAATAAACAAAAAATAAAAATAAATAAATAAATAAAATATTTACAAATATAATAGGTTATTTATTTAACCAGAAAGATAGCTATTTCATAAGGCAATACTGTGAAGAATCTCAGGTACTTAATTTAGTAAAACATTGGAGGATATAATATCAATAATGCTTAGTGAGAACTTGTTAAAGGATAAGAAATTTGAAATTTTTTACTAAGGGATTACTCCAGTCTCAGGAACCCATTCAAATGATTTGCTCAAGTTGTTTACAAAATTAAAGTTTTCTGTGTTTTAATAGTTAAAGGAGTATCAATAATTCCTTATAGTTAAGTATCTGACATACCAGTTAACAGATGATGAAACTGGCCAATGTTATTTGAAGGTATCTATGTGCCTAGAAATATATAAACTATTATAATGTATAATAATTTGTCAAGAACATGTAATTTTTCCAGATGTTCCCATTTGGTTTCTCTATTGTTATAACAAATACAATGAACAAAAGCAACCAGGGCAGAAAAGTGTTTATTTTGGCTAAGAATTTATATCCATCATCAAGGGAAGCCAGGGCAAGAGCTCAAGGAGCTCAAGACAGGACCCTGGAGGCAGGAATTGAAACATGAAACATGGAAAAAGCTTACTAGGTTGCTTGCTCTGGTTTGCTCAGTTAATACACACACACACACACACACACACACACACACACACACACACACACACACACACACACACACACACAAAACAGGGCTTCACTTCCCTAGAAGAGATCATCCCCAAAGGGGCTCACAGATATGACCACATGCCAGTCTGATGGAGGAAAATTCCTCTATTGAAGTTCCTTTTCCCAGGTATCTAGAGACAGCTTAGAATTGTGTCAAGTTGACAAAAAAACTAACCAAAAGAGCAAATGAAATAAATAATCTTGGGCACATGCATGATTTCTTTCTTGTTGATATGACAAAAACTGACACAAACCCAGATTAATAGAGGGAGGATTATTTCACCTTAAGGTTCAAAGGAACAGTTCATAATGGTGGAAGTAGTATGAGTTAGCTACTCACATTGAACCTACTGTCAGGAAGCAGAGAATGATTAATGCTAATTCTCAACTAGTTTTCCCCTTTTTGTTCAGTACAAGATCCTACCCCATGGAGTAGTGCCAACCATAGTTAAGGTATATCTTCCCACCTCAATTAACCTAACCTGGATAATCTGTTATGAATGTTTTCAAAGTCTTTTCACTTATGTATTTCTTGAGCCTTGTAATTGTCTAGATCTTGAAAATCAGTATTAACCATCACAGAACAATTGATTAAATAACTTATCTAGCTGGGTATGGTGGCCCACGACTTTAATCCTAGCACATGGGAGGCAGAGGGAGGCAGGATTTTTGTGAGTTCAAGGCCAACCTGGATTACAGAGTGAGTTCCAGGACATCTGGAGCTACAGGGAGACCCTGGCTCAAAAAAAAAAAGAAAAAAAAATTACCTAAATTTCCACCAATAGAAAATTGCAGAGATTAGATACGAAAATCCAACTTTTAGTAGAATATTTGTACCTAGTCCAACATATTTACTCTAATAGGCAAAAAAACATAATTCATGCATTTATTTTCTGGAAAACTTTTCATTGTATATACAGTTTATTAACTTATCAAATAATAAAATTTCGGTGTCTCTATGGTTTTAATTTGCAAAATACAACAGGTCTGAAAAAGGTTATAATTGGCTGTTGTTTTCTCTATTTTTGAAGAATTTCTAATCCTGGAAAAATTGCTATTTCTGGAAAAATGCCCAAATTATACCGTAATGGGAATTCATACACACACACACACACACACACACACACACACACACACATATATATATATATATCATAAGATGCTGAATATTAATGAGTTAAACAGCAATACTACACTTAAAAATTCACTTCCATGGGGCATGCTGTAACTAGCATTTAAGGTTTCTTTCTTCAAAAACCCAATGCTACAACACACTGTGGCAATTGACAACATTGCCCTTTATCTGGGAAACTCTTGACAATTCTTCAAATATTTGTGGATAAAATTTAATGTTTCATACACATAATATTTTTCTCTAAAATTAGTACCATCAGAAATCAAGTTTTTCACTTGCTGCTATGGGTCTTATTAGTGCCTCTTTTGGTGAGCATTTATTTTTTCATTTGTCTTTCTTTCCTTGTGCCTTCCTTCTGAACAGTTATTTTTTCCATCTGTTGTTTTTTAAATTGCTTTACTTTGTCACTTTATTTCCTCTCTTCCTAGTTTTGTTGATTTGGCTTTAAGCACCACAATTTGTACCCTGGGCCCCCTCCCTCTCTCATGTTCCTCTTTTCTTTTTGCTCCTGTGGTATTATCAACATGACATTTTTGAATGAAATTAATTCATAAAAGCCTTCATGTGTGAGTTGCATCAGATTTGTCACAATTTTAACAATGTAACTAAGGAGGACAACATTGTTTTTATATGAATGGATCAGATTCTTTGTAAAATGAATAATAGTAGCTTCATGTGCTCTTTCTTGTAATTTCCCCCTTTATATTACATTTCAGATTAACTTTTGTTCTCAAGTAGTTTCTGGAAGATCTTTTAGTGATACTATGGCTACTGTCACTCAGACTGTGTGAAGAAATAAAGGCAAGTACAAGATTGTCTTGATATCTTAAGAATGTGGAGGAAAATTAAATTTCTCTGTGATATTCTTTGTTACTATTGCTCACTATGTGACTCCCTGAAATGACTTTTGTTTCCCAGTAATGAATCATCAATTCAAATTATTGTTCTTGTACAATTGCACTTTTATTTCCAAGATATATAGTGTTTTAGACCTTTAGCTTTCAATCCTGAAATCAAATATAAACTAAGAAATGTGACAAGAAAATTAAATTATAAACAGCTAATTTCTGAGCTTCATGGTATGCAGAAATGCCTCCTAAATATTAGTGAAGTTGAATGGTTTCCTATTTATACCTGCAGCTCTTTCATATTAGATTATTTCAGCTTTCATTTGTTCCTTTTGTTGTTGTTATTTTGGAACTGATTGCACTTTTCACTTTGTTGTTTCTCTGGGCATTGTGCCCAGCTCGGATTAATGCTTGTTTATTATAACTTATATAATCCAGGATAATGTTTTATCTAGGAAACTTAGAAATATTTACAATGAGGACTCATATTTCTTAAACATGCCTTGAATCACAAATATTATTTTTTGTACAGTGGTTCAAACAATAATACATTTCTATATAAAAGACTTACAATTTTGCTACCTCATAACTAGTTTGTCCTTAAGTCAATTTAGATTGATTCTGTCTAAACAGACTTCCTTATTTTCAAGAATCATTCCATGATAATAATATTCTTTATGATTTCTCACCATAAAACAAAGAATATTATGAATTTTACTTGACAAGCACATTAAATAAAATCAAACTAATTAGGTTGTTGTAAGCTAAAACTAGATGACTTAAATTTTTTTATCAGTAATGATTTTAGCAAATTTTAAACATGATTTAAATACTCGCATAAACCTATATAATGCAATAAACTAAAATCTTACAATCATTTAGAAAATGACTTAGAAAATAGAGAACAGTACAGAAAAAAAAAAACTACCTGTAGAATTTGGAAAACCACAAAGCATAAAGAAGAAAAACATTAAAAACATAATATACACTTCACAGAAGAAAATTTAAAGATTTCTATCCATATCTCTGCTAACCATATATATATATATATATATATATATATATATATATATATGTTCTATAGAATATGTTTCTATCCATATTTCTATACATATTTTTGCTAGCTATTTATATGTACATATGTATATTTCTATCCATATTTCTGCTAACTATTTATATGTACACACACACATATATATATATATTCATATATATCTGTGTGTATACATATATTTGCACTCTCAGGATTCTTTCTTAATAATAATGTTTGGAGAGTTCATTGGTTCAATGTAATGTCATGTATAGGAGAGATTATTTCACAGTAATCCTAAACAAACACTAGCTTTTACTTACCTTCTCTGTTCATTCTCTCTTCTGGAATTTTCCCTAAGCCTTGGAAGGGGTAGGATGTATGTCTTGTTTATGTCCAAGCATTCCACATTCACTTTTTCTCAGTACATGAACCAATTGTAAGCTTATATATTAGTTATCTTTTATCTAGAAATTTGTATGATATAACTTTAATATTTGAAAGTCACTTATTATGAAAGCATAGATGTGTATCATATCATTGTGGCTTTAAACTAGTGTGCCTTTTTAAATAATATTTTATGTTAAGTCAACATAACTGTTTTATCTTATTTTTCTCCTATAATTATTTGTATCTATTGTCCTAAAATTACTTTTTCATATTGATTTTTTCTTGTTATATTTTACCCCAAACTGATTTAAAACATCCCATCAGGATAACTTCCCATTGCATATTCAATTTAACAAGTGACAACTAGTGTCATTTCAGAAGGGTCTCTCTGAAGGAAAAAGAGTGCAACTGTTTTCAAGATTTACCAGCCAGTCTTCAGAGTTATCACATTGCTGCTTATGCTGATTCTCAGCAGTGGGCAACTGTTCCATATTGTGAGATATTGTGCTTCAGTGAACACTTCAGTGAGCTGCATGGTTGATGTACTTATGTGATTCCAACAAGACTAACTCAACAGATTTGCCTTCTGCCTCATGTCTATTCACTCTATGCATTGCATCTGATATAAAACATGGACAAATGATGACTCAAAGCTCATTTTCATTAAAATATGTCATCTTGATGAAATTGAATATACTTATGGAGGGAATTTGTATATAAATGAGCAGCAAATCATATGCTTAATTACAAGTAGAATATCACATGTACCTATTTTCAGGTGTAATATGTAATGTTTACAAATATTTTTGATTTTTGAAAAATAGACTTACAGTCTTCACATTAGTACTTTTATTCTGATATTCCTTATAGGAAAATATCAAGGAAATAGAATAATCTTTAGGGACTATAATAAAACTTAAAAATTAATAGCAAATATATATTAGGCAATGTTTACTAAAACTGTGCTCATTCTATGACTTTCTAACATGCCAGTGCTGCATTACTTAGAAGAATTTCTAAGAAATACGTATAAAAAGAATTTGAGAAATTTTCCAAAGAATTAAAACTACTCATGCAAGTATTTTCTGATCCTTATTGTTTGTGGACAAAACTTGTGATATTAGTTATTCAGAATTATTAAATATTATCCAAATAATTTTGGATAAACTATTTTACATACTGTGTCCATTGTGTATCATGAAAGACATTATATACAGTGAGGAAATAAACTGGTTCTTAATTTAGTAGTCATGATAAGATAGGTACATGTGTTACTTCTTGGAAAACAATTTCTGTCTATTTGTATTATTTCAGATATTTATTTGCTTGATCAACACCTCATGTTTTAGATTAGTGTCATAAAGAGGACATGATTTTGAGAACAGCAAATATATTGAACACCATTACTGTATAGTAATACCAATGTTTTCATGAGTATGAAAAAAAGCAATTTAAATTTTATTTCATATGAAATGTATTTAAGTTCAAATTCATTTATATTTAAGATACGGTTGAAGAATTATTACATACAGCTATCAATAAAACATGCAACCATGATTAAAACATTTTTAAAAATGTGGGACACGAGTAATAAGCAAAACTGACCAATGGTGTTGATGAAGGAACTGATACAAAAACTGGAACCATGGAAGAATAATCAAAGGAAGTTATAGAGGAAAATTTATCAAATTTAAATTCAACTCGATCAAAGATTACCATTGAATTTAAAATTATATGCTAGACAACTAAATTATAGAGGAACTATAGTGGAAGCTGAAAGGCAGAAAAGCCCAATGAGAAATTGAAACTCATCATGAATTATGTCACTTTTCTGAACAGAAACCACAAAAGTCATGAAAATGGTAATCGGTATATTGAAATCTCTGAGAATAAATAGCTAATAACTAGTGATCAAAATATCATATCCAGAAAATATTCCTTTTAAGGCAAGGAAAAAGAACATTAAAATGATGACTAACTAAACCAGTTATGATCAGAATGTCAGTATTAAAAGAATTTTTTCCTAACCTGTAAAGGATGTAAGCTTGTGGCATCAGCCATGGGTCATTCCTCCAAGGAGAGAGCCAATAGCCAATTAGATTTGGGATATACAGGCATATGGCTGCCTCTGCTGCACAGTATTTCCAGGCAGGTGAGGTGTAGCTGGTGCTGACGGTGGAGTCTTGCTTGACTCAAGGAGACCCGTATTTGCTTTATTGGTTTAGTGGCCCTTGGTAACACTCTCTGGTATTCCAGAGGCCATCTGTACACTTGCATGTGTGGTCTTACATCCTCTACAGGTTAGGAGATATCATAAGCCACAGTAAGACCCTGTCATATTTAACAGGGAAAAAATGTAGTGGATCAACATTTCACCTAAACATATGTGTCTATACCAAAGTAACCTACCATAACTATTAATGCTGCTTTAGTACCTATATATCTAATTGCTTGTGCTTCATTAGTAGGATCGAAAGGTTATTCCTGGACAGACTGTCAGCCCATGAAAGGAAACAGCCAGAATTGACCAGAATCCAAGACAACAGCTCCAGAGAGAGTGGACTGTTCTGCTTCTCATCCATCTGTGCCCCTTTTCTAAGCCCAGGGAATAATCTAAGGAAGAGGGGGCGTGGTAGAATGTAAGGGCTGCGATTGAGGTGAATGGTGAAACTACAGCAATGTAGTCTGGACCCTCATTTGATTAACCTGATTGAACATACAACCCCTCACTCCCCGCTGGAAGGTGGGGCTGTGGGGGTTTGGGCACAACAGCCTGCAAATTGGTTTTACATGAAGGATGCTTGTACTCATGGATTATCACTTATAGCTAAAAAATGGAAAAAAAAAACTGAGAGAGATATGCAGGACAGTCATGGCAGAATGCATGATCTCGGTTGGGGAGGGGGTGGGGGGGAAGAGAAGGGGAGATATGCCTGAACTGAATTGGAAAATGATGTATGAAATGCACAAAGCATCAATAAAAAAATGTTAAAAATTTTTTTTTTAAAAAGATTTTTTTTAACTTATGGGGGCAGTTAAGAGCTTTGACTTCTGTTGCAGAGGCACCAGTTTCAGTTCAAAGGACAATCATGGCAGCTAACAGTGATTTGAAAATCCAGTTCCAGGGGAATCGGATGCCCTCTTTTGACCTCTGTGTGCATTCCAGACACAAGTGCATTTGCCCACATGCAGGCAATGCACTTATTTACTTAAAATTAAATCATAAATTATTACAATTTTTACTAACTTTTATTTTAATTTAATGTTGTTTATGAGTTTTATTTTATTTTATTTATTTCAGTATGTGTATCAATGTACTGTCTGCATGCAGGTCTGTGCACCCGTGTCGTGCAATGCCGCGGAGGTCAGAAGAGGGTCTCGGATTCCCCTGGAACTGGAGTTCTCCTAGAATTGGAGTTTCAGACGGCTCTCGGCCGCCATGTGGGTGCTGGGGATCGAACCCGGGTCCTCTGTAAGAGGGGTCGGCGCTCTTAACCGCTAGGCCATCTCTCCAGCCCTATGAGTGTTTTTTTAACTTACCTATTAAGTGTACCTATGTCATGCGATACACATATAGGTCTGAAGGGGCATATGATACTGTGGAACACAAATTACAGACAGTTGTGGATGCTGAGAACTGAACTTGTGTCCTGTGCAAGAGCAATGTGAGCTCTCTAATACATTCAAAATTTTTCATTAATTAACCGTACATAAATATGAAAAAGAAAAACTTTCACAATCATGAAAGCATAGTAATGTTTAAATCTTATGAGAAAATTAAGTTAGCAAGTACTATCAAGGAATCAAATACTTTGACTCAGTCAGCTAGACATACATGAATAACACATAGTTAGCAGAGAAATATTTTAGAGAAGATTTAACGATATCTCTTTTCTAACTCACAATTATCTTAGTTCAACAGCTATCTGTATTCAAATGTGATTGATATAAGAACATAGTTTAAATAAGTTTTAGATAATTTCCCCTTAATTTGTAATATTGTACAAAACATTAATTTGCATTCAGAAATTTGCATATGTGTGTGTGTGTGTGTGTGTGTGTGTGTGTGTATTTTTGAGACAGGGTCTCCCCTTAGTCCCAGCTGGACTGGAGCTTGCTAAATCTACCAGGCTGGACTTAAGCTCACAGAGATCCTCCTCTCTCTGCCTACCAAGTGTTGGGAATAAAAGCGTCCACCCCCACACCCAGCCACAAAAATATATTTTATAAATATAGTACTTAGTACTTAAATGTAGGAATAATTCAAACACTTATGTAAATAAATCAAGATAATCTATGTACCTTTATGAAAACTTATACTGTGCATTTATACTTACATATTTAATGTTAAATGTATTCAGCTATCTTCTTAATAATGAAACAAGTGAGTTTTTTTAAGTATAATACTTTTATTTATTCATTGAGAATTTTATACTTATGTAAAATACAATGTATTTTGATCCTGAAAAATATTATGAGGAAACATTTCTATACCATTTTCAAAGAAAACATACTTCTTAATTTTAAATGGGGAGATTATATCAATTGTCCCAGATAAAATATTCCTCCATTTTTAGAAATGTTGTCCTTTAATATCTTTTTATCAAAGCTATGCTAATTACACTTTAACTTTGGTTCAATCGTAAGTATTATATGTTTTCTTGTACACAATGCCATGGTCCACAAAGTAATTTTATTTGTGGAGTTGATAAAATCATGCAGTCTTTCATATCCTTCACAAAAGCATACTAATATAAATTCCCAAAGACCTGGTTAGTCCTTCTCAAAATTTGATAAAACTAATGAAAAAATGGGGAAAAGTGCAATTTTAGGGTAGCACACATGTACTATAGAAATAAGGGTTTTCTTTACTACAGATAAAAACGAAACAAGTATATGCCAATAAAGCAAGGTATATTTAAGCATAACAAAGATATATTACATACAAATATCATTAAAACTATTTTTAATCACGGGAATTGATAATATTCAGCATGATGTGACGAAAATTTAAATTTTACAAGATGAACTTTGAAAATGACACTTGCCAGTGTCATTTAAAACATTGTATTTCACAAGAAATCAATGAAGTTCTTAAAATCTTTCCGTTATATATTAGTTTATGCATTATTTTTAGATAATTTTCATTCACGTATTATTTTTGAATTATAGAATGTTTAATGGATGGAATATTTTCCTTGAAATAATTATCTCTGTATAAGTCTTTTAAGTATTCTTAAAGTTAATTTATACTTATTTTATATGACATATAAGTTATAAGTTGTAGCTTTATAATTATCAGTGGAGTGCTATAAAAATGTAAACCTATTTACATTGCAATAAGTTCAGTTTATTTTTTTAATGTACATTATTTAGTGAGAATAAAGCAAGATGACTCAAGGTAGGGTAGAGAAAGAAAAAGTCAAAGTTTTCTCTGATTTTTGCTTGTAAGAAATGAGTAGATTGCAAAGTGAAAACTGCTTAAAATTGTCATTAATTACTATTTTTAAGGATTCTAAAATTACAGAAAAACTGCGACTTAAAATTCAGTAATTAAATGTAAACCATACTGTGCTAATTCCACATACTGACAGAAAGTGATTACCAAAATGACATATTCACTCTCCAAATTGATTTATTTCAATAAAATAAAATATATTTGATATACACAGTCTTTTAAAAACATAAGACTTCTGAATTTTTATGTCTTCGTGGTTAAATTTTTTTGAGATTATTTGAACATTGATAAATGAAAAATATCAACCTTTGCAAAGTGTTTTGGTGAGGCTCTAATTAGCCAGACCCACAAACTCAGACTTTTAGGCCAAAGATTCCAGTGATGATTTTGTGATTTTCAAAAACATCAGCTTCCCCATTAAGCAACTGGATTTTATACTAATGAACAAAATCATATAATGTGCTATAGCATGAAAAGTATAAGTATGCACATTAATGTTATTTAGTATAATAAAAGTTGAACACATATTCAAATTCATATAGTCCAGAAAGTTATCTGTAAGTTGTGTTATGGCGTGATAGTTAATCTTGATTTTTAACTTGGTAATATATAGAATGAGCTAAGAGACAAACATTGAAGTGTGTCAATGAGAATATGTCCATGAAGATCTGAGGTAAGACTCACATTGAATATTTTTGTTTGTTTGTTTGTTTTGTTTTCTTTCTTTTTTAAATTTGTTTATTTTTTAAGGAATTCTACAATATAAGAGCACAGTTGTTTTCAGATCACATTAACATTGCTCAGTTTACCATACAATTAGGTAATTGGTGCTGCCATCCACAGATGAGGGATATCATTCATGGTTTGTTTCTCTGGGACTGTGTTACTTCAGTCAGCATGATATCTTCTAGCTCCATCCATTTACCTACAAAGTTCATGATGTCATCTTTATTTACCACTGCATAGAACTCCATTGTGTAGATGTACCACTTTTTCTCTATCCACTCATTGGTTGAGGGGCACTTGGGTTGGTTCCAGCTCCTTGCTACTATGAAGAGAGCTGCAATAAATATGGCTGTGCATGTATCTCTGGGGTAAGATGAGTCTTGTGGGTACAAACCCAGGAATGGTATGGCTGGTTCAGGTGGCAAGTTCATTCCAAGTCTTCCAAGGGTTCTCCACATTGCTTTCCATAGTGGTTGTATGAGTTTACATTCCTACCAGCAGTGGGTGAGTGTTCCCCTTTCCCCACAACCTCTCCAGCACTTGGTATCATTTGTTTACTTGATCCTAGACAGTCTTATTGTAGTGAAGTCTCTGTTCAGCTCTTTGCTCCATCTTTTGAGTAGGTCATTTGTTTTCTTTCTTCTTTATATTTTGAGTAGTTTATATATTGTGGAAATCAATGCTTTGTCAGATGTTTCTGTGGTGAAAGCTTCCTCTCACTCTGTGGGATTTCTCTTCACTTCCTTGATTGTTTCTTTTGATGTACAGAAGCTTTTGAGTTTAATGAGGTCCCATTTGTCAAATGTCGACCTTAATTCTTTCACAGCTGCTGTCTGATTTAGGAAGTATTTTCCTACGCCTATGTCTTGTAGCTCACATTGAATATCAAGGTGGGTGAAACCATACTATGGTTGGACTTGGAGACCTGATAAAATACAAAGGAGAAAACAAGTATAATATCAGCTTCCTGCTTCTTTACTGCAAATACAATGCCAGTGGCCATTTCACACACAAGCCACCAATGATTTGCCCTCCATTTGTAGGCAAAGAAGTGTTTCCTCTGCAGACTGTCAATAGCCCATCCAACAAGAATGAGACCAGAGGTGCCATCCATACTGGAACTTGATTGCCTTGAACTTTTTGTTTTGCTTTTATATATTTTTATGAACCTTTTTTAGTTTCATACCACAATTCCCAATCAAGTATAGACCCTCCTCCCCAATTTGTGCCCCTCCAACCCACCACTCAACCTCAAGTATTCCACTGAGCATGGTAATACCTATCCAGTCTAGCCTTTGTACCCAGATGTCATTAAGTGAAAATTTCAGATAAATTCTTACCATAGATAAACATGAATCCTTATATAATTACAGAGAAGCATACTGTGTACCACTCATCGAGGCTTTTTATTGCAATACATGGAGGCTACTGCAGAGTTCCACAATTGGTCAAACACAGAGAATATATGACTTAGTGTTGTCCAGTCCTGGGTGAAAAATCAACAGTTGAACCTATATCACTAAGACTCATATAGCATAGCAGAGCAATGATAGAGAGGAAAGTAATGCATCCCTCAACTCTTGCCACTGAAGTGTGATGCCTGCAGAAGGCCACAACTGGGCAAATTTTAGAGAATAAGACACTGCAGTGTGTGTCCCTGGATTGTCCTGAACTTTTGTAAGTCTATGCAAGTAACTACACCTGACATAAACTGGCATTTGCAACACCATGTCTTTTCTGGAACTCAACACTTCATAGTTGTTCTTCCCAGTGCTTACATTTTTTTTTTTTTATTATTCAATCTTCTGGCCATTCCCTGAGCCTTGTATAGGGGAGGTTGGCCCTCACTTACCATCGGTGAAATAGATTTTCATAGTTTAGCAATGTCCTAGTGGATAGCCTTGCAACCCTACACCTTTACAAAACACTAATTGGACTTAGGAATTTATTACTAACAATAAACAGAAACAAAGACACGAAGTTGAGAGAAAAATGGAAAGAGGGACATTAGTCAGAATTAGAAGGAAGTAGTTGTCAATGAGTATGATTAAAACAGATTGAATAAATGTGTAAAATGATGAAAGCATAAATAAAATAATATTGAAACTAACATCCTATTCTCTGCAAGAATTGTTATGCAAAGAACATCTTTCCTTAAAATGTTGTTGTCGGGGCTGGAGAGATGGCCTAGTGGTTAAGAGTGCCGACCGCTCTTACAGAGGACCCGGGTTCGATCCCCAGCACCCACATGGCGGCCGAAAACCGTCTGAGGCTCCAATTCCAGGAGAACTCCAGTTCCAGGGGAATCCGAGACCCTCTTCTGACCTCCGCGGCATTGCACGACACGGGTGCACAAACCTTCATGCAGACAGTACATTGATACACATACAGAAATAAATAAAAAATTAAATAAAAAAAATGTTGTCTAATATTTTCTCACAGCAAGTACAAAAGAAAGTAATGCATATATTTTGATGCTAAAAGTATATGCAGACAATATAATGTCCTTTATAAATGTCAAAAATATGGAAATATTCTGGATGGGAACTGTTGCATTTTATACGGTTCTGTTTATTTATAGTTCATGAGAATAGTATCTGATTTTGACACTGTCCCTTAGTGAAATGAGGAGTAGGAAAGAGCAATAAAGGTTCTCTGTTTGGCTAAGAGTATCTTTTGCAATGTGCCAGTGGTTGCACAGATGTAGTAGTAGATGCTTTGAAAAGCCCTATAGTTCCAACACTCAGAAGGAAGGGAATGACAGACTGGTCTCCATAGTGAGTTGCAGGCTGGGACTACAGGGTTACCCTGTCTCAAACCCCACCCATACAAAAAGAAGACAGTAAATGTGTTCAGTTTTAATTTGCACCTCATTAAACACTGTGGTAATTAAGATATTTAGATTTTAGATAGTGGTAAAAAGACAATATAAAAATAGATCCATATGTGTTTTGTGATCCCCAAGGGCCTTCTATGTGGGACATCACTACTGTGAATTCATGAGTGCCAAGCTTTCTGGGGCACTTATCAACTTCCCTGGATCATACAATCTTTCTTCCTCCTCTTCTACAATGATCCCTGAGCCTTGGGAGGTAAGAGATTTGAAATATGTATCCTATTCATAGATAAGCACTCGGCAGACTCTTGATCTTTTCAAGTGTACCTTTCACCTCTCATCAAAGAAACTTCTTTGTGCAACAGACAGAGACTACTACAGTGTTCCAGAACTGGTCAAATATAGAGAATACATGTCTGTTTGATGCTTAACCCTAACCAGCACATCTTCAATTCAACTTCTACACCAGATAAGATTCCTTATACAGTGTATGGTGATTAACACAGAAAACCTTGATTTGTTCTTTCTTGATAATTTGATATTTTCCTTATGTTTTATCATTTTCAGTAGTGTTCTTTTTATATTAATTTGATGGCATGCTTCACATAATGTTCTTTCTTAGGTAATGGTTTCAGTGTTATTTTAAATATTATCGAGGTTTTGCTTGGGATGAGTGATATAATTTATTTCTTTTTCCTAAGGTTGCTTCTCAACTGGTGCAATTACAGACTATTCATGAGCACCTCCTCTCACTCATCAGATGATACCTTTATGATAGTAATATACTTATATATAACAATTTGCTGGTTGTAATATGCTCTCTAAACTTGTTTTGGAGATTGAAGTTGTTTTAACGATGTACAACTTTCTATTAGTTAGATTTTTCATATACATATACATGTGCACGCATTTACACAAAATGACAGGTACACACTAATAATCATCCAAAGTTAACCCCTGCACAGAGAGCTCCCTACATGCCAGGAGAATGCTTATTACTGAGCCATGTCCCAAACATTAATATTTTCCTAAACTTGAAGGGTTCTTTGTGACTGTTTTGAATTTTAGCATTTCTAAGTATCTGTATGATACTGTTTTAAACAAATTTTCCATTGGATTCCTCAATTAATATTCTCTATCTCATTGGGTGGATTTTCATTCATAAATGGCAGTCTGTACTTCTACACTAAGCAATTCATTAATATCCATGACTTAATTGTTTTTATCCTTTACTCTAAATCATTGACCTGAACCATGTGCCTCATGTTTTGAAAATTATTCTGTCACACTTTGTGCTCTGTTTTGTAGATACACAATGGAGGCAAGGCAAGCAGTTGTGTTTTGTTTTGGTTTTCTGTTATGATTTCATGGTATAAAATTTGTGGATTTTAGTAGGCAAATATGGTCTCTATTGTTGGTAAAGAGCATGCTTTTGAAATCCCAATAGGCACCAGTAAGATGACTAACAACAATCTGTATTCCAGTTCCAGGGAATCCAATTCCCTCTTCTGGCCTCTGTACTTATATACTTGCAGGCAAAACACTAATGCACAGAAAGAAATAATGATAATTTTACAAAAATGGAAAAGGGTTCTATGATGTTACATCTGTCTTCAGATATCACAAAATTCTAAACTATATCAATAGATGCATAAAATTGTAATACTAGACAATAATTTTTCATCCAATTCAAATTTATGCATTTATTAATCAATATGTGATCATTTTATTAGTCTTCAGCATTACATGAATAAAGATATAAGGTAATATGTGACAAGCAATGAACTTGTCACATATTACTGGAAAGGGATTGTTCAAAGCAATCTATATCTATATCATCTCTATATTTATATATCTTTGTGTACTTGTCTGTACATATACATATGTTTTATTTGTAGTGTGTTTTATTTGAATCCTAGGGTAACAATCATATAAATAAGATTTTTCTCAGATGAAGATATTGTATAACATACTTGAACAACTAAATTAACCACTGACTATAAGCTTTAGTGAATCATACACTATTATACTTTTAGTTCATTCTTTTTATATACCATTGAAAGAATTTAGTGCTTCCCCAAGGGGAAAAAAAAATATATGTTTGTGTGTGTTTGTGTACAGATATACGTGTGCCCAAATTATTTAACTTTACCAATTCCTTCATTGATTAAAAATCAGTTTATATAAACATGAATCTAGAAAGTAACGCTTACTTTAATAATTTCGTTGGGGCTGTGTGCTGGATAGCTTTAGTATCAATTTGACACACCTGGGTTGAGGGTGCCTCAATTGGGGAATTGGCTCCATTGGATTGGCTTGTGGCCACATCTATGCAGTATTGTCTTGAAGGATGAACAGTGTGGGAGGGCCCAGCCCACAATGAGTGGTGCCACCCTGGGCAGGTTGTTGTGTATTGTATAAGAAGGTGGACTGGGCATGAGCCAGAGGAGCAAGCCAGTGAACAGCATTCCTCCATGGCCTGTGCTTCAGCTCCTGCCTACAGGTTCCTGCCCTGAGTTCCTGCCTTGGGCTCCCTAAGTGATGAACTGTGACCCAGGAGATGTAAGCTGAATAAACCCTTTCCTCCCCAAGACAGTGTTGGCCAGAGTGTTTTGTCACAGCAATGAAAGACAAACTAGAACAGAAATTGGTACCAGAAGAGTGGGATATTGCTGTGACAGACCGGACCTTGGTGTTTTGGGGAAGGATTGTGGAGGCAATTGGAACTTTGGGCTGGGAAGATCATTGAATGTCTAAAGATTGTTGCTGTGGAGCTTGGAGCAGTTTTGCTGAAGGATTTGTAGAAGATGGAGACCTGGCTTGTGAAGTTTCTAGTTTCAAAGGGAAGCAGAGATCATTAGGACTGTTTAATCTGTGGGTTCTGGTCAGCTTGGGCTGAAGAATCAGCTGTAAGTAACAAGAGACCAGAACCTGAAATGAAATCTTTGTTGTACTGGGACAATTGATGCTGGTTAGCTGGGGCTGAAACATCAGCTGTAACTAACAAGAGACCAACATCACCGTGGTGAAGTCTTCTGGGAAGAATTTCTTCAGGGTCAGCACACAGAAGCTATGTTCCAGAAGGGGCCTGAGCCTCCATCTCAAGCCAGAAGCAGGACTTGGCAGTGTGTGACTCCTATATTGTTCTGGTGTTGAAATTTGAGGGGGATCACAGAGAGCAGCTGAGGCTTGGCACTGTGAGATGTCAGGAAAGACCATTAGTGTAAGTGCACCTCGGTTACAGTGAACAAGAGTAGTGTATAAGCCAATGAGAGGGACCAGCCTCCCAGAACCAGTACAGTGGCTTCCTGAGCCAGCTTCTAATTTGCTAGTGTTAGAAAACAGGATGATCTTAATTCTCTCTCTACACTCCCCTGTACAGAGGAATGTGTTCGCAAGCCTCAAACCTCAAGGCCCAGACACTTCATGAGGGTGCTCTCCTCCACAGTCCAGCTATCTCTGGTGACTACATCCATAATACTTCTCACTCCCTTGGAGACGGAATGGCTAGGAGAGAACAAAGGATCCGTCTGACAGGAAGACAGGCAGGCAGACAGAGCTGCTAGGAGTCTCCGGCTGTTAGTCTCTTAGTATCACTAGAGGATTGGAAAGCAATACAATTGGTAGAGCAGAAGAGAACCCCAAGAAAGATTGTGCTCAGTGATGGTTAAACCAATAGGATTTCATGGAGATTCATTGTTACAAGGAAAAACTGCTCATTCTCAACTTCTAGAAACTGCCTAGTTTAGAACCTATGTTTTCTTTTTCAGTTCCTCAAATCTCCAGGAAAGATCATCAAAATCTATGTCTTCAGATGCTGAGGTACTGGCTCCAGTAGATGCAGTTGGTTGTAGGTCTTGCACAGATGGCAACTCTGGCAATACAAAGTTATCATAGTTTTCCACAGGTCTGGTAGGGGGCTTCGCAAGAGCTTCTGGCTTGGGTCCAGGACCAACAATCTGTGCAGAAGAAGTACTTTTATCAGCATTAATGTCATCAACAGATTCATATGATGGGGTAGTTGCTGGTATCCAAGGTGGGTGAATATTAGGAAAGGCCTGGTAAGTCCCCACTGGCAATCCATTGAAATCTGATGGTGCCTTTGGCAGTGGATATGAAAACGGAGCATTTGGAGATGGCATGGGCATGGGCATGGGCATCAGCACTGTTCCGTCAGGTCCACCAACCAGCTCCCTCCTCTTCTTCCAGGCCCACGTTTCTTCACATCATCATGACCACAGAGTCAGGTTCATAGGGAACATTGTAATTCTTAGCTATTTCAATCAGGTATCTCTACACCAGGATTTTGGGTGGAGATTCTAATCTCAGTTTGTGCATTAGCCTGTCATTCACAGGTCCAATCTGGTTGGTCCTTTACAGCTTGCCATATTCATTGCTATATTCGGCACAGTGCTTATCAGCAACCTGGCAGAATCCAGGTGAGAAAACCAACAAGATTGTCTCTGGAATCTATGCTCAGCATCCAAAATGGTGACGCCCTCGACCTGATCACAGTGAGCCCTGGAGGAAGAATCTATCTGACCCTCAAGACCATAAAGTAGGACGTGCTCAGCAACAGTCTATTATCAAATGGAAGTGGTACATGTGTGACAGGGCCCAGGCAGGCCCTAAGGGCACAAGCAAGCTACATGAAAAAGTTGCCCACTACTGATGTCACAAGCTTACATCCTCTAATGGTTAGGAGATGTTATAAACCACATGAAGACCCTGCCATACTTGACAGAAGAAAATGTAGATCATGAATTGACATACCATCCAAACATCTGTGCCTATACCAAAGTAACCTACCATAATGATTAGTACTGTTTAAATACCCATATATCTAATTGTGTGTGCTTCAATAGTAGGATCAAAAGGCTATATATTATACTGTTTAAATACCTAAATATCTAATTGCATGTGCTTCATTAGTAGGATCGAAAGGTTAAGCCTGGACAAGCTGGCAGCCCATGAAAGAAAACAGCCAGAACTGACTAGAGACCAAGACATCAGCTCCAGAGAAAGTAGAGTGTTTTGCTTCTCATCCACCTGTGCCCCTTTTCTAAGCCTAGGGAACAATCTGCGGAAGAGGGGGCGTGGTAGAATGTAAGGACTGCTAGTGGGGTTAATGGTGAAACTACAACAATATAGACTGGACACTCATTTGATCAACTTGATTGAACATACAAGCCCCCCCCTTTCAGGATGGTGGGACCCATGAGCTGTGTGGGTTTGGGCACAACTGCTTGCAAATTGGTTTTACATGAAGGATGCTTGTACTCACAAATTATCACCTATTGTTTAAAAAAAATGAAAACAAAACAAAACAAAAAAGCAGAGAAAGATGCAGAAAACTTACGGCAGAATGCACGATCTGCGATGGGTAGGGGTGGGGTGGGGGGGGGAAGGGAAGGGGATATATGCCTGAACTGAATTGGAAAATGATGTATGAAATACACAAAGCATCAATAAAAATAAATTTTAAAAAAAAGTTGCCCAAATGCCTATGGTCCCCACTCCTGTTACAATGCCTCCCGTGCTGAAGCATGCACCTATGACTTCCTGGGGTTTACCCTGTGATCAGTTGACTGAGGAAGAGAAGACTAGGGCCTGGTTTTCTGATGGTTCTGCATGCTATGCAGGCACCACCCAGAGGTGGACAGCTGCAGCATTACAGCCAATTTTTGTAACAACCCTAAAGGACACTGGTGAAGGAAAATCTTCACAGTAGGCAGAACTTTGGGCAGTTCACATGCTTGTGCATTTTGCCTGGAAGGAGAAATGGCCACAGGTTCGATTATATACTGATTCATGGGCTGTAGCCAATGGTTTGGCTGGATGGTCAGGCACTTGGAAGGAGCATGACTGGAAAATTGGTGAGAAAGACATTTGGGGAAGAAGTATGTGGATAGAGCTCTCTGAATGTTCAAAGGATGTGAAGATACTTGTGTCTCATGTAAACGTTCATCAAAAGATGATCTCAGCAGAGGACGAGTTTAATAATCAAGTAGATCGGATGACTCGTTCTGTGGATAGTCAGCCTCTTTCTCCAGCTATCCCTGTTGTTGCTCAATGGGCCCATGAACAAAGTGGTCATGGTGGCAGAGATGGAGGTTATGCATGGGCTCGACAGCATGGACTTCCACTCACCAAGGCTGATCTGGCTACAGCTGCTGCCAAGTGCCAGATTTGCCAACAGCAGAGACCAACATTGAGCCCCCGATATGGTGCTATTCCCTGGGGTGACCAGCCAGCAACCTGGTGGCAGGTTGACTACATTGGACCACTTCCATCATGGAGGGGACAGCGTTTTGTCCTTACAGGAATATTTATTCTCGTTTTGGATTTGCCTTTCCTGCACGTAATGCTTCTACCAAAACTACCATCCAGGGACTTACAGAATGCCTTATCCACCATCATGGTATCCCTCACAGCATCCCTTCTGACCAAGGAACACACTTCACAGCCAAAGAAGTGCCACAGTGTGTACATGGTCATGGAACCCACTGGTCTTACCATGTTGCCCACCACCCAGAAGCAGCTGGCTTAATAGAATGATGGAATGACTTCTTGAAGACTATGGCACCAATTAGGTAACAATACCCTGGAGGGCTGGGGCAAGGTTCTCCAGCAGGCAGTATATGCTTTGAATCAGTGCTATATCAGTACCACTATATGGTACTGTTTCTCCTATAGCCAGAATTCATAGGTCCAGTACCCAAGGGGTGGAAGTGGGAGTGATTCCACTCACTATCACCCCTAGTGACCCACTAGGAAAATTTTTGCTTCCTGTACCAACGATCTTGCGTTCTGCTGGTCTAGAAGTTTTGGCTCCAAAGTGGGGAGTGCTTTTGCCAGGAGACAGAGCAAACGTTCCATTGAACTGGAAGCTAAGACTTCTCCCTGGCCACTTTGGGCTTCTACTGCCCTTAAGCCAACAGGCTAAGGAAGGAATAACAGTAGTAGGAGGAGTGATTGATCCAGACTACCAGGTGGAAATTGGACTTTTTCTCCACAATGGGGACAAGGAAGTTTATTTCTGGAAGGCAGGAGATGCTGTAGGGCAACTTCTGGTGCTACCATGTCCTATGTATGATTAATGTCAATGGGAAACTCCAACAACCCAAACCCAACAGGATAATAAATGGCCCAGACCCTTCAGGGATGAAGGTATGGATCACTCCTCCAGGGAAAGAGCCAAAACCTGAAGAGGTGCTTGCTGATGGTGGAGGAAATACAGAATGGTTCATAGAAGAAGGTAGTCATAAATATCAGTTGAAGCCATGGGACCAGTTGCAGAAACATGGATTATAATAGATATGAACTTTTGTCCTTTTGTGTTGTATTAGATTCGTTGCTTGTCTCATACTACCCCCCCCCTATATAATTATCCTCCTATATCCCATATAATTAGATTTATTTTATAATATGTGTGTTAAGCAGATACTTGTGTTCCCTTTTTTTTCAATTTTTTTATTTATTTCTGTATGTGTATGAATGTACTGTCTGCATGCAGGTTTGTGCACCCGTGTCGTGCAATGCCGTGGAGGTCAGAAGAGGGTCTCGGATTCCCCTGGAACTGGAGTTCTCCAGGAATTGGAGCTTCAGACGGTTCTCAGCCGCCGTGTGGGTGCTGGGGATCGAACCCAGGTCCTCTGTAAGAGCAGTCGGCGCTCTTATCCGCTAGGCCATCTCTCCAGCCCCTTGTGTTCCCTTTTGAAGGGAACTCAGTGCAACTGAGATAAGTGTTAGGTGTTGTCATATTTAGGTTATTATATACTGAAAGACTAAGTGTTTCTCAAGGACATTACCACCTACTCTAAGATATAATGCTTTGTGATTGCACATGAGACACTTATAACATGTCAGGTGGAATTATGACCTTGCCATTGTTTGCAATTGACGTTCAAGCATAACATAAGGAGAGGCTATTTATTGGGTGTCAAGTTGACAAGGGGTGGACAAGGGATGGTTAATCATGGGTGTCAAGTTGACTGACTAAGGAACAAATAAGAGAAACTACAATAGTTTGGAATGGCGACTTAGTGGTAAACAGCACTTGGTGCTCTTGCAAAGGACTCAAGTTTGGTTATATGACATAAAATGGCTTGTAACTCCAGCTCCAGGGAATCCAGCCCCTCTGACTTCCATGGCCTATCTCATTCATATGCACATACCACAAACAGATAAACACATATATGCACAAAATTAAAATTAAATCTTAGAAAGTAACCATCTTGCCCTTAGAAACCATATTGCATTTCATAGATTTATGCAATTTTAGGTCATTTAAATTTAATATTTGAAATTTACTACAAATATTGTTATAAATGTTTATTGACAATAAATCATGGACAATGAATTAAACTTTAGTTGGAGTTGACTTTGCATAAGAACATATAGGCAGCTTGACTTGAGCAGTTAACAGGTGCACGTTATGAACTCACCAGGAGCCTACACCAATCTTTCAGAACCCTGCTGTATTCCTGGATGAGTCTCTTTATGTTGGAATAAAACTCATTCTTATTCGATGTATGGCATTAATCAAACAGTAGTGTTCTATAGACCCTTTACCCTGCTCCTGTTTATCACTTCTGATTTTCACCCTGACCCAATTCTTATGGAAGAGGTTAACACTTTGCAAAATCCCCAAAATAGGGAAGATGATTTTATAAAAAAATTTCCATAAGGTGTATTTATATAAAGCAAAATTTAGGATTTTTAAAAAACACATTTTCCAAGATAATTTCTGACAAGGTAACACACCACTAACAATAAATCCTTTGTTATAGTTTGTTGCAGAAATTTTAATGACTCTCTTTCACCTGAAATATTTTTATAAAACCTTAGAATTATAGTTGTACAAGTAGATATACAGATCATATATTTACTGACATTAAATTGTAAAGAAATATATTTTGTCTTAGAGTAATATAAAATTAAGGGAAAATGTGAATGCTTAAACATATTTTGGAATTAACATACAGTTTATTCTCAGAGGTCATAATTTTAATACACATGTGATGGTCATATAGGTATATGCTGGAGCAATACAAAGGGAACAACAACATAAAGACAAGGTCAAAGAAATGACTGATACAGTGAAATTCTGCCCAAAACAAGCCTCTGCAATGAAAAATTTTGGAAAGTCTAAGAGAAAGATACAAAACATGTATGGCAGAATGCATGAACTGGGGTGGGGTAAGGGGCAGGCAGAGGGGAATGTTTCTAAACTAGACTGAAAGATAATGTATGAAATACACAAATCATCAATAAAAGTATTAAGAAAGGAAATACATTTTAAAACAATTTTTATATAATTTTACAGTTTATTAAATGCAAAACATACATGCTATGAGATAAATATGTTTATCTATATTTTAAAATATATATTTTAGTTAGTCAAGTGGTTTGAAACGTTTTTTGTACTTTTGTTGATGAATTGTATAGTGCATTCATTATTTTTCAGTTCAATTTAGACACATTCCCTTCTCCCTGCCCCCACCTCACCCCTGTTCATGCCTTATGCCATACATGTCTTACATCTTTCTCTCAGTCTTTCCAAAGTTTTTCACTGCACAGGCTTGTTGTTTGGGGTAGAGTTTAACTGTATCATTCAGTTCTTTAAACCAGATCTATGCAGTTTTTCTCTTCCCTCTGTATTGCTTCAACATACGCCTATAGGACCATCACATATGCATCAAAATTGTGACGTTTGAGAATAAAGTGTATGTTAATTCCAAAATATGTTTAAGAATTAACATTTTCCTCCTTTAATTTTATATTACTCAAAAATATGAATACATACCTTCCACCCATATATAGTAATTACAGAGTCTGAAAATAAGCAGTAGGTTGACTGTAGAGCCCATTAAGAGATTTACATTATAACAACACAGTTACTTTCAGATAAAAAGAAAGATAACAATAATGTTTTTCAGCTTGCGTTTCAACTGGGGATTTGGTGCAAGCTTCTGCAAATGAGGGCAACATTCACCATTTTTTTTTTCTTTCTGGGACTGTGTTATTTCACCTAGCATAATGGCTTCAACTTCCATCCATTTACCTGCAAAGTTCATGATGTCAACTTTCTATAGCACTGCATAGAACTCCATTGTGTAGATGAACCACATTTTTGTCATCCAGTCATCAGTCAAGGGGCATTTCGGTTGCGTCCAGCTCTTCACTACTGTGAAGAGAGCTGCAATAAATATAGCTGTGCATGTATCTTTGTGGTAGGATGATTCTTCTGGGTATATACCCAGGAGTGGTATAACTGGGTCAGGTGGTAAACATATTTCGAGTATTTTAAGGGTTCTCCACACTGCTTTCCATAATGGTTGTACAAGTTTACAATCCCACCAGCAGTGGATGAGTGTCCTCCTTTCCCTACAACCTCTCCAGCATTTGGTGTCTTTTGTTTTCTTGATCTTAGTTTTGTTGGAGTGAGATGATATCTGAGAATGGTTTTAATTTGCATTTCCCTAATTATTCACACTGTTGAACACTTTTGAAGATGTTTTTCAGCCATCTTTAATTCCTCACTGGTGAGGTCTCTGTTCAGCTCTTTACTCCATCTTTTGAGTGAGGCATTTGTTTTCATACTTCTTTGTTTTTTGTTTAGTCTGGATGTTAATGCTCTGTCAGATGTATCGCTGGTGAAGATTTCCTCCCACTCTGTGGGTTTTCTCTTCATTTCCTTGATTGTTTCTTTCTTTGTACAAAAGCTTTTGAGTTTGATGAGGTCCCACTTGTCAGCTGTTGACCTTATTTCCTGTGTGGCTGCTGTTTGATTTGGGAAATCTTTTCCTACTCCTCTGTCTTGTAGGTTGCTGCCAACTTTTTCTTCTATCACCTTCAGGGTTTTGGGTTTCAGGTTGAGATGTTTGATCCACTTGAAGTTGATTTTTGTACAGGGTGAGAGGGGTTTAATTTTGTTCTTCTACAAACGGTGGGACTAAAGGGAGACCTTGTCTCGAAAAATATTCAAAAAAAAAAAAAGACCAATAAATGGTGATCCAGTTTTGCCAATACCATTTGCTGAAGATGCTATTCTTCCATTGAGCAATTTTTTTGCCCTTTTGTCAAATATGAGGTGGCTGAAATTGTAGGAGCTGAAGTTTGAATCTTCAATTTTGTTCCATTATTAAATGAGTCTGTTTTTTGCCAGTACCAAGCTGTCTTTATGACTATAGCCCTGTAATATAGCTTGAAGTCTGGTAAAGCAATCGCCCCTATATTGCACTTTTCACTCAGGGCTGCTTTAGCTATTTAGTTCTTTTGTTTCTCCATAAGAATTTCAGGATTTTTTTTCCCCAAGTCTGTGAAGAAACTCATGGGGATTTTGATTGGGATTGCATTGAATCTATATATCAGTTTCTGTAAAGTGGGAATTTTTACTATATTAATTTTTCCAATCTATGAGCATAACAGTTTTTTTCATTTTTGGATGTCATATTCAATCTCCTTCTTCAGGGCTTTAAAATTTCTGTTGTAGAGATTTTTGGTATCTTTGGTTAGGTTTGTTCCCTTTTTTTTTTTTTTTTTTTTGAGGCTATTCTATGTGGGAAGCTCTTCTTATATTCCTTCTCCACTTGTTTACTGTTGATGTAAAGAAAGGCTACTGATTTTCTAGGTTAATATATCCTGCCACTTTACTGAAACTCTTAATCCTTTCTAGAGATTTCTGGTGGAGTTTTTAGCATCCCTTAGGAAAACTACCATATCATCTGCAAAAAGGGATAGTTCAACTTCCTCTTTTCAAATGAGTACTCCTTCAATTTCCTTCTCTTAGGAAATTGAAGGAGTACTCATTGTCTTATTGCCCTTGCAAGCATTTCAAGCACTATGTTGAAGAGGAGTGGCGATAAAGGGCAGCCTTGCCAAGTTCCAGCCTTTAAGGGGAATGCTTCTAATTTTTCTCCATTTAGTATGATGTTGGCAATGTGTTTGCTATATTTGGCTTTGATAGTGTTGAGGAATGTTCCTTTCAGTCCAATTCCCTCTAGAACTTTAAACATGAAGGGATGCTTGATATTGTTAAAGGCTTATTATGCATCAATGAAGATGATCATGTGGATTTTGTCTTTCATTCCTGTGGTGGTTTGAATGAGAGTGTCCCCGTAGGCTCCAAGTATTCAGACATGTTGTCCCCCAGTTGGTGGCACTGTTTTCGTAGATCTTGGAAGGTGTAGCCATGCTGGAAGAGGTACATCACTGGGGGTTGTTTTAATGCGTTTAACAAGTCTTGCAGGCTCCAGTTGCTTTCTCTTGACTTTCTGTGCTCATTGGAGATGTGAACCTCAGCTTTCAGGTCCAGCCCTGACACCATGCCTCCCACCACAATGGACTCTAATTCCCTGGAACCGTCAATCATAAGTTCAAATAATCTCTTCCTTTTATAAGTTCCCTTGGTAATGGTGGTTTTATCACAGCAACAGAAAAGTGACTAAAAGTGGTCCATTTATATGATATTTATTGCTTTATGTACGTTGACCCATCCGTGGTATGAATCCAACTTGATCCTCATGGATGATCTTTTTGATGTGGGTCTGTATGAGGTTTGCAAGTATTTTGTTGAGAATTTTTGCATATAAGTTCATTAATCAGATGGGTCTATAGTTTTCTTTCTTGGTTGTATTTTTGCCTGGTTTTGGTATTAGAGTGATGCTGGCTTCATAGAAGGAATTAGGGAGATTCTTTCTGTTTGTATCCTTCTGAACTGTTTGAGTGGCAATGATTGTAAGACCTCTGGAAATATTTTATAGAATTCTGCTTTGAAATCATATGAGTCCAGGTTTTATTAGTTCGGAGGTTTTATATTAAAATTTTCAATTTCCTCAAATAATATGGGTAGGTATTAACTGTGAATCTCTTCTTGGTTAAGCTTTGTTGGTTCCCAAGATTGAAGATATTCATCCATTTCTCTTAGGTTTTCAAATTTAGTAGAGTAGGGTATAAGTTTTTATATTTATTATTTTTTTTATGTGTATGAGTGTACTGTCTGCATGTAGGTTGGTGCACCTGTGTCATGCAATGCTGTGGAGGTCAGAAGAGGGTGTCAGATTTCCCCTGGAACTAGAGTTAAAGACAGTTCTCACCCACCATGTGTGTGCTGAGCATTTTGAAACTTTTTTTTTTTTTTTTAGCAAGGAGAAAGTGTTTATTTCATCTCACTGTCCACAGTCAGGGAAGTCAAGGCAGCATCAGCTTGGAGCGCCTGGTCACACTGTGTTCATAGTTGGGACGTGGGAAGTAATGACTGCTTTTTGTTTTGTTTTGTTTTGTTTTATATATTTTTATTGATGTTTTGTGTATTTCATACATCATTTTCCAATTCAGTTCAGGCATATATCCCCTTCCCTTCCCCCCACCCCACCCCTACCCATCCCAGATCATGCATTCTGCCATAACTTTTCTGCATCTTTCTCTGTTTTTTTTGTTTGTTTGTTTTGTTTTCATTTTTTTTAACAGTAGGTGATAATCTGTGAGTACAAGCAACCTTCATGTAAAACCAATTTACGAGCAGTTGTGCCCAAACCCACACAGCTCATGGGTCCCACCATCCAGCGGGGGGGGGGGTGCTTGTATATTCAATCAAGTTGATCAAATGAGTGTCCAGTCTGTATTGTTGTAGTTTCACCATTCACCCCAATCGTAGCCCTTACATTCTACCATGCCCCCCTTCCGCAGATTGTTCCTAGGCTTAGAAAAGGGACCACAGGTGGATGAGAAGCAAAACAATCTACTTTTCTCTGGAGCTGTGTCCTTGGTTTCTAGTCAATTCTGGCTGTTTCTTTCATAGGCTGCAAGCTTGTCCAGGATAAACTTTCAATCCTACTAATGAAGCACATGCAACTAGATATATAGGTAACTTAAACAGGAATAATATATAGCCTTTCAATCCTCACAAATGAAGCACATGCACAATTGGATATATTAGGTATTTAAACAGTACTTTTTGTTATGGTAGGTTACTTGGTTATAGACACAGATGTGTTGGACGGTATTCTAATCCATGAATTACATTTTCTTGTTAAGTATGACAGGGTCGTGTGGCTTTAATAACGCTCCCTAACCATTTGTAGGATGTAGCTTGTGGCATCAGCCGTGGGTTATTCCTCCAAGGAGAGAGCTAATAGCCAATTAGATTTGCAGATATACAGACATATGGCTGCCACTGCTGCCACAGCTTTTCCAGGCAGATGGGTGTGTAGCTGGTGCGCTGACGGAGGAGTCTGCTTTGACTCAAGGAGACCATATTTTTGCTTTTGTGGCCTTTGGTAACACTCTCTGGTATCCAGAGGCCATCTGTACATACTCAAGTCCGTGGTCTCCATACATCTTTCCCATGTTTATATCAGGTCTTCAACAGCAGGGCCTTATCGCCTCTCTTCCTGCAGATATCCCAGTTTAGAGGAAAGGAGCCTTTACCTTTTGTGGGGGCTTGGATCCCCTGGCCAACATCTCCTTGGCAGAATAATCCATTGTTGATGTCAGAGCTCCTGTATTAATATATTTTTCTTAAGTGCATAGCTTAAGGAGACTTTAGCATTATATTTGGTTCTGAATAGAGAATAATCCCCCTCACAGTTTCTATGTCCTTTAGTCAATCAAATAAGGCAGTTCTACTGATTTTACAAGAGAATACCTCTATAACAGCTGGCTCCAATCTACAGCTGGAGAATGACCTCATCATCCTCATTGCTGCAGACACCAGGCCCCTCTCTGGATCCTACTGGTAACAACAATTTTTAATGAATCCTAACGAAGCTTACCTTCTAGGTGCCACAAAGGTTTTAATACAAGAGACTTTCTTAACTCCCCCCCATAGAATAAGCATTTTGAAACTTTTATACAATTTACCAATACTCTTATTTCATACTTGTGAATCTAAAAATCTACTTAACGTAGATTTTTAGTGTAAAATACTTAAAGCTTGCTTAGTATCATTTCTGAAATTGTTGGTAATTCTATCCTAATTTAAAGCAAAAAATACCTTATTTTTATTTGTGACAGATTATTCCTATAACCCCAACTGGTGTGGAACTCACAGTGAAGACCAGAAAGCTTTATTCTAATAATTATCCCCAGCCTCTGACTCCCAAGTTTCGTGATTAAAGGTGTGGGTCTCCATGCCTGACTAACATTTTAGGAAACTCAAGTCAGGTACTCAAACATTTTTTCAAACATTCTAACACATAACAATCTAAAAACAGACTAGCTTAACATTTACAAAGGAATGACAGTGGGAATGTATGAAGACATTTTCCATTATTAAATTATCATGTTTCTATAAGGACAGAAAACTTTATTTTATTTTTTTTTTAAATTTTTTTTTTATTAATTTTATTTATTTCTGTATGTGTGAATGTACTGTCTGCATGCAAGTTTGTGCACCCGTGTCGTGCAATGCGGCGGAGGTCAGAAGAGGGTGTCGGATTCTCCTGGAGCTGGAGTTCTCCTGGAATCGGAGTTTCAGACGGTTCTCGGCCGCCATGTGGGTGCTGGGGATCGAACCCGGGTCCTCTGTAAGAGCGGTCGGCGCTCTTAACCGCTAGGCCATCTCTCCAGCCCAAGGACAGAAAACTTTATAACTACTGCAAAAGCACTAGAGATAAAATATTGTATGTGAGCCAAGTGGTTTACAGAAGCTTCTGTTCATGTTGCTGTGGCTGTATGGTATGACAGCATATACAATGCAGAATGAGCATGTTATATTCAAAGTGGCTGTGAAACTGCAATGAAACACCAGAGAGGTTTACTAGAAATAGGGGAGATTTATTTTGCATTTGATTATGAATTCATTTATCATTTTTATATTCCAAAATCTTTTATTGTTGACAATTTTTAAAGCTTTTCTCTTTTATTTATGCAAACCCATGTGGAGTTATTGCTCACAATTTAAAAAATGACTAGGATCTAGTGGATGAACTTGTACTGAGGGATATCTGGATCTAAAAGCTTGAACCAATAGCTCTTAAAATAGTAAGAAATAATTCATGAAATATAGTGGGAGATTATAAGGGAGTGGGGAAGGGGAAAGGTATGTAAATTTGACTAAGGTTTATTCTGTGATTTTCACAAAAATAACGAAATATTCATTAAGAGAAGAAGAAAAAAGAAGTTGCATAAGAAGTACTCTTTACAAGCCATGTTTAGGAACAGATAGGAATAGTAGCAATAATCTCTATGTGTTCATCACTTAATAGATATTTATTTTGATGTAATTTTTTGGGAAAATACATCATCTTGTGTTCATTTATTTGGGACATAATATTAAGTATACAATATTGCCAAAGTGATCTATAGACTCCATATAATCTTCATCAAATAAATTTTCACAAATAGGAAAATGCAATGTGAAATTCTTGCAGAATACAGAAGAAACTCCCAAACATGAAATAATCTGGAGAAAGAATGAGACTGAACTCAAGTATTCCATGTTTAAGATTTACCAGAGGGGCACAGAATCATGGGACAGAAGAAAAGCCCAGAAACAAACCCTCACATACATCCTGACTGATCTTTTACCAGAGTTCTAGGACATATAATAAAAAAGGAAAGCCTTTTCGATAAATAGCGCTGGAAAAGTGGCTGTTCACATACAGAATGAAACTGGACGCTTTTCTTACAACATATACACAATAACTCAAAATGTACCAAAGGCCTAAACATAAAAGTTAAAATCATACAATTCTTAGACTAGAATATAAATAAAGAACTTCACAACCTTGGATATGACAAAGGTTTCTTTTTTTTTTTTCTCCACTTGGCAATATTTTTACTGTTATTAAACTTTTTCCATAGGTCATATACCATTTCTCAATCGAATCTAGAGTCACTTCCCTTTCCACGCCCCCCACCCCACCCCACCCGAGTCTCTGCACTCTGCCATACATGTCCTGCATCTTTTTCTGAGTATTTCCAGAAATTTTTTCCTCAGTTCTTTTGTTGTTTTTCTCACCAACTTGTATTGCTACAGTATATATACATACATACATACATACACATATCACTATTTTGAGACCTCTCTTGAACTATCCTGACCAACAAGTTGAAGGGAAGTTCCTCCTGTCTGGCACTATGTTTCTAGTTAACATCCCTTAGGTATAAGCATGCACTCAGATTCAAATATTTTGGAGGTAATTTTCAGTAGATTTTGGAGCTAATATAGTTTCTTGTCATTTTCCACACTACTTAAGCTTTATTAACCTTTTCTCTCCCCCAGTCTAATCCCCTCCTTCCCATCCCATCTAAGGTACTTCCATTTTCCCATACCCCCTTGATAATATATATCTCCCATTATTCTCCTTTTCTTTGACTCTTTCTTCTACTCCACTTGGAAGTGAGCCTTCCAAATCGTGCAGTATCACTAGTATACAGGCTATTGCTGAACCCCATGATAGCCTTCCATAACTTGAAGGTAAGACTCTATTGCTGAAGATAGGACACACTATGGACCCAGCAGTTAGAGCAATGGAGCTGGAACTGACCAGGAAACCACCTCCCTAAAAGCTAGCAGGCATAATTTTGGAGGACACTATGGAAGCTGCTAAGGGAGAAAGTTGATGGTCCAAGCCCATCTTTAAAGACTAATAACCACACCAATGACCCACACAGCAAGCAATACTGAGGTAACAGTTTAACTTTTTTTGTGGGGGGGTATCAATAACTAATTAATTAAAACTAAAGCCCACACAATAGAAGGGCCCTCATGTAATACTGTAAACATAACAAAATACAAATCTTGGAAAAGTCATAGAACTTAGAGAAAACCATAATGATATTGCATTTCTATACAAACATAATTCCTTCTATTTGCTAAAAATTAACCCTTCTATTTACAGAAAAGTATGTCCATCAACACTCATCAAAGAAGCTTCTTTTGCAACAGATGGGGAATAGTAAAGAGCTCCACAACACATCATGCACAGAAAATAACTGTCTTATGAGACAAACCCTACATGACACATCTACAATGGAACATCTACAGGTAAGGCTTGCAGAACACAGTGGATCAAGATTAGAAAGACTAGTAATGCATCTCTGAACTCTCATCAATGAACCTCCCTTATGCAACAGAGGACAAATAACATAAAAGGCCATATGTGGACAAAGCATAGAGCATAAGAGTCTGCAGAGTATGAGTTCCTGGACAGGATTTGTATCTTAAACCACTCACCCAGGGCTCAGAAATCAGTGCAGAAGAGGGCAGTTTGGAAGAGTCAGGGGCAGAGGCACATGGAAATAGAAACTTACAGACTCCTGTGATGTTGCTCGAATAAATCAACAGCATTGGTGTGAACATGCATAAGACCCATGGAAAATGAAGCAGACAAAACCCAGCCTAGAACTGTGGAAATGGACAGCAGCTCCCAACCTCAGTTGAAGAACTATTGGCAATTGATTGCTGCCAGGTAAAGGAGATTTAATGTCTAAGGGTGAGACTCTAGATTGGATGACCATACCATATCATATCAACTTGCACTGATGGAAGTTTGGGTAGATCACTATGTCTGGATAGGTTATAACATATACGGCATTATACCTGAAAAGTGGAAAGCAGTTATGAGGGATTGTGGATGGGGAAGGTGCTATGAAGATTATTGAGAAGATTTATGTGAAATGCACAAAATTTTAATAAAATCTATATTAAATGAATATCAACAATGAGAACTTGGTCTTGAAAAAAATGTTAAAGATGAAAAAAAAATTAGTGCTGAAAACAATTTTATTATTATAAAAAAT
This sequence comes from Rhizomys pruinosus, assembly GCA_009823505.1. Taxonomy (NCBI): domain Eukaryota; kingdom Metazoa; phylum Chordata; class Mammalia; order Rodentia; family Spalacidae; genus Rhizomys; species Rhizomys pruinosus. The sequence continues at coordinate 561,399 of VZQC01015059.1, forward strand.
TATTCCCACAGAGTGCCCCAAGGCCAGGTTTCACTGCCTACAATTAGGGGCTCAGACCATTGCATGGAAATGTCCCTTAACAAGGGATAAAGATACTGTGTTACTTTTACACAATGGAGTTCTCAATAGTAAAGAATCATGAAATTATGAAATCTTCAGGTAAATGGATGGAACTAGGAACTGCTATACTAAATGAAATAACACATATACAGAAAAACAAAAACAAAAACACCACATGTGTTCTTCCTCATTTGTCGATCCTAACAACAGATCCTTATATGAGTATTTATACTGAATTAACTTCAGCAACCAGAAAATTGAAAGAAACCACTTAGGTAAAGGGAAAGAAGGAATCTGAGAGAGATGAACAGTAGGAGATAGGTGTTACTAAGGGCGAGATAGGTAAAATGGGACTTCTTAAATCAGAAAAGATGAAAGGGGATTATACAAGGAAATAAGGGAATAAAGGGGAAAAAAGAGTTCAGGAGAGGCAGGAATTTAGGAAACAGGTATTGTCAAGGGGGAAACAGGGAAATGAGGATATTTCAAATGGGAAGCACATGAAGGGTGTGTTAAACATGAAGAGAAAGAGAAGAGATAAACAATGCCTAGCTTGTTAAAAAATAAAAACAGAGATTTGTATTTGTCCAAAATCCTACTGATAAATTACACATACAATATCTCTACAGGAGTCCATCTATATAGCTGAAGTCAATATAAGATGACATAATATCAGACAGAAGAAAACTTCCTTTCAGATGTTGACCAGGGTAGTCCAAGAGACTCTTAATATTTCACAGGCTATTGCACAACCCTTGATTGTGTCCCAGAATTTGAACATAAAACCATATTGCCGAAGACAGAACATATTTCAGGCACAGGATTTGAAGCAATGGAGTTAGAAACCATAATCCAGGAAACCTAGCTCTTATATGTGGAGAACAATATGCAACCTGCTAAGGGAAAACATCTATCAGTGATTCAGCCTCAGGTTTAAGGCCTAATAACCACGTCAGTGATTGGCACCACAAACTACAAAACTGCAGTAATAGCACTTGTATCATGTGGGTAATCGAAAGTTACCTAATTGGACTAAGAGTTCACTCAATGAGAGGAAATTCATGTGTGGTTTCATGTACATAGCTAAATACATAGAGCTGGAGAGTTCACAGATCTTAGAGAATACCCCAAGGCTATCACATCCCTAGACATATGTAATTTCTTACTATATGTAAAATATGGATCCTTGTGCTCACTTTGGCAGGTGTACTAAAATTGGAATGATAGAGAGGATTAGCATGGCCCCTGTGAAAGAACGTCATGCAAATTCGTGGTGTTCCATTAAAAAAAACATAGATCTTTGTATTCAGTGACACGTATCTCAGTCACCACTCATTAATGACTTGTCTTCTGCAACACATGAGATTATTACTGAGTTCCACAGCTGGTCATACACAGAGATTGTCTGCAAATTGCACAAGACTAAGTGGCACATATACAATTAAACCTCTATAACTAAAGCTCATGTGACAGAACAGGGGGTAAAGAGAACACAAGTACATCTCTCAGTTCTACATCAATGAAGCTCCCTGGTGCAACAGAGGACCAGAAATACAAAAGGCCACATATGGCCAAAATGTAGAAAAGATTGCGGGCCGGGGGGAGAGTTCATGGGTGTGTGTTCTTAGGACTCCTATATTATACCCCACCCACTCAGGGGTCAAAGACAATTATATAAAAGGGGGGTGGAAATATTTTTAAAAGGAATGGAGGAGGTGCATAACACTATGTAAACATAGCCCTAAGGCTCCTAAGACCTTGTTAATAGGAATCTACAGCAATGTTGTGAGCATGCACAAGACCCATGCAATGTCAAACAGAAAACGTGAACAGAACTGCGGAAATTTGCAGCAAACCCAAGTTTTAGAGGAAGAATTATTGTCAAGTGGAATCTGCTGGTTAATACGTGATCTTCTTTAAGGAAGGGACTCTAATACAGCTGACTAGACATCAGTGGATAACCTTGCACTGAAGGAAATCTGGGAACTTGACATGATAGGCCTTAACACGAACGACAAAAATGTATGAATCCTGGGGGGTGGGGGGGGAAGCATATTGGAGAGTGCCAAAAAGGAAGGAATATAAAGATGATTAAGATGTTCCATACGAAATTCACAAAAATTCAATTAAAATTTTATAAAAATCCACAAATAATAAATAAAACAGTATATGAACATTGCATATGTGTATACATTGTACTATCTTCATATCCAACCCCTTCCCCATCTTAAAAGTTTCCCAGTTTCCCTTGGTCCTCCACCATATCTCTTATTCAAATTTATTTCTATTTATCTATCTATCTATCATCTATATATTATCTATCATCTATCTATCATCTATATATCTTCTATCTATCATCTATCTATCTTCTATCTATCTATCTATCATAACTGTCTGTCTATTTATCTATCTATCTATCTATCTATCTATCTATCTATCTATCTATCTATCTTTGTGTGTATAAGAAAGTCACCTAATCCAAGTAGTTTTGAATATGGATCCTTTCCCTTCCGCATTTGCAATGGACTTCAACATCTGCAATTGTTGTAATATCAAAAAAAAGTGGGTCTCCCATACAGCAGCCATCAACTGCCAAAAGCTCCTCATGTTGACCTAGGGTCTGGGAGTCCTTCCCCCATTAATTCTAGACCTTTAAAAATTCTTCAAAAATTTATTTTCCCAAAGTCTCTTGCAAGTTCATTACAAATACACACACACACAGCACCTGTGACGTTTTAAGTTTTACCAGGCCCAGTGCCACATGCCTTTAATCCTCGAACTCGGGAGGCAGAGGCAAGTGGATCTCTATGAGTTCAAGGGCAGCCTAATCTACACAGTGAGTTCTAGGACAACTGAGGCTACAGGGAGACCCTGTCTCAAAAAGACAAAAAAATCTATTGAGATTTTATATATTTCATGCGCCATATTTGATCATATTTAGAACCCCTTCCTTACCTTCATCATTCCATAAACTCCACCATGGATTTCATGCATTTTTTCATACATGTTAATACATATGGTGTCAGTTTTTTGTACCCAGTTTTCCCTCATTGAAATCCATCAACCTGTCTAGCAATATTCCTTTGAAGAAAGTCAACTCTCTTTCCCTCAGTAGTGATCAGTTGGCAACAGTTCCTTAGCTAAGATTGGGGCTTCTTATCCAAATTGGAAACTTTTTGGCTGGGTTTTTGTGTGGTTTGAGGTTGCATGTCTCTTGTGCATGCTGTTACCTTTGCTGTAAGTTCAATAAGGAATTTCCTAGCTACTTAAAATATGTTTCTGTCTGGTCATCAACCATCCCTTGCTTTTGTATTCTTCCCTACCTCTCTTTTCCCAAGGTCCCTTAATTCTAGGTGGCAAATATTTTACATAGGAGTTCTATCCTTGAACATTTACTCTGAAATCTCTTCTTGCATTTTTTCCACTTGTAGCTTTCTAGGTTAATCACTATCTGTTGCATGAAAAACTTTGGTGGTCATAGTTGAGAGATGCATTAGTAGTGTTAGGCTCCCTGTTCTGCTATATTCTCTGTTTCTTAGGTATACAGGTTGCATTGTAAACATGTGACTTAAGACTAAGCATTTTACAGATACTGTTTTCATTTTACCATTTCTGGAACTATGTACTAGTCTCCATCTGTTGCATAAAAGATTCATTGATGAGTAGGAAAATAACTGTAAATATAAGGGTGCATATTTACTATACAGTAAGAAATTGCATGTGTTTAGGAATATGAAATATATAGATTTATCTCTAGGATCTATCACTTCAGACATAGACTTGGCTATGTTTATACAACCATGCATGAATTCCTTCCCATATCGTCCTATAGGCCTATTAGACTGCTCTTTATTACCCTGAAGATAAATGTGCCACCACTGCATCAATAGAGGTAGTTTGCTTGGCAAATCAGTTTAGTTGTTATTAAGCTTTCGAGCTGGGTTGAAGCATTGATCAGTTTTGTCCCTTAGCAGTTTGCATAGTATCTTAATTCTGAACATTTTTTTTTTTTGTCTTTTCGAGACAGGGTCTTCCTGTAGCCCCAGCTGTCCTGGAACTCACTCTGTAGACCAGGCTGGCCTTGAACTCACAAAGATCCACCTGCCTCTGCCTCCCAAGTGCTAGGATTAAAGGCGTGCACCACCACACCTGGCCATTCTGAGCATTTTAATGGTGTGATTCTATTTAGGTAACTTAGCTACTGCAGGTCTATGACTACAGCAGACATTTGGGATTAAGACAGCATTTCACACTACTCCTTCACATTCTCTGCCTCTGACATTATTTCTGCTCCCTTTTTCAGGATTTTCCCTAAACTGCATTTTTATAAATGAAAATACATTTTTATTCCTTTTATACCATGTTAGATTTCTGTTTTTGTGGCAAGCACTGATATTAACAATCTATGAATAGAAAATTTCATTTTGTATTTTAGTTCCAGAGATGTAAATGGGATATGCTTCAGTGTCCTCTTCAAGAGCTCACTGAATACATTATTCTCGGCCCTATTTCTTAAAATTCCCATGATCTCTAAATGATGTTATCCAGTGCTTTATAATCAATATATTAACAAATGAGGCTTTGGGTTTAAAATTCAACTCATAAAACTTTATTCACTTCCCTCTGAGCCTCATCTAGCATGAACAAAGAGGAGGTAGAAAGAATTTTAAAAAACAGGAATGGAGTAAATGCTGTCAAATGTTGCTCTCCTTAAATGACATTAGGCATAGCAATCATGAGCTTACAGCAGCCACAGATGCCTGTATTGTGCCTCTACAAGAGAGAGCTTGTCAATATGTCAGTATCATGGATCCAAGAGAGAGGCATGCATGATGTCATAACTTTATTCTTGTAACAACTGGCTACTTATCGATGCAGAAGAAAGGGGGTAACATTTTCTTCAGCTATGCACCCACTGGTTAGTCCACCAGCTTGCAATGGTTATTTATATACATATGAATATAAAAGGTGGTTAAACACATTGATTCCCAAACTAAAAAAATATATAGATGGGAACACTGTCAAAGAACTGACTGGAAAGATGGAACACTGATATATTAGAAGAAGATGGAATAAAGTAAGTGGTAAGATTGACCAGTTTGCAATTTTCTGAAAATTTCAAAGTATACATTCAGTTTTGTTTGGTTTGATTTGATTTTTTATTTACAGTTAAAGTTACTGAGCATTTTTACCTTTCCTATAGCAGGTCTTAACCAAAGTTACATCCCTCCTCCCATCTACATGCCCCCCCCAATTCATCAGAGAAATTTCCTGAAATTCATGAAACATCAGTACCTAAGTTAACAGAAAAAAGATCTTTAAAATGTTCTGTTGTCATGCAGATGTGTTGTCCTTACATACATCCAGACAAAGCACTCATATATAAAATAAACATATAATTTGTCATAAAATTCTATAACAGTATCATAATATATATTGTTCTACTTCTTAGTTTGCGACTTTCCTCTTAGTATTGATTATTAAGTGATGAGACAGAATTTTTGGACTTTCAGCACCTTAGTCTTATGATATAGAAACAAATTAGACACATTTTCCTAAAACTAAAATGACAGAAGTAGAAAGGAATAATATTTTGCATATCTTTTTGAACACTATGGCACACTTACTTTGTGTTTGTTTTACTTTATTACTTTGATACAATATATCATTCCTTTTATAAGGTCATTTCAATGATAAGTGATTGCATCCAAAGTAGTAATCATTGAGTCCATTAAAATTGTATTATGTTTCCTAACGAAAACTATCTATTTTTTCCATCCATTTGTGTAGCATCTTCCTTCTCCCAGAAACATGAGTAATATATTTTGCAAAGGTTATAGTATTGATGCTGCCAATGTTTACAAACACTGAACACCAGCAACGAAGTTTTGTCATTGACAAACCATGTGCTTTCCAGGTACATCAATGCCTAAAGGCAGAAAACACAATTTCCCACTGGGGTAAAGTAGGAAAATGCCAATTATGCAAGGTTAGGCTAACACCATACTGTGCATGTTTAGAAAGGTTTTCACATGCTGTGCCCTGCCACCAAAGAGGATAATACTTTGCAGAATTGAAAGCAGGAAGAGCCCCAGTAACTGTTTAAATCTTTTCATATTAATAATTAGGTCAAAGGAAAGTATTGCATGAACTCTGAGTTTCTACTGAGAAGAACAAAGAAAATAATTACTCATGATTTTACTGTTTTTAACAAGGATAATTCTTACTTAAACTTCAATATTAAATGCTGTTATCATGTATATGAGAGCCAAGAACAACAACAAAAAAAACCCATCAACTGGAATAGTAGAAATAAATGGTTATATTGACTCTTCTTTACTAACATATTATTTGGGGTATTATATAAAGCCTATGTTTCTTTGTAAGTGAAGATAAAATAAGGTTTTTACTCAACTTTCATTATAACTTTTTTGCTACAAAAATCATCTATTCAATTATTATAGAAACAATTGTGAAAGATACATTTACTGTATTCTGTTTAAAGATAACTAAACTCTGAATTACAGAAATTATTTAATCTAAAGATCAACAAGTCAAATGGTGAGGAGCACCAGCTGATCTTGCAGAAGACCTGGGTTCAAATGCCAGCACTAACATGACGATTAACAACAATCTAACTCCAGTACCAGGAGATCTTCTTCCATCTTCTGTACTCCAGGCTCACTGCATGACATGGGTGCATTTACATATATGCAGATTTAACACTCATACACTTAAAATAAGAATAAATAATAAAATAAAGTAAAAGGAATAGACAAGACATATTTTTCATTCAATGTAACATTCATTTAAAAACCAATTATTCTTAATTGAAAAATAAATATATTATTAAAGCATTTGAGGTATATGTATATAATGTGTAATGGCTACATCAAGCTAATATATGTACACATCATTTCATACACTTATCTTTTTTTTTTTTTTTTGGTCTTTAGAGACGGGGTCTCCCTGTAGCCCCAGCTGACCTGGAACTCACTCTGTAAACCAGGCTGGCCTTGAATATCCACCTGTCTCTGCCTCCCGAGTTCTGGGGTAACAGGTGTGTACCACCATGCCAGGCCTCATATATGAATCTTTATTTGCAATGATTGCTCTAAATTTCCTGTATTAACAATTTTTAAATATATAGTACATTGCTATTGATTATATTCACCACATTCTGAAATATATCTCTGGTACATATTGCTACTTTATAGCTGAAAACTTTTACCTTTGGATCAAAATTTCATCAACTTCCTTATTCTCCATTCACGTGCCACTGATAATCACCTTTGCAATCTTCTTCCATAGATAGTCAGACTTTTAACATTGCACAATTGACATCATATGTTTGTCTTTCTGTACCTGACTTAATTTACTTAGCATGGTATCCTCTAGGTATCTATTTTGTTCCAAATGTCAAAGTGTCTTTTTATAAGTCAGTTGTGGATTCTATTGTGTAAAAGAAGTATGTTTTGCTTCTAACCTCTTCTGTAGAGAAACATAACCCCGTGTGTTGTTGTTTTTAATAAGTCTCCAATACATGGGAGTTCACTTATCATTTTGAGTTTTTTACTTTTCATGTGTATACAGACACAAGGTTGTAACTTTTAGATCATGTATTCATTAACTAGCTTCATATTATTTTCCAGACTGGCTAGAATCATTTTTCATTCCAATCAGCTGCTTAAAGTTTGCTTTTTATCCATGTTCTCACAAATATAGAGATATATAATATATATATATATATATAGATCCCAATCGTTAAAAATAAATAAGTTAATTAAGAGTAATTAATAAGGTGAAATTACACTATTTAACAAGTCTTGCATACAGAAAATACAGATATCAGATTAAGAACAGTATTTGTTGCTGAGGGTGCATGAATGCTTAAAATTGGAAAACATTTTAAAAGATGCAGAAATAAATATCCTAATTCAAATAATTTATTTTCATTCATTAACCAATAGGAAATTTAATGGTGATTTCCAATACTGTCGGAGTGATAATTTCAAAATAAAACTCCAGAGACACTTTGGTACGCAGGTAATTATTTTTTTGTGTCTTCATGCCCAAGTAATGTGAAGAAGCAAATAGTATTTTTCCAAAAGAACATAGAATGTTCAAAACTAAAGAGGAAAATAATTTGTTGACTTATTTTACTAAGAGAAAAGCTTTTCATTGATATTTTAATAATCAATGTTAAAAGATGAGAAGTTATGTAAGTTTCATTCTGAATAAAAAAGGAAGGTTTTTGTTAGACAAGACTAATTTTACAGTCACGGTAGTAGGTATTGGCACATAGTAAAGTTATTTATGTATGGGTATATACAGGTATACCTTCTGAGGTTGTATAGTTTGGATGTCTATATCTTACAAATATTGGTAATGAATGCATAGAATTCATTGAACAAGACAAATGAACTTAAAGCAAATACTATTTACTTACAGAAAATGTCATCTAGTGTTTGTCCCAATGTCAGGACTGAATTTATGCGCAATAATAACTATATATAATTTATATTAAGATATTTATTATGTACCAGACATTTAAAAATATTTCTGGGCTGGACAGATAGCCTAGCGGTTAAGAGCACCGACTGTTCTTACAGAGGACCCGGGTTCGATCCCACAGCAACCCATGGCGGCCGAGACCGTCTGAAACTCCAATTCCAGGAGAACTCCAGTTCCCAGGGGAAACTGACACCCTCTCTGACCTCCGTGGATTTGCAAGACATTGGTGCCACAAACCTACATGCAGACATACATTCATACACATAAGAAATAAATTTTAAAAAATTAAAAAATTGAAAAAAGTACTTCTATTAGTTAGTCTTACAGGAGAAAAGTGATGTCTGCTATTATAACCAGAAAGAACTTTTGCTCCCTAGTAAAACTACATGTTCCTTGACAGCATCAATCAGAAGAATCCTCATCAGTGTACCAAACAATGTTGTGTTTTACAATCACTTATGTCTAATGGAGTGATAATAATATAATGTATATTAATAATTAAGATTATATTATAATATATATATGAATATATGAATGTACAGAAGTGACTATAAGCTTTCAAATGTAAACCTATGGCAAATTAGCCATCAAGCATGGGACCCCATGCCAACTGGGACAAAGTCTCAAAGAGGAGCAAGAGAAATGGGTGGAGGATTGACCATAAACTGAGAACCGCAAGAGACTGAGTACGTTGGGTGAGGAAGAGTAGACTCCAGTGGATATATTTGTTGAGAAGGATGTCTGGGTTTGGGAGCTTGTCTGGAAATGGCTTAGCTTAAATGTTGTAAAGCATGAGTTCTGATGGGGGATTAGGGCATGAGGGTACTGGGTTTGATTAGGAACCACTGCATGAGTTCTACAAATGTTCAATAAAAAGGGAAAAAAAGAAATACATTTATATTTGAAGTATAAAATATATTTAAAAATTAAGGAAATTTTAATTTAATTGTTATATTCCTAAGTTGCCAAATAAGTAATTGCACATATATATGCATATAAACATGTTCATATGTGTGTTCTGGTAGATATGCACAAATAAGGATATAGAAATATATTCACATGCAAATATATACTTATATACATGCACACAACATTTATCTGTTCAGAATGCCATAACAAATTACCATAGTTCTGACGAATATTGTTTTTTTTTTAATTTTATTTATTTCTGTATGTGTATGAATGTACTGTCTGCATGCAGGTCTGTGCACCTGTGTCGTGCAATGCTGCGGAGGTCAGAAGAGGGTGTAGGATTCCCATGGAACTGGAGTTCTCCTGGAATTGGAGTTTCAGATGGTTCTCGGCCGCCATGTGGGTGCTGGGGGTCGAACCCGGGTCCTCTGTAAGAGTGGTCGGTGCTCTTAACCACTAGGCCATCTCTCCAGGCCTGTTTTGGTTTATTTTTTATTTTTGCAGCTGAAGGACCATTTTATCGCAGACACACTAAAAATGTCAGCATCTATCAAGAAGAGGGAGTTGGAGAGAAAAGCATGCCAGAATTGCATGGATATAAGACAAACAGTGGACTATTGTAAAGAATAAGATTTAATTTTTTCCCAGCTCTAGACTCTGATTGTCCAAATTCAGATTGTCAGCACATTTGTGTGCTAATTAAAGTTTGTGCTATGAATTCTATAAAGGAAGTTTCATGCCTACATGGGCTTCATTGGACCAGGTATGGAGAGACAGTGAGGAAGCTCTCTGGATTTTCTACTTATAATGATATTGTGTTGGTACTGGTTATTAACTTGACAGGCTCTAGAATCACCTTAGACAAAAATCTTAGGGAAAATACGTGTTGGCTATTTTGTAGTTCAGATTTCCTATCTTATGGGAATGTCTTTTGTGACAACACCCCTGTTTTACCTTTGTTGTAAGCTAAGTAATAGTTATGCTTATTGTTTATTTAACACTATTTTTAATTAATTAATTAATTAATTAATTAATTAATTAATTAGTACGAATATACTGTCTGCACGTGGGTTTGTGCACCCGTGTCGTGCAATGCCACGGAGGTCAGAAGACAGTGCCGGATTCCCCTGGAACTGGAGTTCTCCTGGAATTGGACTTACAGATGGTTCTCAGCCTCCATGTGGCTGCTGGGGATTGAACTCAGGTCCTCTGCAAGAGCAGTCGGTGCTCTTAACCGCTAGGCTATCTCTCCAGCCCCCAACACTATTTTATCTATTTCCTACTTCCTAATCTGGACATTTAATTTTATCCTAAATGGAAACTGTGGAAACAAAGGAAACAAAGTTATTAGGCAATCTGAGCTCCGCTAAGCATGCAACTTTAATCTTAAAATACATTCACTATTGCTCCTGGCCCAGAATTTGATTTGTGTGTGTGTGTGTGTGTGTGTGTGTGTGTGTGTGTATGTGTGTGTGTGTGTGCACGCGTGTGTGTTTGTGTTATTGATGAAAGCAGCAACATTGAAAGCAATAAATTATTCATAGTGCATTGCAAACAAATAGTGGGCTTAGGCTGGTATCAACTAAGATTTTTATGCTGTTTTGGGACTTTAGGAGTCAGAAAAATAAAAATTCTTCCCTGATCAGACAATGTTCCTTGTTTTTTTTTCATATCAACTTTAGGTACTGTTTAAACAAATAAAGAGAATATGCCTTTTGTTGAAGGAAATATTCTTAAAGAAATGAGAAAAAAACAGTTCTGAGAACATATTGGGCTCATTCTTAGTCTAAACAACCACAAAAGATAAACTTTTTTTGTTCAGGCACCATCTTATTGGAGTATCCACCACAGGGATGTGGGAATAGCCACCCGAAATGGTGGACTTAATAGAATGGAAAAGTGAGTGAGGCAAGTACCAACACTTATTAGACTTTGCTTGCTAACTATAAATGCAACATGAGCAGCTGCCTCGAGCTACTGTTTTTTTTTTTCCATATCATGACAGACTTGTTGAACTGTGAACCGGAACCAACCTTTCCTTTCTTAAGTTACTTGACTAAGGTATTATGTTGCAGCAAGGAAACAGGGACACGATGCACACACCATGTCAATCATACTTCATCAAGGTACCACCCTGATGATCAAATTTAAATAAATGTATCACTTCCAGAAAGACTCTATCTCCAAATCAAACTAGAATGGATATTAGTCCTTCAACATAAGCACATTTCTGTGTGGAGATGTAACATCTGAGTTATGAAGTTCTATCCCTGGCCACAAAATTTATATCCTTTCCATGTTAGAAATATATTCCTTCCATTATAACATTCCCTAATTACAGGATGAATGTTCAAATATTCCAATATTGTATAAATGTAACCTAAAGAAATTAGGCATAAGATTCCATTTCCATAAACAATTAATTCCAAGGAAAACCCTGTCCATTTGTTAACATTTTCAGTCAAACAAGTGTGTTTCTACTAATTCCTTTGTGAGTAAATAGAGTGGGTAGTGTTCCCATAGAAAAAGTGAGCCAGTGAAAATAAAAAATGTTTCATTGTCCTGAAGTTCAAAATCGAGAAATGGATAGTTTAGAGCTTAAAGGCTTGAGGACAATCCTCTCTGATATGATTACTTGGGTCGAACTAAGTTTGCTGTTGATTACATCTTCTAAAACTACTTAGTGCAAACATAAGATAGTCTGTTCTTTAAAATAGACATACACTGCCATAGGACATTCTGTTCTTTACACAGATGTGTAGGTGGCACTTGAGTGGGGGTTAAGGTCATATTACCTTCTTTTTTTTTCCCCTCTTTTGTTTATTTTGTTTAAGGGATTCTACAATATAATAACACAGTTGTTTTCAGATAACATTGACGTTACTCAGTTTGCCCTATAATTAGGTAATTGGTTCATTTTTTTTGGAGTGAGCCAAATAATTAAGCTTAAGCAATGAACGTAACATTCATGTAAAACCAATTTGCAAGTATCTATGTCCAAATTTTGAACAACCCAAGGTTCCCATAGTCCAGTTGGAGAAGCTTGTATGCACAAGCATGTTGATCAAATAGGAGTCCAGTCTATACTGCTGTAGTCTCATGATTCACCCCAATCTCTCCTCAGCCCTTACATTCTACCATGCCTCCTCTTCCGCAAGTTGTTCTCTAGGCTTTGGGAAAGGGGCACAAGTGGGTGAGAACCAAAACAGTCTATTTTCTCTGGAGATGTCACTTTGGACTCTAGTCTGTTCAAGTTGATCCCCTTCATGGGTTGACAGCTTATCCAGTGATACCTTTTTAATCCTACTAACAAAGCACAAGCAATTAGATGTACAGGCATTTAAGCAGTACTAATCATGGCAAGCTAAGCTGTGAGCGTAGACACAGATGCTTCGATGGTATGCTAATCCACAAACTGTTGTTTCTCTATAAAGGGTGAAAAGTTCTTGTTGTGGCTTATAACATCTCCTAACCACTAGAGGGCATAAGCTTGTGGCATCCGCTGTGAATTATTCCTCCAAGGAGAGAGCTAATAGCCAATTAGATTTGGTATATATATATCCCAAATCTATCTATCTATCTATCTATCTATCTATCTATCTATCTATCTATCTATCTATCTATCTATCTATCTAATCTATCTATCTATCTATCTATCTATCTATCTATCTATCTATCTATCTATCTATCTATCAATCATCTGGCTGCCACTGTTGCACTATCTCCAGGCAGTTGAGGTGTAGGTGATACTGACGGAGGAGACTTGCTTGTCTCAAGGAGACCATTATTTTGCTGTATTGTTTTAGTGGCCTTTGGTAACGCTCTCTGGCATTTCAGAAGCCAGTTGTACATTAGCAAGTGACATCTCAAAACATTTTTTCATGCTCACAGCAGGTCTTCGACAACAGGGATTTATGACCTTTCTCCTTGGATATATCCCACTTACAGGCAAANATATATATATATATATATATATATATATGTATATATATATTATATGGCACCTCCTAACCAAGGTTGAAGTTTTGGCCATAAGCCTGTTTAAGTTGATGAATTAGGCACTTTCTTTATAATCAGGGAGGCAGGTCTGGTGATCTCTGATTTGCCCCTGAAAGCATTCTCTTGTTTACTTGAGGAATGATCAATTTATTCAGCAAATGGTTTTATTGCCTTGTCCTGTAGAATTTCCCATACATAAAACCTGCAGCACTTCTATTGGTACAGTATGACAATTATGACTGCTTATAATCTACTCTATTAATTTGTTCTGCAGGACTCATTTTTTTTTCTTTTTCTTTGAAAATACAGAAAGACTGAGACCTCTCCAAATCAAAATGTGTGTGGTGCTTTTTGCCTAACAATGTCTTCTCTTGACTATATTATATGATTCCAGTCAGGAGCAACCTAACTCTTCTTTCATCCTTTGGTTTGCAAATATCAACTATGTAACCACTTTTATGTTCTTCAAAGTTCTGTTGTGAGAATTTCAGTAGACTACAATTCATCCAAGTTTTTCCTACTTTATAAAAATATTAACTTACTTTTAATAAAATTACTTATTTAGTTTTGAGACTTCTCCAGAATATTTTTGATTTTACAAACCCCCTCTTTTGGGCAACCATACTTCTTACAGCATTGTGTTCATAATTATTTGTGTATTTTCTTAAGAAATTGAGGTTTCCCCTCTAGCTCCTTTATTTTCTTTATTGTATCCACTATATTTTTTTACAGTATTCCTTCAGAAAGCTCTGATATTTTTGTTCTGGCTTTATTCTCTTTTAGTCACCTCTCTATACAAACTTTCAAAATAAATTCTATTGTTTTATTTAAGGAGGTTTGGGTACCAAAATATGGTCTTCAGGTGACCAGTTAAAAATAATGTGTTTCTAGGGCTGGAGAGATTCCCTAGTGGTTAAGAGTGTTGTTGTAGTTTATCTTCCATTGCTGTGACAAAACACTCTGACCAACACCAACTTGGGTAAGAAAGGGTTTATTCAGCTCACATCTCCTGGGTCACAGTTCATCACTTAGGGAGCCCAGGGCAGGAACCTGGAAGCAGAAACTGAAGCACAAGCCATGGAGGAATGCTGTTCACTGGCTTGCTCCTCTGGCTCATGCCCAGCCCACCTTCTTATACAGTACACCAAAACCTGCCCCGGGTGGCACTACTCATTGTGGGCTGGGCCCTCCCACACTGCTCAACAACCAAGATAATACTCCACAGATATGGCCACAGGCCAATCCAATGGAGCCGATTCCCCAATTGAGGCTCCCTCAACCCAGGTGTGTCAAGTTGACACTAAAGCTATCCAGCACAAGCACCAACTGCTCTTGCAGAAGACCCTGGTTCCATTTCCAGCACCCACATGGTGGCTGAAAACCGACTTTAACTCCAGTTCCAGAGAATCCGACACCCTCTTCTGACCTCCGCGGCCTACATTTGGACAGTATATTCATACACATACGATAATAAATAAAAATAAAAAAAATGAAATGCAGATTTCCTTTAAAAATAAATAAATAATAAAAATAATGTGTATCTCAAAAATAACAACAAAACAAAACATAACAGAAAAATAAAAGCCAGGCATTGTACTTTCTCACAGTTCTTCAAGGTAGAATTTTGAAATTAAAATATTTACATACTCATTTTCTACTTGTCTTAGTTGATAACTTTCCTGCCATATTAGACATAACCATCCTACCTGATGTGCATGTTGAAAGAAAAGGGAAAGCCCTCAGGATACCAATATCTTTGAGGATACCAATCGTAGCTGAAAAGCACTGTATTTTGTCCATAATTCTATCTTAAAAAAGGATATCACTATTTACAACCACTTAGTGTATATTATTTTCATTTTTTTTATGAAGGAGGGATTATTTTGAGACAGGGTCTCCCTATAGCCACAGCTGGCCTGGAAATTGCTTTGTAAATAGGATGGATTTGATCTGATAGAGATTCACTATCCTCTGCCTCTAAGTACTGGGAGTAAAGGAATTTACCAAAATGCCAGTTCTCTATGTATAGACTTCAAAGTTTTTTTTTTCCATTATAAATGAATAAATACAAACACATAGAGATTAGTAGAGTTGATACAAATATTTTCAGATTCAACACAAGATATTTTATGTTTCCATCTTAATAAAACAGAGAATACATTTTAGTGAATAAAATTTTCTTTAAATATTGAGAGCCTGAAGAAAGAAAAGCAATATATTTCATATATGATTTATTTTATTTTATTTATTTCTGGATGTGTATGAATGTACTGTCTGCATGCAGGTTTGTGCACCCATGTCGTGCAATGCTGCGGAGGTCAGAAGAGGGTGACGGATTCCCCTGGAACTGGAGTTTTCCTGGAATTGGAGTTTCAGACGGTTCTTGGCCACCATGTGGATGCTGGGGACCGAACCTGGGTCCTCTGTAAGAGCAGTCGGTGCTCTTAACTGCTAGGCCATCTCTCCAGCCCCATATATGATTGTTTTTAAGCAAATATTCACAATGCAGTCTGTAAATTTAAAGACTTAGAGATTATTACTCATGTGAACATAATTATATGCTTAGAGCAGAAATAATTAAAATTTCACATAGTGCAAGATATCTTTCTCTGTTATTTTGTATATTAAATGCAAAGCTTGGATTTGAAATGTTCCATAAATGTCATCATGGAAAACTTTGGGTTTTTGTCTTGCAGTTATAAAAATGTGGTAGAAGCTTTAAGCTGGAGAACCTACTAAAATGTTTTTTTTAATTATCTTGAAAAATAGAGCGGTTTTTACTGTTTATATATGAGGCTTAGCTAATACCTTATGGTTAATGAGGTCCTTCAAAGAAGATGATGGTCAGACCTGATAGACAAACCATACAACAAGAGAGTTGTGCTTTGAACAATTTATGAACTAATTCTAACATGGGAATAAGCATGAGTAAAATTCAGTTATGTGGAGAATGATCCATCTTAAAATGCTTATTTAAGGGGTTGGAGAGATGGCTCATGGGTTATGAGCAGTGGCTCCTCTTTCAGAGGACCTGGGTTAGGTATACAAATGGTGGCAACAACAGTCCTTAACTCCAGTTCCAAGGGATCCAACACCTTTTTTTGACCTCTGTGGACATTTCATGATATGGGTGCACCTACTTACAACACACTAACACAGATAAAATAAAGATAATTCAATATTTTAAATAATGCCTACTTATAATGTCTTCAAATTCTTACACACTGAAGTCTGAGTCAGGCAGCTTAGTGTAACATTCAACTTGCAATTTCTTTCCAGATGTTTTAGTATAAGTACATAGAATACTGGACTCTAATCCTGTTGTTGGGCTAATATTGAATAAGCAAATGAATGAGGCATTTGATGAATTTTTACATAATTTGATATATTGATTCACTATGTTTAATTGTCCTAATGATTCTGTTCTAACTCTTTAATAAATTATATCCCTATTGGTCAGTCTTCTCTGTCAGTTTGCTTAGAAGAAAATATCCTATTAAAGACAATTTTAGATTTTTATGTGAAACTTTTTTTAATGTAATTAAACTCATATCCAAATGCCTTTAAGAGATTGTCTTAGAAAATCTGGACAGGACTCATTCAATTAATTAAAAGTCCCAAACAACAAAACTATGAGCGTGTGAAGAAGAAAATAAGTCCAATTTCAGATGCTAACTTCTGTTTATAACAAAGCACACAACTTGCCTTTAAATATATATATGCCTAGCTCATCCTCACAGCAAGTTGTTGGATTAATTCTTATACTATATATGCTTTACTGAAATCATTACTTGATTGGATCATATCTGACTCAACATGCACAACATATTTTAAAGCAATTGAAATAGTTTACCTTTTGAAATTATCTTTTATATTTCCATGATACATATATTAATCTGAAATAGTTGATGTCAGTCTTGTATTAATAAGGACTAGATAATGTGTTGGTATACTGTATTTTTGGTTGCCTGCTTTTTTGTGGCCCTAATGGTGTTGGTGCACATAATAATTAACCTTGGATGTTAACTTGATTGGATATGGAAAAAATAAAACAAACATAAGGCATTGGAACAGCTGTGAGGAATTTCCTTCATTGATTTAGTTGAAATGGAAAACCTAACTTCAATATGATCAGCACCTTCTGGGGTCAGCCCAGATAAAAGGATGTACCAGAACCAGAAAAAAAAAAAAAAGAAGCTTTTGCTTTATCCTGCTTTTCTTACCATTGTAATAGCAATTCTCTGGATTCTGTTGAAAAGCTGCTGCTGCTGCTGCTGCTGCTGCTGCTGCTGCTGCTTCCACTTATAATTGATATTGGAATCCAGCTTCTTCAGTACTACAAACTGGACTAAAGACCAATACCTCCTGAGGAATCCTGCAGGCCTTTAATGTCATAGTGAGACTTCTGAGACATGTAGGATCTTGAACTGAGCAGCAACAAGGTGATCAGCCTTACTTATATGAAAGCGTCTGTTTTTGGACTACTTGAGTTGTGCATATAACCCAAGAAATTTAATCATCATTTTATACCAATTCATTCATTTTACTCATACTTTCTTCTTTTTTTTTAATTTAATTTTTATTGATGCTTTGTGCATTTCGTGCATCATTTTCCAATTCAGATCAGGCATATTTCCCTTTCCCTTCCCCCCACTCCCACCCCATCCCAGATCATGTATTCTGCCGTAACTGTCTTGCATCTTTCTCTGTTTTTTTTTTTTTTCATTTTTAACTAAAATGACTACAGGCATCCTTCGTGCAAAACCAATCTGCAGGCTGTTGTGCCCAAACCCCCACAGCCCCACCATCCAGTGGGGGGTGACAGGTTGTTTGTTCAATCAAGTTGATCAAATGAGTGTCCAGACTACATCACTGTAGTTTCACCATTCACCCCAATCGCAGCCTTTACATTCTACCATGCCCCCTCTTCCGCAGATTGTTCCCTAGGCTTAGAAAAGTGGCACAGGTGGATGAGAAGTAAAACAGTCCACTCTCTCTGGAGCTGTTGACTTGGACTCTGGTCAATTCTGGCTGTTTCCTTTCATGGGCTGACAGTTTGTCCAGGAGTAACCTTTCGATCCTACTAATGAAGCACAAGCAATTAGATATATAGGTATTTAAGCAGCACTAATAGTTATGGTAGGTTCCTTTGGCATAGACACATATGTTTGGATGATATGTTAATCCATGAATTACATTTTCCCCCCTGTTAAATATGACAGGGTCTTACTGTGGCTTATAACATCTCCTAACCTGCAGAGGATGTAAGCTTGTGGCATCAGCCATGGGTTATTCCTCCAAGGAGAGAGCCAATAGCCAATTAGATTTGGGATATACAGGCACATGGCTGCCTCTGCTGCACAGTATTTCCAGGCAGGTGAGGTGTAGCTGGTGCTGCCGGTGGAGTCTTGCTTGACTCAGGGAGACCCGTATTTGCTTTACTGGTTTAGTGGCCTTTGGTAACACTCTCTGGCATTCCAGAGGCCATCTGTACACTTGCATGTGCGGTCTCAATACATCCCTCCCATGTTAACGTCAGGTCTTCGGCAGCAGGGTCTTATCGCCTCTCCTCCTGCAGGTATCCCAACTTAGAGGCAAGGAGCCCTTACCTTTTGTGGGGCCTTGGATCCCCTGGCCAACATCCCCCTGGTAGAACAATCCATTGCTGATGTCAGAGCTCCTGCATTAATATACTTTGCCTAAATGCACAGCCCAAGGACTTTATTATTATATTTGGTTCTGAACAGAGTATAATCCTTTTCACAGTTCCTATGTCTATTAGTCAATTAAAGAAGGCATTTTTTACCGGTTTTATAAGAGATTACCTCTATAATAGTTGTCTCCAATTTACAGTTGGAGAACAACCTCATCATCGTCATATTTCTCCTTGTTCTATGGGGTGAAGGCAAGAAAGTCTCTCATATCAAAACCTATACTTTCTAGATAACCCTGTATAACAGAGTTTGTAATGCCACATTTTCTAAGTAGAGCAAAGGCAAAGAATAAATATATTATTCTTAAATATTTCCTATGATAATATTTACATAAATTACTGTATTAAAATTGGAAATTTGGAAACACCATGAAAGATGGACAGCTAAATTACTGTGAGAACTCAGATGAACAAAATCTTATGTCCAGCTAGGGGTTTTATTTTCCCTCAAAGTTCTGTCATAGATTTTCATGACTGTCCAGTCTCAACCTTTGACTTCTTTGTTCGAACAAGCCAACCGGGAAATTATAGTCAGTTTCGTGGGCACACTTAACAGAAACCACCTGTACACTTCACATGGACCAAGGTTATTCAATAATGATTTTGTGTCAAAATTGAGATGAACCACATTCGAAAGAGTCTTAAAGGTGAAAGGGGTAGTGGCAAAGTCCATGAATCATGTAAAAGACTCACTTTGTGTTTTATGATTTTTTATCATTAATAGTATAACTGAGAAATGAGAGACAGCACAAGAATAGTTCAAATGTCACTAATAACTTTCATTTTCTGCATCTTGTGCAACGAAAAATCAGATATAATCTTTCTTGCCCTTGGGGACTTGAGTTTCAACATAAGTTTTATTATTATAGTACATGGGTTCCTAGATTGTATGGCAGACAATATTAATTTATACAATACTTAATACTGTGCTACATTTTACTGTGATGAATTGGAGTGTTTATTTTGCACTAAAAATAAACTATAAACTGTCTTCCTTGTATGGAAAGCATTATAATAATTAAAAATACACTTGTTAAAAATTTACCATGAGCAATAAAGCTAGAATAGGATAGATAACCAGCACATGTAAACAGAAACAAGATTTTTTCTGAATAATTATTTTTATATTATATAACTATTACCTATGAATCCTGCAAAGTACAGTTTATCTTGATTATTCCAAATTCTTAGAGAAGTTTAAATTTTCTACTTGCAGCATGTCTTTTTTTTTTTTTATTTCTGCATGTGTATGAATGTACTGTCTGCATGCAGGTCTGTGCACCCGTGTCGTGCAATGCTGCGGAGGTCAGAAGAGGGTCTCGGATTCCCCTGGAACTGGAGTTCTCCTGGAATTGGAGTCTCAGATGGTTTTCATCCGCCATGTGGGTGCTGGGGACCGAACCCAGGTCCTCTGCAAGAGCGGTCGGCACTCTCAACCGCTAGGCCATCTCTCCAGCCCTTGCAGCATGTCTTAGACTAATGATAAATTATATTTTAACTTACTCTATGATTTTACATAATATCTGGATCATAATGTTCTTAACTTCTTTGAAGTGTTTGATTTTGGATTTGTTTTTATAGACTTCTTGATCTATTGAAAGTAAAGTTACAGTGAATTGAAGAGGATTATATTTAAAATGTCTTTTCCCTTTTCCCTATCCTATTATTACAAGCATGTAAGCATGTATATGTGTACACAGACATATATATATATATATATATATATATATATATGAATTTTGAGACTGATAAATATTACTTAAAAGTTTTTCTTACACTCAATTACTTCTGTAATGTGCAGTTGGCTTGGGGATTTCCTCATCTTCCAGTCCCTACACAGAAAGCTGTGGATCAGAATAAATAAACAATTTAACTCTAGTTAGGCCAATACATATATGGGATGCTCAAAATCTCCACATTTTCCAGTGGACACAAGGGAACAAGGGTAAGGACCAGATATGACAATGGTAAAGCCAAGCCCAGAGGCATGCGAGCCCTTCTGAAACTCACAGGGAAAGTTGTAGACCAAGTTAGGGGTCCC
Organism: Rhizomys pruinosus; assembly: GCA_009823505.1. Taxonomy (NCBI): domain Eukaryota; kingdom Metazoa; phylum Chordata; class Mammalia; order Rodentia; family Spalacidae; genus Rhizomys; species Rhizomys pruinosus. The sequence goes on from VZQC01015059.1 coordinate 582,638, forward strand.
CAACTGACACAGGAAAAAATGACCTACAGAGGAATGGAAGTGATAAGTCCTTTGGTTTTGAATACCAGTCCCCCAAAGGAAAGATAGATCAACCTTACTAGGAGTTAGTCTTCCACAGAGCACTGAAAAGCTGACTAAAAGAAAATTAGTAAAATTAGGTGACTAGAATCTTTTTGAATAAGAAATACAAACGAAAGAAAAATCAAAAGCAGTTTTAGCATCCTCTCTAATTTCATTTTAACATGTAAATACACTAAATTCATGATGAAGTGTGTCCTGTTCTTTGTTTACTGTATTCCACTGAAGAAAGTCCAGTGCACAAATATGAACTAAAATTTTTGATGGACTACAGCATTAAGACCAAAGGGTTTTCCTGTAGAAAACTCCAGTTGAGTGTTCAGCAATAACATACTGTATAATATTTGTATTTAAGTCCAGTTCCAGGGGATAAAACACTATCCAGACCTTCATGGGGATTTCATACAAGGATACACTTAAATACTAGCAAGCAAAATACTCATACACAGAAAATAAAAATAAATTTTTAAAATAATTGAGTCATTTTTCTGATAGTATATTTTTAATTAAAAATCTTATTTTTGTCTATTTTCCACTAAATATTAGAATAATTTCTCAATATATTCAGCAGTTAAATTGTTGCACTATCATTATGCATTCATGGAGATAATAAGGAAATCCAAATTATAGTATATGGGAGTGCAGAAGTTAGTTCAGTCCATAAAATGATTTTCTCAGAGGACTAAGTACTAAAGATAGATCCCAAGTATACACATAAGATGTCAAGAATGGTAGAGTCATTTGTATTTCCAGTAGAAGGAGGATCTCTAAGGATCACTGGCTAGCCTCGCTCATCTAACTGGTAAGCTCTCTAATGAGAAATCCTGTCTTAAGGAAGTGAGGCAGTGTATATGTGGATGACATATGGACATACAAATACTCATACATGTTATATATATATATATATATATATATATATTCCATAAAAATAAATTAAAATATATATTTGATTGTAAAGCTATGAATATTACTTAAATCTATTGCATATATGTTATTTATTATTAAGTTTCATAAATACCTTTATATTTCCACAAACATCTTATTTTCATATGTCCCAATATTTACCAGCCATGTACAAGCAACAGTGAGCAGGTCACCAGCATAACAAACAAAGAAACAAAAAACTGTAAAAGTTGCCTAACATATTTTTACACAAGAAAATGTAATTTCAAAAGCTGGGAGTCATTTTAGAGGAGAAAAATCACATAACTATTCCATAACCAAGGAATTCCTAATAAAATTAATAAAGAATAATTTGAGACTTATTTTTCTAGTTGTCTTCCATTGCTATGACAAAACACTCTGTGACCGACACCAACTTGGGGAGGAAAGGGTTTATTCAGCTTACATCTCTTAGGTCAGAGTTGATCACTTAGGGAGCCCAAGGCAGGAACTCAGGGCAGGAACATTGAGGCAGGAGCTGAAGCACAGGCCATGGAGGAATGCTGTTCACTGGCTTGCTCCTCTGGCTCATGCCCAGCCTGCCTTCTTATACCGTACACAACAACCTGCCCAGGGTGGCACCACTCATTGTGGGCTGGACCCTCCCACACTGCTCAACCATTAAGACAATATTCCACAGATGTGGCCACAGGCTGATTCAATGGAGCCAATTCCCCAATTGAGGCTCCCTCATCCCAGGTGTGTCAAGTGGAAACTAAAGCTATCCAGCACACTTATGGTTATATGAATACCTCCACACCTGAAAAGAAGCTTCACCATCTTAAGTTCAATGTTTTATTTCTATCACTTACTAGCAATGTGAGTGTAAACACTGTGTGTTAGTTTCTTTATCATTAAAATTATAAATACAATAGTATAAAATTCATATACTTTGAAGATTAAATGAGTCAAAGCAAGCAATTTGATTAAATTAGGAATTATCACAAATTTGAATAGATTTTTGAGCTTTGCAGAAAAATAGCAGCAGTATTATCATTACTGTAGTAATCACATGTGGAAAATTTGGGAGTTAAGGGAGTAAGGAATTCAAGTCACTGACAGAGTAGAACACAAGACCTTTTAAAATGGGACTTTATATTCTTTCATCAATTCGTGTGAGAAGTGATATTCACATATAAAACGATGAGATTATAGAAGAAAGTTTCCAAGATGGTATTAGTGATTCTTTCTGATATTAGTGTTGTATACTTCTCTCTCTTTTGTATCAGTACTAATTATGTAACAGAATATGGGAAAAATGATGACATACAACTTCTGAGGCTATGTTTTCCAGTACATGGAACCTGAGTGAATTGGCAATTTGCATATTAAAATGAAATAAAGTACCTAATTAATGAAGAATATACACTTTCTTAGTACTAAGCCAAGAAATCAAAACTCAAGCTGGTAAATATCATTGAGTACGGATAATTCACATCGAGTTAGGCTTTCTAGTGCCTCCAAGTCTTGCTTATATTTTAATTGCAATAAAAGCTACTGGACAGGCTGAATAGAATCCACTGGATAAAGTTGCACTCAGGGACATCTGGGTACACCAACTTGAATGGATTGGCATTAACATATATAAAAGAATTAATGAAGATGGGTATGATGAGTGTAGCTGACAATGCCAAGTTCACCTGTGAAAGTCAACTGTAACCCACTGGTTCTCTATGGTCATGTATCAGCCCCAACTCTTACAGTCTTTCCATCCCCTCTTCCACAATGATCCCGGAACAGCGTGAGGGGGTGAGTGAGTTTTAATATTGGGATCACATCCAGGGATTCACACTCTGGAAAATTGTGGTGCTCCCCTTATTAATGCTAGCCAATTCAAGGAGCTGCTGACCTCTTGACATACAGCCAGAAAGCTTATGGTTTGTGGCAAGCCTGTATTTAGGGATGTGATAACTCCCAAACCACACCAGGCCAGGAAACTGTTGGTTTCTGTGGCTCCCGTGCAGGACCTTGTGGCTCCAGGTTGTTAGCTATTGCAACCACCCAAGCAATTGTGGAAATCAGTCTCACATCTGCACAAGGCAGAAATTTAGCTGAAATATTAATAGTTCCATGATTGATCCTGTAATAACTCAGAGATTTCTGGCTAGTAGTAAAGCTTATAGGTTTTGTCTTTATTCAAATAGGCCAAACAGCTATCTATGGTTTGGTTAGGCAGCTCTCACTCCTCACTTCGGATGACATCACGTCCCAGTAGCTAATATCAGATTTCTACATCACCACACACCAACTTGGTTGTGGAGCAGACCAAGAAAAGGAACATGTGGGAGAAGTTGCCAGTTCATGGGGAGCTAAGTGGACCCACCAGCACATTAAACCCATGACCACTGTACCACTTCTCCCCCTTTTTGTTTTTGCCCCGAAATCTCAAGGAGCATTAGAGAAGTGGTGGTTAGTTACCTTTATCTGTCCTGAATAACCTTGACCACTTTCTAAAAAAACTAAGGCTAATCAATGCCCAAATAAAAAGCAAATACAGCCTGGTGTGGTGGCACACGCCTTTAATCCTAGCACTTAGGAGTCAAAGGAAGGCGGATCTTTGTGAGTTCAAGGGCAGACTGGTCTACATAGCGAGTTCCAGGACAGCCAGAGCTACAGGGAGACCCTGTCTCAAAAAAAAAAAAAAAAAAAAAAAAAAAAAAAAAAAGCAAATACAGGGTAAACCAATTATCAAACATTAGCAATGAAACGAATGGAAGCAATAATCATGTAATCCCAATCAGCCAGCATCTATGCCTGATTCTTGAACAGCCCAGGGTCCGCTGGTCCAGTTGGAGAGGTTTGGATACACAAGCATACTGATTAAATAAAAGTTTGTATTTTCTGTGTTCTCACAATTCATACCCCCTCTGTTAGCCCTTGCATATTGGTGCACCACCTCTTCCTTGAGTGGTCCCTAGGCTTTGGAGATGAGGGAGAGAGAGAGAGAGAGAGAGAGAGAGAGAGAGAGAGAGAGAGAGAGAGAAAATTATCTTTTTTTCCTTGAAATAATGCATCAGACACTCAGGCATGTCAAAGCTTTGCTTCCAATAGGGCTGAAGACTTGTCCAGGATTTTTTTTTTTATTTCTACGAATTTTACTTCTACAAATTAAACACAAGGAGCAAGAAGTACAGTAACTTAAACAGAAATTAATTATCATGAAAAGTCATGTTATGGACATAGACATGAGTATTTGGATGGTATTTTATTCTAGAAATTGTGGAAAAGGATGTTAATTGCTTCCTATTGTGGCTTATAAGACCTTTAGCCACTGACAGTGCAAGTTTGTGATGTCAGTCATGTGCTACCCACCCAGGGAGTGGGCCATAGGTTCAGTTAGATGTTTGTGGGTATACAAATATTAGACTGCCACTACTGCATTATTAGAAGGTTGGTGAACGTGTGAGTTCACCTTATGAGCTTATGAGTTTTGCGTAACTCAGGAATCCATTTCCTTCCAGTGCTCATCATAACTCTCTCTGGCATCATGAAGGTCTGCTGTTCAATTGCAGTGTAAGTTCTCAAAACAATTTTTCCTTTTCATGCTAACACCATATCTTCAGCAGTAGGGTCTTACCATCTATTCTAGTTTGTCTTCCATTACTGTGACAAAACACTCTAACCGACACCAATTTGGGGAGGAAAGGGTTTATTCAGCTTACATCTCCTGGGTCAGAGTTCATCACTCAGGGAGTCCAAGGCAGGAACTCAGGGCAGGAACCTGGAGGCAGGAGCTGAAGCACAGGCCATAGAGGAATGCTGTTCACTGGCTTGCTCCTCTGGCTCATGCCCAGCCTGCCTTCTTATACGGTACACAACAGCCTGCCCAGGGTGGCAACACTCATTGTGGACTGGGACCTCCCACACTGCTTGACAATCAAGACAATACTCCACAGATGTGGCCACAGGCCAATCCAATGGAGCTAATTCCCCAATTGAGGCTCCCTCAACCCAGGTGTGTCAAGTTGACACTAAAGCTATCCAGCACACCATCCATATTTTGTACAAACCCCAACATCAGAGGCAAATATCTTTGTTTATTTTGGGGGGGGTGTTTTAAAGCCTCCTTGGCCAACAGCTCCTTGGTAAAGTAGTCCACTATTGGACTAAAACTTTCTATTTGCCCATATTTCTCACCTGACTGCAGAGCAAAATTTAGAGGTAAGGTATTAACTCAAAGGGACAAGCACCATATTACCACCATTTCTAAATGTTTACATAAATCAGCTCTCCTGCTAGTGGGCACTGAGCCATATCTTGAGTGTTTCTTGATGGAACCCAGATGATGGATGCATCTTTGGGAAGACAAATCCAAACCATTTTTCCCATCGTTAAGCATACTTACATATATATCTATATATTATATATATATATTATTATATATATTTTTTTTCATTGTTCCAACATTGTACCCTGCCTTAGCACCAATGGCATCTATTATGGCTTCTCATAGGGCTCAAATTTTTATGGACTGGAGTTGGCAATTCTGATTTCCAAAATTGAAATAAATGACAAGATCAGACTAAAGAGTGCTCTGCTAACTGCATCACAGAAGGAGGCATATCCCCCTTTTTTGATTTTATACAAGGAATAGAGCTGTCTTGCTTGTTTTCCAGACTCGTATATCTTGATCTATATATTTTTTGTTAAAACACAGAAGCTATATTATATAACCATAGGCAGGAAACAAGTTGTAAAGGTCTGATAAGCCCATCCAACCAGTCTCTTATTGGATTGTAAAATGTTGTTTTGGAATTAAGGCACAGTCCTTCTGACATAAATTATCTTTATGGGTAAAATAAGTTTTAAAGGTACCATTTTTTATTATACAGAGAAACCTGGAGAATATTTGTGTACATTGAATTGCAAACCTGTCACGTGGAATCTAGTACAAGTTAGGAGTAGACAAAAATTAATAATAGTATTGTATTCATAAGTAACTCAAGCTTGTTACTTCTTTGTTTTGCAATCCCCCATTTCGAACCAAAACTTCTAGACCAGCAGAGCGCAAGGTCCTGGGTACAGGAAGCAAAAATTTTCCTACTGGGTCACTTGGGGTGATAGTGAATGGAATCACTCCCACTTCCACCCCTTGGTTCCTGGACCCATGAATTCTGGCTATAGGAGAAACAGTACCATATAGTGGGTGCTGATTAAAAGCATATAAGGCCTGCTGGAGAATGTTGCCCCAGCCCTCGGGGGTATTGTTACCTAATTGGCACTGTAATTATGTCTTCAAGAAGCCATTCCATCTGCTTTTGGGTGGTGGGGAACATGGAAATACCAGTGGATACCACGGCCATGGGCCCACTGTCGCACTTCTTTGGCTGTGAAGTGAGTTCCTAGGTCAGAACTGATGCTATGATGAATACTGAGATGGTGGAAAAGGCATTCTGTAAGTCTCTGGATGGTAGTTTTGGCAGAAGCATTACGTGCAGGAAAGGCAAATCCATAACCAGAATAAGTATCTATTCCAGTAAGGACAAAGTTCTGTCCTCTCCATGATGTAAGTGGTCCAGTGTAGTCAACCTGCCACCAAGTTGCTGGTGGTCACCCCAGGGAATAGCACCATATCAGGAGCTCAATGTTGGTCTCTGCTGTTGGCAAATCTGGCACTCGGCAGCAGCTGTAGCCAGATCAGCCTTGATGAGTGGAAGTCCATGCTGTCGAGCCCATGCATAACCTCCGTCTCTGCCACCATGACCACTTTTTTCATGGGCCTATTGAGCAACAACAGGGACAGCTGGAGAAAGAGCCTGACTGTCCACAGAATGAGTCATCCGATCTACTTGATTATTAAACTTATCTTCTGCTGAAATTACCTTTTTGATGAGCACTTACATGAGAAGCAAGTATCTTCACATCCTTTGACCATTCAGAAAGCTCTATCCATATACTTCTTCCCCAAATGTCTTTCTCACCAATTTTGCAGTCATGCTGCTTCCAAGTCCGTGCCCATCCAGCCAAACCATCGGCTACAGCCCCTGAATTAGTATATAATCAAACCTCTGGCCATTTCTCCTTCCAGACAAAATGCACAACCATGTGCACTTCCCGAAGTTCTGCCCACTGTGAAGACTTTCCTTCACCAGTGTCCTTTAGGGTTGTTTCAGAAATTGGCTATAATGCTGCAGCTGTCCACCTCTGGGTGGTGCCTGCATAGCATGCAGAACCATGAGTAAACCAGGCCCTAGTCTCCTCTTCTCAGTCAACTGATCATAGGGCAAAACCCAGAATGCCATAGGCACATGCTTGAGCACAGGAGGCATTGTAACAGGAGTGGGAACCATAGGCATTTGGGCAACTTCTTCATGTAGCTTGCTTGTGCCCTCAGGGCCTGCCCGGGACCTGTCATGTATGTACCACTTGCATTTGATAATGGACTGTTGCTGTATAAGTCCTAATTTATGTTCTATGGTTGAGATAACGCCCAACTCATGATGGGCAGTTCAGATCACATGGTGACTTGGTGGCCCATTGTCAAACGTTCAGTTTCCACTAAGGTCCAATAGCAGACAAAGAGCTTTCTCTCAAAAGGAGAATAGTTGTTTGGAGATGAAGGTCGATCCTTACCCCAAAATCCCAAAGGCCTCTGCTGTAATTCTCCTATGGGAGCCTGCCATATATTCCAGACAGCATCTCTATCTGCCACTGTTAACTCAAGTACCATTGGGTCTGCTGGATCATATGGCCCTAGGGGCAGAGCAGCCTGCACTGCAGCCTGGACCTGTTGAAGAGCCTTTTCCTGTTTCAAGCCCCACTCAAATTTTGCTGCCTTCTGAGTCACCTGATATATGGGTCATAGTAACACACCCAGATGAGGAATGTGCTGCCTCCAGAATCCAAAAATGCCCAATAACCTTTGTGCTTCTTTCTTGGTGGAGGGAGGAGCCAGGTGCAACAACTTATTGTTAACCTTAGAAGGAATGCCTCTGCATGCTCCACAGCACTGATCTCCTAGCAACTTCACTGAGGTAGATGGCCCTTGAATTTTACTTGGATTTATTTCCCATCCTCTCATGTGCAAATGCATTACCAACAAGTCTAGACTAGATGCTTCCTCCTGTTCACTGGGTCCAGTCAGCATAACGTCATCAATATAGTGGACCAGTGTGATATTTTGTGGAAGAATCAGGCGATCAAGATCCCTTCTAACTAAGTTATGGCACAAAGCTGGAGAGTTAACAGACCCTTGAGGTAAGACAGTAAAAGTATACTGTTGGCCTTACCAGCTGAAAGCAAATTGCATCTGGTGCTCATTATGAACTGGTATTGAGAAGAAAGCATTTGCCAGATCAATAGCTACACACCAGTTACCAGGAGGCATATTAATCTGCTCAACTAAGGACACCACAACTGGTACAGAGGCTGGTGTCACTACTTGGTTGAGTTTTTGATAATCAACTGTCATTCTCCATGATCCATCTGTCTTTTGCAAAGGCCAAATTGGAGAGTTAAATGGAGATGTGGTAAGTATCACCACCCCTGCATCTTTCAAATCCTTGATGGTGGCGCTAATTTCTGCAGTCCCTCCAGGGAAACGATACTGTTTTTATTTCACTATTTTCCCTGGTAGAGGCAACACCAATGGTTTCCATTTGGCCTTTCCAACCATAATAGCCCTCACTCCAACAGGTCAGGAAACCAATGTGGGGATTCTGCCAATTCCTAATTATATCTATCCCAATTATACATTCTGGGACTGGGGAAAAAACCACAGGATGAGTTCTGGGACCCACTGGACCCACTGTGAGTCGGGACTTCAGTCAAAACTCCATTTATCACCTGACATCCATAGGCCCCTACTTTAACCTGAGGGCCACGATGCTTTTTAGGATCTCCTGGGATCAGTGTCAATTCAGAACCAGTATCCAATAAGCTTCCTCAAAATGTCTGATTATTTCCTTTTCCCCAATGTACATTTACCCTAGTAAAAGGCCTTAGGTCCCTCTCGGGAAGGACAGGAAGAAGGCAAACAGCATAACTCTTTGGTATTGTGACAAGGTCCTTCCTCATTGGAACCAGGCCACCCCTTCATTCAAGGGGTTCTATGTCTGTGAACTGTCTCAAGTCTGGAAACTGGTTAACTGGACGGGATTCGCTACTGGTGAAATCCAATGTTGACTTCCTGTCATTTGTTCTAGAGCTTTTCTGCTTATACAGATCAAATAAAAACTTAGTAGGCTTCTTATGTATTTGGTTCCTGGGAACACCATGATTAGTTAGTCAGTTCCAAAGATCCATTCAGATCATGCCATTATAGGCATTGTTTTGTCTTTGCTGCCCATTATGTTAACTATGTTAACTACACTCAACTGGCCTTCAGTGATTCAGTGCTGCCACCTGACGCCTACCCTGAGGTTCTGTTAAACCTATTATGTGTACATTTAATTTATACAAGTGAGCAACAACTTATCTAATTGTAAAATCTGGCATAAGAAATAGAGCAAAAACAAAGCTCTTCAAATATTCTGGTGTCTCTCTCAGTACTTTCCATCTTATAAACTCAGTGAAAGGCATGTCCTCTGGGCCCTCACATTGTGGAGAATGTGGTTTTACATTTTGAAACCACTTAAGCATGTCCATCTATCTGACCCTCACAATCCCTTCATCAATACTAAGCCAAGGAATATCAGACATCTCTAACTCCCTGTTATTAGGCCATGTTTTAGTAAATACATCAGCGAACCAATCAAATTAACTTTTAACACCTTTTTTAACCACTCGAACTTCCATTTTCAACCTAGAATCTCTACTCAGGGGGCTCATGTGAATAAACTCAGTCTGATCCAATTTTATATTCCTTCCCCCATTATCCCACACCCTTAAAATCCATCCCCACCCATATTTGTTAGGCTTCTGCCAGAATGAATCTGCAAACTCATTAATTTCTTTAGTGGTGTAGTGCATCTCCACATGGACCACACTTTCTATCTCACCTTTAGGGGCTTGCTTAGCCTTCAATTTGGTTATAGGTCTAGAGGCAACAATTGCTGGGTCCTGAGGGATATTATCTCCCTCTGGGAAGGGGAGATTAGTTTCCTCAGGCAAGGGTGGGGAGGGCAGATCTGCAGGTTGTACTAATGCATTCTCTGCTGAGAGTGAGGAGATTAATTCCTCAGAAAAAGAAAATCCCTCAGAATCCAAGGGTTCAAAGGCCTCATCATCATGGTTCTCCCACACATCTCCATCCCATGTTTCAAGGTTCCACCCTTTCCCCACCAGTGCTCTCACTTTGACTGCTGACACTCTTTAAGGCTGGGAATTAAATTTGCATTGTAAAACAGCCATGTATAATAAGGGCTCCAGCTTGATTTTCTGCAGCTTTAGCTCTTTGGCTGCTGGAGAGAAGATGCTCTTCCAGAACACACTTGGAAACTTTTAAACTCTTGTTGCAAATCTGGAGCTGGTTAATTTTATCACTGAGCTCCTTATTTTCCTATATCTCTTTATCCAGAGATTCTATGTGCAACCAGCCAACATCATTATTTTCCTTATTTTTCTACAATTTCTCAAACTTTTTATATATATAGTCGCTAAATTCCTTGCTCCTCACAAGAGGCGAGTTAAGTGAGTCAAATGGATCTATTTTCATAATTACATCAAATAGTCTGCACCTAGGATTATCATTCCACTTCATGCCACCAGGAGACCCTTCAGTAACTCTAGGCTTTACTAGGTTGGAGAGCTGGCTCCAGAAACTACCAAGCCCTCTAAAGATATTCATCCTTTCAATTCCATCTCTCCATAACTACTCCTGGTACCATAATCTGTATTAATATGGTTTCTCTGAAGAAACAGAATCAACAGAACAAATATATAGCTGTATACAATTTATTGATTTGCTCATGTGACAGAGCTCTACGAGTCCAACAATAGCTGCACCACACTGGAGAGGCTGAGAATCTAGGGAAATGCTCAGTGCACAAGTCTGGATGTCTCCGTAGTCCCAATCTGGCACTGAAGGCCCATTGGATTCCAGGAGATCTGCATGTCTCAGTAAACACTGGGATCCAAAGTGTTGATCAGAGCAGCAAGACAAACTCTCCAGTGAGAAAGAGGCAAGCTGAAGGAAAGAGGGACCAGCTCCCGCTGTCTTGGCCTTTTATACTGCCTGCCAGCAGAAGGTAATGCCCACATTTGGGGTGGGCCATCTTGGTTGAGGTAGTCAAATCCAAAGATCCTTTTTCTCTTATTTGTTCCTTAATCCAGTCAAGTTGACACCCAGGATTAACCATCACACTAATGTAATATAGAAAATAAGTAAAACGTTGACAATTCTCATTCAATAGAATCAACACAATTTAATACAAAATTTTATTTATTTATGTTCTAAATATCATCATATTGTCATTTTCCCTGAAGGCCAAGCTTGTTGTCAATCATATCAAAATTGTATTTAAAATGAAAATACCTTTTTCAGTCTATTATATCAGTATATATTTTTCCCATTTTTTTCACGTTTCAGAAATTATCTCATGAAATATATGCATTTTCCTTGCACTCCTTGGAAATATTTTTGTTATATTATTATTTTTCAATTATTTTAATGTTTGCTTTCACATGAAATATGATCAAAATATGGATGGCCCTTCATTTTTCTATTTGAGTAGGATATTTATAATTTTTCATTAAAATAAAATATAGGTCCAGAGCAGAATAAGAGACAACTAATGCACTTCCATATTCTGTGCATGTTCCCCTCACAATTAAATTTCCATATGTTACTAGAATAATCCACTCCTCCAGTTCACAAACCCTAATTTATATTACTGACTCACGAATAGAATGTATAGAATTTGGCTATGGAAACACATACATTTAGTTCTTATAAACAATATTGCATGTATGCTATTTGAAAATGTCTCTGAGTAAGAGTCCAAGTACTTTTACTTGGATCCTATTCAGAACTCCAGAAAGCAGGAGTCCACATAAGTAAAATGGTAATTTGATTCGGTTCCATAATTTGTGACTGAATGAATTAATGTACTGGCAATAGACTATCATAGGTTCTTGAGAATACCTTAGATAATATGTCTTCCACATAATATATTTTTCTTTTGTTCATTTGTTATACTTTTTGTTATTACCTGGGCCTCTGGAGTAGAATGAATATGTAATTAAGTTTCCCTTTTTATAATTTGTGTGAGTGTGTGTGTGTGTGTGTGTGTGTGTGTTTATTTTAAAATGATTGATCATTATAAAGAATGTGTTTCACTATGGCCTATAAGGTTTCTATGCAGTTTCATATTTTTTTCAATGCCAATTTTTTATTGAATCTTTGTGTATTTCATACAAATTTTTCCAATCAAATCTAGACCCATTGCCCCTTCCTTACCCCCCAATGCCACCAGAGCTCATGCATTCTGCCAAACATGTTTTTCATCTTTTTCTCAGTCTCTCTCTCTCTCTCTCTCTCTCTCTCTCTCTCTCTCTCTCTTTTGGTCTCTTTGAGACAGGGTCTCCATGTAGCTTCAGCTGTCCTGGAACTTTCTATGTAGACCAGGTTTGTCTTGAACTCACAAATTTCCACCTGCCTCTGCCTCCCAAGTGCTAGGATTAAAGGTGTGCGCCACCATGCCCAGCATGTCTCTTTTAAAATTTTCAGTGCAGAAGTTTATTGTTTTGGGCAGTTCATCTTTTCAGTCAGTTCTTTGACCAAGTCTTTTTGTTGTTTTTGTTCCTTCCAATTTGCATCACACTAAAATATGCATATGTGCATGCCACACATATATCAAGATTATGACATCATAAGTTTTAGCATCTTCAGCTTATGATTTATTCTTTATTATTATTTTTTTTTCTTTATTAGGCTGAAAGATGTCATGTTTTCCTTCAGGAATTATATTGTTTGAAGGCTTCTCCTTGGCAAGCCCAAGCAACCATCAGTCCTGCCCGTGTGTTCCACACTGGGGTTTTCCCTTCCCATGTTCACAAAATGAGGTCCAGTAAGCAATGCATCCTCTTGATCTTCCTGTACTGGTCTCCATGATATAGCCTGGGAAGTACAACAGTGCCAGTCTATACTCTAAAGAGGCTGAAACCCCAGTAGCTGCTCAGTCTACAAGCTGGATGTCTCAGCAGTTGCCATCTGGCTCTGAAGTTTTGGAGGATTCTTGTAGAGGCATGAGTCTTCAGTCGACATTAGAAAGTTGAAAAGCTGTGTCTCATCTCTTTGAAGGATTGCAAAAGCAGTGACAGCCACAGGATAGCTGCACTTGCCAGTAAGCATTGAAGACAGGCAAAAACAACAGTGTTTTTATGTTTGTTTGTTTGTGTCTTTTTACTAAGATCTCAAGTTTTATACTTTAAGTACAATTTCTTATGTCTTTCTATTTATTTCTGGTTATACTTTCCTTTTGGATGTTTAAGTCCACACATCCCAGATTAAACAAGGTTTTGTTTTCGCAATGTCAGTTGAGGATCTGGTCCTCAGGGGTCACTCTGATTTTGGAGGGAGAGGGAACCTCTTATATATTTTATTGAGTATTTGTTCAACTCATACAATGTTTCTGATTCAAAGTCAATCTGCCTATGCCCCAATCCCCCATCAGAACTCATGCATTACAACATCCAAACTAATCCCTCTCCAGTCAAGCTTCCAAACCCAGATGTCATTCTGTGCAAAGCTAACTTCTGTAGTCTAGTCAGCATATCTAGTCAGTTAAATCATTTTTTATTATGGTATCTACTTTATATGGGCTATTTCTATGTGCTTATTCATTTTATGGGTACTATGATTATTTGGGAACCTATTTTTAGTTTTATTTGGATTCTATTACTTATATTATCCCATTACAGAATTTTGTGAGTAAGTGGGATTTGTGAAATATGTAATGAACTTACATCATTTCTAACTTTTTTTTTAATTAATTTTTATTGATGCTTTGTGCATTTCATACATTTTTTCCAATTCAGTTCAGGCTTATTTCCCTTTCCCTCCCCCCCACCCCCACCCCATCCCAGATCATGCATTCTGCCATAACTGTCCTGCATCTTTCTCTCAGTTTTTTTTTTTTCATTTTTAGCTATAAGTGATAAATCACATGTCTTCCTTAGTACACAAGCATCTTCTTACATGGCAAACCTATTTGCAAGGCTGCTTCTGTGCCCAAACACCACAAGCCCCACCATCGCAGTGGGGGGTGGTACAGGTTGTTTGTTCATGGTGTCTCAACGTTGATCAAAGTAATGAGTGTCCAGACTAACATTGCTGTAGTTTCAGATATTCTCAATTATCACACTCCATATATAATTCGAACCAATCGCATGCCCTTACATTCCTACCGATTACACACCAAGATCCCACACTCCTTCGCGCAGGTTGTTCCCGTAGACTTAGAAAAGTGGGCACAGGTGGATGAGAGGATAAAAGCAGTTCGACACGATCTCTCACAGTGATGCCACTTGAGAAGCTGTTTTGACCAAGTTCTGAGACTCCTGAGTCTAGTTCTGGCTGCATTTTTCACCTGTTCGATGGGCTGACTTAGTTTGGTGTAGCACAAGGAATTAATGGCTGCAATTCTGCTTGCTGTTATCTCTTTCATTGGGCTGACAGTGGATTACAGGGTCACAGGAGAATACTAACCTTCTACGCATCCTCACTAATGACGAAACATAGCAATTAGGATTAACTAAGTAGGTTTTAAGGAGAGACACTAATAGTTATAAGTGAGCTAAAGAGGAATGGGTTACATTATTTTTAAGCATAAGACTCCTGTGTTTGTGAAATATGGTATAATCACACCAAGTTGCCCACATTACAATATTTTTCTCCCTTGTTAAATATGACAGGGATCTTACTGGCGACCTTAGTAACATCTTTACACTTTTGTAGAAGGATAATAAGCTTGGTGGCTTACAGCCATGGTTATTTCACCTCAAGGGGAGTAGCCAATAGCCAATTGATTGGGATATATCAGGAGACACAATTGGCTGCTCTGCTGTTGCATCACACAGTATCTTCCAGCCAGGTGAGGTGTATCTGGTGTGAACGTGGAATTTGTCTTTGAGCTTGACTTTTTCAGGGAGACCCCATGTTTTGGCTCATTATTGGATTTAGTGGCCCTTTGGTAACACTCTCCGGCATTCCAGAGGCCATCTGTACACTTGCATGTGTGGTCTCAATACATCCCTCCCGATGTAATAACGTCAGGTCTTCGCAGCAGGGTCTTATTGCCTATCCTCCTGTAGGTATCCCAACTTAGAGGCAAGGAGCCCTTACCTTTTGTGGGGGCTTGGATCCCTGGCCAACATCCACCTGGTAGAACAATCCATTGCTGATGTCAGAGCTCCTGCATTAATATATTTTGCCTGAGTGCAATAGCCCCTAGGACTTTAGTTTATATTTAGTTCTGAACAGAGAGTAATCCCTTCCACAGTTCCCATGTCTAGTAGTCAAATTAAAAGAAAGCAGTTTTACCGGTTTTTAAGAGATTACCTCTATAATAGTTGTCTCCAATTTTACAGTTGGGGAGCGACCATCATCATTTCATATTTCTCCTTGTTCTATGGGTGGGAAGGCAAGGAGTCCTCTCATATCAAGAACCTTTGTGGCACCTAGAAGGTTAGTTTCATTAGGACTCATTATAAATACTAGTTGTTACATGTAGGATCCACAGAGGGGTTCGATGTTTATGGCAATCTGAGGCTTTTTTTCCTTTGAATGTTCAGACGGGTCAGCCTTTCCATTGCCACTTTTTGGTAACATCCTACTCAATGCAAACTGTATCTTTTCTTTCTCAGCCTTAGTTTTTGAGTTGTATTTTTGTCTCTGTTGGAAAACAACAAACAAATCTTTTCCCATAGTTAGTTTAAGATTTGAATTGCAGGGGTATTAACAAGGTTTCATGTCTTTTCTGTATCCCCCCCCCTTTTTTTTAGCGTATGGCTCCAGAAGATAGTTGTATTATACGTGACTATAGGGTGGAGTCAAGGCATAGATTTCATCTTCACCACATGTTGTTTTTGGGGACCTATATATGAATTAAACTTGGGGAAGCAAACTTAATTTTATACGTTAAATCAATTTAAAGAGAATGCTACAAGGTGATTACCTGTACAACAGAGAATTTATACGAGAACATTTGTACGTGTCAATCCCAAATTCTTCTCTACAGTTTTATGTAAAAGCAAATGTGGGCAACAGGGCGGGGATTATATCTACATTTTAATCAGATGCATTAACCTTTTTATCAGATTCTGTAAACCAATGTTTGTTTAAATATACACTGTTTACTTTTACTTTTACTTAAAGTCCTAAAACACCATGTGTCCGTGTAGGGAAATGTGTCTAGGCGAAACTGGGTTACTTTGCTTGACTTCACGTCAATTAAATATGCCTTAATCGAATATACAACCCGTGTCCCTCTCCCTACCCATAAGTCCCCCTTACTCGTTCACGAATTGCACCATTTCACCATTTTCCTGATTGCAGATCTTTCTGTTTTTTACTATGCCTCCCTCTCCATGAGGAAATATTTAATCTGGGTTTTCGGCTGGTACTACATCCACTATTGAGGGACACCATTTTTGTCGTTGTTTTTTCTGTGACTGTGTTACTTCACTTAACATAATGTCTTCCAGCCCATCCATTTCCTCGCAATTCATGAATGTTGTCCCTCTTTACTCTGCCTGCAAAGTATTCCATTGTGTATTAATGTTACCCCATTTTCTCTATCCAGTCAGTCTTGAGGGCACCTGGGCTGTGTTCTTCAGCTTTTTGATCTATTAGTGAACAGAAGCTGCAATAAACAGTACAGGACGTGTGTCATTTTGACTCTTTTGCAGTAAGAGTTGTGTCTATGTGGGTATATACCTCAGGAGGTGGTATGACTGGGTTCAAATGGAAGGTCACTATTTAGTCTGTACAAAGGTTCTATATTAATGGGTGCATTCCAATAATTCATGGGCTTGACATAGTTTACATATCCCACCGCACTGGATGGAGTGTTCCCACTTATCCCCATCAACCTCTTTACCCGCAGATTGGTGTCATTAACATGTCCTGATACCTAGGCCAGTCTTATTTAGGAGGTAAGGGAGGGGGAGCACTTCGCACAAGTGTATCCTCAGAGTGGTTTTAATTTGCAATTTCCTTAATTTATCAGAGTGTTGAACACTTCTCAAAGATGTTTCTCGGCCATCTCTAACTCCTCCCTGTGAAGTCTCTATTCAGATCTTTGCTCCATCTTTTGACATGAATTCATTTGTTTTCTTTCTTCCTTTGTTTTTTTGAGTAGCTTGTATACTCTGGGAAAATTAATGCTTTTGTCAGATGTATCTGCTGTGAAGGTTTTCCTCCCTCTCTGTGGGTTTCTCGCCACGTCTACTTATTGGCAGTCCGGGTTGAGTGGAAGAAAGCGATTGGAGTGGTATAGTGAAGGTCCCATTGGTCAAATTGGCCGACTTATGTGTGCAGCTTGCTGTCTGGTTTAGGAAGGTTTTACCATATACCTGATTCTTGTAGTCTGCTGCCAGCTCTCTTTATCAATGCCTCGCAGAGTTTGGCGTTTCACGTTTGAGGTCCTTTGGTCCATCTGTGTAGTTGACCTTTTCAAGGAGGAGGTAGGGGTTTAGTTTCATTCTTCTACAGTGTGGTGATGCCAGTTTTGCCAGCCCACTTGCTGAAAGATGCTGTAACTTTCTTCTCATTGCTGTCTTCTTGGCCCCCCTTGTCAAATATGAGGTGGCTTGAAATTTGTATGAGTCAAGGTTTGGATCTTCAGTTTTATCTCCATTGGTCACAACTGGCTGTTTGTTTTTTTGCTTGCCAGTACCAGGCACTGTGTCGCTGTTAATCGACTATAACGCAGCCATATATATAGTTTGATGTCTGAGCTATAACAGGAGTGATGGCGCGAGCGCGGATCGCCTACAATGGCCCTGTTTGCTTCTTATTTCACTAGAGTGATGCCGGGGTGTGCTGTGATTGAGAGTGGCATTTCGGGACGGGTCCTTATTAGTTTTTTTCCATAATGAAATTGACGCGCACGGATTTTATATTTTTTTCCCCAGCTGTCCTGTGGGAAAGAAGAACTTGGAACTGTGCGGGAGTTCTGATTGGGAATTTGCATTAATTGTAACCAGTTTGGGTAAGGTATGGACAGTGATTACGTGATGAATACTTGTATTTTCCNTGCTTTTTTTGGTTTAGTGGCCTTTGGTAACACGTTCTCCTGGCATTCCAGAGGCCATCTGTACACCTTGCATGTGTGGTCTCAATACATCCCTCCCGTGTAAACGTCAGGTCTTCGCAGCAGGTCTTATTGCTCTCCTCCTGTAGGTATCCCAACTTAGAGGCAAGGAGCCCTTACCTTTTGTTTGGGGCCTTGGATTCCCTGGCCAACATTCCACCTGGTAGAAACAATCCATTGCTGATGTCAGAGCTCCTGGATTAATATATTTTGCCTGAGTGCATAGCCCCTAGGGACTTTAGTTTATATTTAGTTCTGAACAGAGAGTAATCCCTTCCACAGTTCCCATGTCTAGTAGTCAAATTAAAGAAAAGCAGTTTTACCGGTTTATAAGAGATACCTCTAAATAGTTGTCTCCAATTTTACAGTTGGGGAGCGACCTATCATTCATGTCATATTTCTCCTTGTTCTATGGGTGGGAAGGCAAGGAGTCTCTCCATATCAGAAAACCTTTGTGGCACCTAGAAGGTTAGTTTCATTGGACTCATTATAAACTAGTTGTTACATGTAGGATCCACAGAGGGGTTCGATGTTTATGGCAATCTGAGGCTTTTCTTTCCTTTGAATGTTCAGACGGGTCAGCCTTTCCATTGCCACTTTTTGGTAACATCCTACTCAATGCAAACTGTATCTTTTCTTTCTCAGCCGTTAAGTTTGGTGACGTTTTGTTCTGTTGGAACAAAACAAATCTTTTCCCATAGTTAGTTTAAGATTTGAATTGCAGGGGTTTGATTGAAAAGGTTTCATGTCTTTTCTGTATCTCCCCCCCCTTTTTTTTAGCGTATGGTCCAGAAGATAGTTGTATTATACGTGACTATAGGGTGGAGTCAAGGCATGTTTTCATAAATTCACCCATGTTGTTTTGGGTGACTATATATGATTAACTTGGGAAGAAACTTAATTTTTACGTTAAATCATTTAAAGAGAATGCTACCGGTGATCACTGTACAACGAGAAATTTATAGAGAACATTTGTATCGTGTCAATCCCAAATTCTTCTCTACAGTTTTATGTAAACAAATGTGGGCAACGGAGGGCGATTATATGTCATTTAATTCAGATGCATTAACCATTTTTATCAGATTCTGTAAACCAATGTTGTTTAAATATACACATGTTTACTTTTACTTTTTACTTTACTAAGTCCTAAAACACCATGTGTCCCTGTAGGAATGTGTCTAGGCGAAACTGGGTTTACTTTGTTGAGCTTCACGTCAATTAAATATGCCTTAATCGAATATAACACCCGTGTCCCTCTCCCACCTAATCCCCCTTACCTCCGATTCACGGAATCACCCATTTCAGTCCATTTTCTGATGCAGTCCTTTCTGTTTTTTACTATGCCTCCCTCATCCATGAGAAATATTTAATCTGGGTTTTCGGCGGTACTAGCATCCACTTTATGAGGGACACCATTTGTCGTTTGTTTTTTCTGTGACTGGTGTTCTTCAACTTAACATAATGTCTTCCAGCTCCATCATTACCTGCAAAGTTCATGATACTGTTGTCCCTCTTTATTGCCTGCAAAGTATTCCATTGTATATACATGTACCCACATTTTTCTCTATCCATCGTCAGTATTGACAGGGACACCTGGGCTGGTTCTCAGCTTTTTGCTATTAGTGAACAGAAGCTGCGAATAAACACACGGGAGTCTAGCTGTGCATTTGATCTTTGCAGTAAAGATGTGTCATGTGGGTATATACCTCAGGAGGGTATTGGACTGGGGTTCAAATGGAAGGTTCATTTTGAGTCTAAGTCCTCTATAAACGGTTCATACTACATAGGCATGGCTAGCATTCCACCAAATCATGTGGCTGTACAAGTGTTCTCCCTCCCGCAGGTGGTGTCACATATCCCATACCTTCTACCCGCAGATTGTGTCATTCAACATGTCCTGATACCTAGCCAGTCTTATAGAGTAGAGGGGGGGAGCGTCCGCATATTCACAAGGTGGTATCCTCAGAGTTGGTTTTAATTTGCAATTTCCTTAATTATCAGAGCTGTTGAACACTTCTCAAAGATGTTTCTCGGCCATCCTCTAACTCTCCCTGTGAAGTCTCTATTCAGATCTTTTGCTCCATCTTTTGACTATGAATTCATTTTGTTTTCTTTCTTCTTTGTTTTTTGAGTAGCTTGTATACTCTGGGAAATTAATGCTTTTGTCAGATGTATCTGCTGTGAAGGTTTCCTCCCTTCTCTGTGGGTCTTCTCCTCACGTTACGTTATTGCATCCGTGAGGTGGATAGAAAGCGATGTTGAGTGTTAGTGAAGGTCCCACTTGTCAATATGTCCGAGCTATGGCTGTTGTGCAGCTGCTGTCCATGGTTTAGGAAGTGTCTGTTCCATATAACCTATGTCTTGTAGTCTGCTGCCAGCTTCTCTTCTATCAAGACCTCGCAGAGTTTGGCGTTTCACGTTTGAGGTCTTTGTCCATCTTGAGTTGACCTTGTCAAGTGAGAGGTAGGGGTTTAGTTTCATTCTTCTACGGTGGTGATGCAGTTTTTGCCAGCACCACTTGCTGAAGATGCTGTAACTCTTTCCCATTGCTGTCTTCTTGGCCCCCCTTGTCAAAATATGAGGTGGCTGAAATTGTATGAGCTCAAGGTTCTGGATCTTCAGTTTTCATCTCCATTGGTCCAACTTGCTTGTTTTTTTGCTGCCAGTACCAGGGCAGTGTCCTGTTATGAACATATCAAGCCCTATATACTAGTTTGATGTCTGAGTATAACAGTGATCCGAGCGCCTGGATTGCTCTCATCAATGGCCCGTTTGCTTTGGCCTTTTTTTTTAACACTTTTTTTTTTTTTTTTTCCCCGGGGGGTCTGGGGGGGTGGGTGGTCTTTTTTCCAATGAAATTGAGGATTTTTTTTTCCAGGCCTGTGAAGAAACTCTTGGGGGATCTTAATTGGGATGGCATTTTAAATTGTACACTAGTTTGGGTAGGAGGACATTTTTAATATTTATTTTTCCCAATCCATGGAGCATGGAGGTTTGTCCATTTTCTGATGTCTTCCTCAATTTCCTTTTTTCAGGGGTTTAAAAATTTTTGTTGTAGAGATCCTTGGTGTCTTTGGTTAGTTTGTTCCTAGGTATTTTATTGTTTTTGAGGCTATGTGAGTGGGAAGGTCTCCTTGTAGTCCTTCTTCAATTGCTTGTTGTTGGTTTTTGTACAGAAAGACTACTGATTTTTTCTAGGTTTATTTTTGTATCCTGCCCCTTTACCAAGCTTCTTAATCATTTTCTAGGAGTTTTCTGGTGGAGTTCTTAGCATCCCTTAGGTTAACAATCATATTTTTTTTTATCATTAGCAAAAAGGGTAGCTTGACTTCCTCTTTACAATTTAGAACTCTTTAAATTTCCTTTTCTTGCCTTATTGCCCTAGCTAGGATTTCAAGTACTAAATTGAAGAGGAGTGGTGATATGGGGCAGCCTTGCCGAGTCCTACCTTTAAGGGGAATTGTTCTGTCATTTCCCCATTTAGGATGATATTTGCTGTGGGTTTTCTGTATATGGCTTTGTTACATTGAGGAATGATCCTCCAGACCAATTCCCTCCCGGGAACTTTTAAAACATGAAAGTGTTGCTGGATTTTGTCAAAAGCTTTCTCCGCATCTATTGAGATGTGGCGTGGTTTTTGGTCCTTCAGTCCATTGATATTGTTGATAGTTATTGATTTTCGTATGTTGAACCAATCCCTGCATCTCTGGTATGATCCAACTTAATCATGGTGGATATTGATTTTCTTGTGTGAGTCTGTATCCGCCCCCCGATTTTACCAGAATCCTGTTTAGAATTGGCATTCTGTGTTCATTAGGGAGATGGTCTATAGTCTCCTTTTTGGTGGTATCTTCCCTGGTTTTGTAGTAGCGTAATGCTGACCTCATAGAAGGAATTTGGGAGGAAGGAAGTCCCTCCATTGTAATCCTTCTAACACAATGTTAAGTTCAGTTAATGGTTTTTTTTGTTTTTTTTTTTTTGTAAAGTCTTTTACGAAATATTTTATTAGAATTCTTGCCGTGAATCCATCGGGCCTGGGCATTTTTGTTGGGAGGCTACTTATTACATCTTCGATTTCTTCCTGTACTTTGGTCTGTTTCGGCTGTCGATCTCTTCTTGGTTGACTTTGGTGATTCCCAGGATTTCAAGATATTCATTCATTTCTTCTAGGTTTTCAAACTTAGTAGAATATAAGTTTTTGAAGTAGTCTCCCGTATGATTGTCTGGATCTTTTCATTGTCTGTTGTGATATTTCTCCTTTTCCCCCCATCACATATTCTATTGATTTGGGGAGTTGTTCCCCCTCTTTTTTTGTTAATGGGCTAGAGGTCTGTCTATTCTTGTTTATTCTTCTCAAAGAACCAAACTTTGGATTCATTGATTGTTTTTTTTTTGTTATTGTTTTCTTTGTTTCTATTTCATTGATCTCTGCTCTGATTTTGTATTTTCTCTGTCTGCTCGTTTAGGGTTCATTTGTTGGTTGTCTCTCAAGTAGGGTACTTTTAGCTGGCGTGTTAGATCGTTCACTTGTGCTCTTTCTGTTTTTTTTAATTGTAGGCACTCTAGCTTCCCTTAGAGCTTTAAACTTCCCTCTTAGGATTTCTTTTTTGGTGTCCCATTAGATTTTGCTGTTGTTTTTATCATGTCATTTCAGTTCCGGCATGTTTTATTTTCTTTTTTATTTCTTCCTTGACCCACTCATTATTCAGGAGAGTGTTGTTTCGTCTCATGTGTTCCTGTAGGTTGTAGGGTTTATTCTGGTGTTGATATGCGTTTTATTGCCACTGTGGTCTGATAGATGCATGAAATTATTTCAACCTTTTTTATTATTTGTTGAGTTTTAGTTTTTCCCTGTGTCCCAGTCTATGGTCTATTTCGAGAATGTTCCCTGAGGTGCTAAGTAGAGATAAGCTTGTTGTATTCTCTGGTGTTTGGGTGAAATATTCGGTTAGATGTCTGTGAGGTCCATTTGGTGTTTGGTTTATTGTGTCATTTAGTTCAGTTGGTCTCTCTGTTTATTCCTTGTCCTGTTGATCTGTCTAGAGGGACCTTAATGGGGTATGAAAGTCCCCTAGTATTAGTGTGCTGGGGTTAACTATGTCGCCCTTGAGATCCTGAAGACTTGTCTTTATTTAAAGTTTGGTGCACTGATGTTTGGTGCATATCTATTTATGATTGTGAACTCTCCATCGTTCAATTGTTTCTTTAATAAGGATGTAATGGCCCATCCTCTTTGTCTCTTGATTTCTTTTGACTTTGAATTCTATTTTGTCTGATTATTAGAATAGCCACACCCGCTTTCTTTTTGTACCATTTGCTTGGAATACTTTCTTCCAACCCTTCACCTTAAGTTGGTGCCTATCCTTGAAAATTTGAGCTGGGTTTCTTGTGTAGACAGCATATAGATGGGTTTTGTTTCCTAATCATTCTCCCAGTCTATGCCCTTTTGATTGGGGAGTTTATAGCTCCATTAATATTTAAGGTTACCAATTTGAAAGATGGAGTTTGCTCCTTCCTTTCACTTTATTAATCCATTTGGACTTCTAGGCCTTTGATTTTGCGCCTATGGTTATGTTTTTTTATGTTTCTTTTCCTAGGTGTTTGAGGGTTGTTGCTCTTCTCTTCTGCCCTTGAATTGCTTCAAGTATTTTATGAAGGAGTTGGTTTTCCCAGACATGTATTTCCATCATCTTGTTTATGTCATGGTGGAAGATTTTTCTCTCTCCTTCTGTATAGTCGAAATTTTTGCTGGGTTAAAGTATTCTGGGTTGGCCATCCATAGTCCTTTAACACAGGAATGCTTTGTTCCATTGTTCTTCTTGCTTTTCATGGTTTGAGGCGCGAAAGAAGTCAGTGTAATTCTGATGGCGTTTCCCTTTGTATGTGACTTGTTTTTCTTTTGGGGCCCTCAGAATTTTGTATTGTTTGGGGCATATAGCATTTTAACTATGATATGGCGTGGGGTTTTTCTTTTTCTGATCTTGTCTATTTGGGGGTCCTATGTGCTTCTTGTATTTGTTATGTGGCTTGTCTATTTTAGTTTGGGGAAAAATTTCATCTATTCTTCTGTTTGTTGAATATATTGCTCCAATAAATTTCTCTTGAGATTTCTTCTCCTTCCTCTATTCCTATGACGCGGAGAGGTTTGGTCTTTCATAGTTTCCCATATTTCCTGGTTGTTCCACTTTGTGTATTTTTAAATTTTTCATAATCTTTCTTTGAGCTTTTTAATTGCCTCTGTGTTATCTTCCAGGGTCTGATCTTCTTTGTTCTTGCTTCCTCATTCTACTTCTGAGGCTTTTTCCTCTTTCTTTCGTCTTGATTGACTGAGTGTTCTAATTCCTTTTTTTTGTTTCATCCCTGTGGTTTCTTTAGTACCTCCATTTTCCTTTTGAGCTTCTCAATCTCTTCTTTGTGCTTCTCAATCTCTTCTTGGTTGACCTTTCCTTTCTTCTTGGGTTGGCTTCCTTTTTCAGTGTTTCTCATTCCCCTTTCGGTGTTTGTTTTTTTTCTCCCTCTAGTCTTTCTGGAGTTTGTCATTCTGTTCCTTTAGTCTTTCCGAAGTTTGTCATTGTTATCCCTCTAGGTCCTTTTTGGTTTTTTCCTTCTCTCTCTTTAGTTCCATGACTTCTTCCTTATTTTCTTTAAATTTCTCTGCGTTATGTCTGTAATTATTCGTCTAAGCTCTGTCCTTGGGTCTCTCCAAGGGGATCCCATTGTGGCTATCTCCTCCAGGTTTGGTAGGGCCTTGTGTGGGAGTATCCTGTGCCTTTCCATGTTGTCCCTTCGTCTTGTCCTTGGCATATGGATTTCCCTTTTTGTGGTTCAAATCACAAACGACTTTTCACTATATTAGTGGATGGTTTTTTGCTTTGCCTCCTTCGATGCTTTTTTTTTTTTTTTTTTTTTTCTTTTTTTATGGTGTATTGACTTGGCCAGGTTTCAGGTTTTTCGTTTTGTGTATATATTGGATACTGGAAGCCTAAGTTAGTTCTTCTTTTCTTGTTCTGAAAGGTTCTCCAAAAGGATGACCACTTGGATTCTTAGAAATTCACTTGGCGCAGGCGCGGAGGGGGGGGGGGGTGGTTGGGTGTGGTTATTGTTGTGTGCCGGATCTAGCCCGCGCCCCGTCCCTCTGGGTCGGGGACCCCGTCGACGGGTTCACAGCCGAGACCCTCTCCCAGCTGCCCCCCGCCCGACCCGCCTAGAGCTAGAGCTGTTACCTGGCCTGGCGCGTTATGGCGTTTCTCCCCTGCGACCGGTGGGTTCCTGCCCACAAGTCCAGCCGGACCAGAGCAGACGGGAGGAAACGCGACCCTTGCCTCACCGCGCCTCTTTCTGGTTCCCTATGGGCCGGGGAACCCGTAGAGGGGTTCACAGCGAGACCCTTTCTCCAGCTGCCCCCCCGCCAGGGGAAACCACCGCCAGACCCGCCTAGAGCTGAGGAGTAAGCTGTTTACCTGGCCTGGCGCTTTATGGCGTTCTCCCCCTGCGACCCCGGTTCCCGCCCACAAGTCCGGCAGGGACCAATGCAGAGGGAAAACGCGACCCTGCTCACTCTAGCGCTGTGGTCCCTCGGGGCCGTGGACCCCGTAGACGGTTTCAAAGCGAGACCCTCTCCCAGATGCCCCCCGCCAGACCCCGCCTAGAGCGCAGGAGCTGTTTACCTGGCCTTGCGCGTTATGGCGTCTCCCCTGCGGACCCGGCGTTCCCCCGCCCACAAGTCCAGCCGGGACCAGAGCAGAGGGAAACCCGACCCTGCTCACCCGAGCGCGGTCCCTCTGGGCCGGGGACCCCGTAGACGGGTTCACAGCGAGACCCTCTCCCAGCTGCCCCCCGCCAGACCCCGCCTAGAGCTGAGGAGCTGTTTACCTGGCCTGGCGCGTTATGGCGTCTCCCCTGCGACCCCGGTTCCTGCCCACAAGTCCAGCCGGGACCAGAGCAGAGGGAAACGCGACCCTGCTCACCCGAGCACGGTCCCTCTGGGCCGGGGACCCCGTAGACCATTTCTAACTTTTAAGGGTTTATAATGCTAGCTTAAATATTGGTTCAAATAATATAATTTGCATTGTAATTCTAGTGATTATTTAATATACTTATTGTATTTAAAGCTTTATTTTGATGCATTTATCTACATCTTCTGATTTGTTTATTTTTATTTTTTTTATAGTTACTTTTGGTTTATTATCATTCTGATTGGTAACCATAGCAATGTATGAAGCTTTAGAGTTCAATTACTTCAGCTTGCAGTTGGTACATTTGTTTATTTTTATGTTTATGTTTTCAGCTATAATATTATTGTTGCTATCAATATTCTTTTTGTTGGATCAAATCTGGAGTCATTTATATGCAAAGAAAACACATTAATACTGATGTATAGCCTGAGCTCCTCCCTGATGAATATATAAAAAGTTGCATTGGCTTATAAAAGTAGCAGTAATAGTTTCTCCTCTAGCATCTATGATCTCTCCAGCCATGAGAACTTAGCTTTGTTTACAGTAGCCAAATCCCTGCTATTGATCAGGTGTTACAACCAATTAGACAGCTGTTGTTTACTCCCAAGACAAAAGTGGCACTATTGCGCCAATGGAGATACCTTGCTAGGCTAGACATTGTTAGAGTTTGTAGGCTTTAGACCTGTGTAGTATTATTGATTGTTTTTTTCTCTCTTGACAACTTCTATATCACCTGTGTTACTATGAGAGCTAGTCTTCAATGACACAGTTCACACATCAGTTACAGCTCAATTCTTCAGAGTCCTGTGTCTGAAGTGTTCAGCAATTCGATTGGATTTTCAAATTCTGGAAGGCAAGTGAAGGATATCATAAACATCTAAATTCTTTTCTTACTTTCTTGGACTACTATATATCTACAATTTGAAGGGAGGTTTGCTCACTTAGCACTGGAAATTATTTTAACCAGCCTTTAGTAACACACACACAAACACACACACACATTTTGTCTCTTTCTATAATATATATGTATGTTTTATATAATTATTTCATATAATATATTTAATATATTATATTATGTAAATATATTTCTTTGTCTTTTGTTAGACATTCTTAGAACGTTTTACTTCTACTGTTTCCTACTTGCCATCTATTATCTTCCTAATTAAAGTTTCCCCAGAAATTAATTTTTCTTTTTTTTTTTTTTTGTCTTTTCAAGACAGGCTCTCCCTGCAGTCCCAGATGACCTGGAACTCACTTTGTAGACCAGGCTGCCCTTAAATCCCCAGAAATTCTTACCCTTATGTTCACAGATATATGTAGTACTTTCCACTCATTAAATGACCTTAGATTTGGAACAAATAGAGACTAAGACAAATTTCCATAACTTATCCAAATACAGATAAAAAGTGAACATAGTGTGCCTTTCCACAATCTAAACATTTCAAAAGCAATCCATACAGCAAATACTCAGAGAACACAGCAGAAGAGGTTGGTAGAATGATTGTCAGAGCCAAACAAAAAAGAAACAAGCTGATAGGGTTTTCTAGACATGATACTCATGCTGTACCCAAGAAATTTTGAAATATGTATGTCTAAAAACAACCTAGATAGTGATAATAAAAGTTGATATGCTAGTGTGGCTAAAAAATATTCACATTTTTGTGTGTATTTTTGTGTGTTTGTTCAAGTGTTTATATATCTATGTGTGGGAAAACTTAGTTAAGATGGGGAGTATTCTAAACCAATGGAACTTCCTTGGCCACACACATGGGGTTGGGTGTAGTGACAAAAGGATTCAGCCCTGAGAATTGAGTCATGATGGATATTTAAGCAGACATCTTGGAATATAATCTCTCTCTGCATTTGAACCTCAACATGCGTACACGTGGTATGCTTTCCTGTGTGTATTTTCCACACGAGCCATCCCAGGATTAAGTGGGCCCTGCCACAAATCTGGGTGGTGTCCCCACAATTGGCATCCAAACGTGGGGCAGAAGGAAACCTTGACAACTTAGGTATGCATACCCCTAAATCTTGCCTTTTTCTTCTCTTTGTTCTCTCTCTCCTGTTATCTATCTGTTGTGGTGGAGCCATATTTCCTGATGGTTTCAGTGGATGGGACAGTGGTCTGAGGGCATGTGGCTTTGTACATGTGGAGGAGAGAACCTGGCTCTGATTTGGTTCAGAGGGAGCACCCAATGCTTTCCAGGCATGTGCCTCCTGGCATGGTCACATCTGCAGGCTATAAAAGCCAGTGACCTCAAGGCTGAATTTAATATTTAGCCTTAGCAGATATGTTTGGCCATAAAACAATTTTTCATAATTCTACAGGTCTGAAAAACTTTCTGGTTTTAAATTTCACCCCACCAAAGAAAGACTCTTGCTGTGAGGAACCAGCTCCTCAAGTTAGGTTCCAATCTTAACTTGTTCATATGTAAATTTTCTCCCAGTAGCTCTCCTCCACCTGAGCCCACTTCTTTCTGTTGCAATTTAAGGCCTTTCACAGAACCGCCCTCTTCCAGAAGCAGCCTCTTCCAGATAATTTCAAGCCTTGGCCATTTTTCTCTTAAATTTTGTATACAAAATCTGTTTTTGGATTAAAGTGTGTTGCTCTCGAGTCTTCTTGTGGGTTTTCTCTAAATTTAACTCTTCTTACCTAAAACCTGCCAGCTATTTGTAGATCCAAGGTTGGGGTTTAGCTAAAAGTAATTCAAACCCATTTCAGCATGCTTAACTTAAAGTGAAATATGTTTACTTAACCCCTGGGTACCCTAGAAATCTTTTGAGTGAATATACGTGCACAGTTAAAATTAATTGGTAGATTTAATTTTATCTTGCTCTTTTTAAATGTGTTTCACCTTAGAAATCTCTTCTCACAGAATTCTTGATCACACGTCGTTTGAGCTTTGGTACCATCAGTCTGCCTGCTGTGCATGCATACTAGCTGCCAGACTGAGCACATGACATCTAAATCATGCCCTTTAAATTTTGATTCTAGGTAACATTCTTTTGATTTCAGCATTTTGGAAACAAGATAGATGGATTTCTAAGAAAATTTACAGGCCTTGAAGTTCTAACGAAACAAACTTGCTCTGATAAATTTTCTTTTTTAAGGAGCATTGGTAAAAGTCTCTTTAACAATGTAAATTGATATTTTGGTACAATTTAAAGGAGAAATTTTTGAATAAAACTGTTTTATGTTTCTTTAAGCCCATCTTCAAACTGTATGTGTGAGTGAATGCGAGTTTCTGCTTTTAATTCATTATAATCCTACAGGTTTAAATCTATTTAGCTTATTATAAACAAAAATAGATTCAATTCATAGAAAATGTTTGTTTTATGCCCCTTAGTGTTAACAATTTTTAATTTGGTTTGTAGTATGCATATTATTCAGTTTAATGATAGATTGTTGTTAATTATTATTAGTAATTGTTATTAACGGTTATAGTTATTGTTATTAGATATAATTGTTAATAACAATTGATAGAAATTCAGTCTAATAGTAAATTGTTTATTGTTATTGGCTATTTTTATTGACAATTATTATTCATAATAATTATTAATGAGCATTGTGACTGATAATGGTTAATAATAATTATTGATAATAATAATTAATAATGGTTATAATTGTTGTGATTATTGTTGTGATTATGGTTAATTATTATTCTTCCAAAGTCCTTAATAAGACAAGATGGATCAGTCCTAAACTACAAACAACTTTGGCCTGTCTACTTTTGGGAATCCTCAATCTTTAGATTTGTAAATATCATAGGAACAGGTAGGCTTAGCAGAGGGACAGTTTAGGATTAATTAACCAGAAGGGACAGGATAGGGATAGAATGGTAAACTTTAGGTATAGTTCATTAAAGGCAAATGGTTGGGAATGGGCCTAAGAGGTGGCATATGGATCTCAGCTATTTTATGAGCTACTAGGACATTTATTCTAATTATATAAAAATAACCCTATAACAAATTATAAAGATTTCATGTTTCTCATTGAACGTCAAACAATAATATGGCTTTCTTCTCTTACAGGTCAACCTAACAAACCTTTCTCTTTTTTTTTTTTTTTTTTTTCTTTTTTGGTTGTTTTTTTTTGAGACAGGGTCTCCTATAGCCCAGCTGTCCAGGAACTCAATCTGGGGAAATCACTACTGTTAGACCCGGGCTGTGGCCTTGAACTCACAAAGATCCACCTGCCTCTGCCTCCCAAGTGCTAGGATTAAAGACGTGCACCACCACGCCCGGCTTCTTTATTATGTATGTATACACGTATGTATGTATGTGCGTATGTATGTGCATGCACATGTGTGTATGGATGTGTGTACCTGTGTTCTAAGTATATTTTAATGTTAACAGCCGTGATACCAGTAACAATATTGCCTCTGAGTTGGCACGTGGCCCTTCCTTCTCAAGATGCAAATTTATATTAAACAGCCAAAACATAATTCAATTTCAACAAAGGTTATGGGTTATCTATTAAAAGTTTTAAAATAATAGATCTACACTGCCACCTACTGGTTACACCCTTTCAACATCTAAAACAAAGATGCAACCAAGTTTTCATTGTATTAAAATGTTAATAAGTTTTTGGGTATTTGGGAATAAAAAATAAAAGGCATAAAACTTTAAAAAATAAAAAAATGGAATTCCAAGTAATATCATTGTGGAATTTGCGGCTGCCATTTTTAAATTTTTGTGCACATACAGGCTAAGACAAGCCTGCATTTTGTTCAGATGACCAGTGGGTAGCTGGTGTTGAGGCCTGCATTTCATTTGGGTGACCAGTTGGTTTGGAAAAAGGCTCCCTTTGCAGACCACCAACCTGAGAAGCTGGTGTGAAATTCCTGTCCTGGACTTGGGCAGGTGGAAAGTCACAGCCAAGAGTGGGAAACGTGTCTCGTTGTCCCAGGCTAAGGACACGAATAGGAAGTTACCTCTCCGGTCAGGTCACAGGAGTGACCAACTGACGTCTACACATTTAGAGCAGTTCCCCACAGTGTACACAAAGTGGGCACTGTGTCCCCTTTCCCTTAGCAGGAATGCACTGCACCTGTTCGTGACAAAGGAAACTTCCTAGAAGCTCCCACAAAAACAAAAACAAAAACAAAAAAAAATCAAGATGGTTATGACGGTAACAACTTCTCATGGGGCATATCTAGCCAGTCTTTAATTAACTGATGGGCATAAGAACTGTAAAAGAAAATTTTATTAAGAGCCAGATATTGAAAAATCTTTAAGGCAGGTTTTCATGCCAGGCCTGGAGATGGCCAAGACCTTGGAGGAAGATAGTTATTAAAATCCACTTTCTAAGTTTTGAAGTTTAAAATGGTATACTTAACAGTAGCATATATGTATATAGAGGTATTTCAGTAGAGATTTATACAGAAATATAAGTTAAACCATATAAGTTAATGGACTTGATTTCTCTGAAGTCACAGTCTAGTCATACAGTTTTAAAGAACAAAGTATATATTGGGTAAAATTTATTTGGTAGGTATTCAACTTTGTCCAAGCTTTGTCTACAAACTGTAGGATATTTTAAGACTTAGTAAAATGTTTAGATTAGTTAAATTTAGTTGAAGGTATTGTTAAAAATGGTAATACTTTTGAACTAATTGGAAATATAAAATGCTAAGTGTTTTATTTGTAACCTATATTGAATTTCCAATAACTTTGGGGTTAAGGTACACGAAGTGTCTCAATATTTTTCTGTGTTATACAGTATCACCTTGTAACATTTTTCCTTTACTTGTAGGATAATTTAAAGAAATTAAGTTTAAGTTCACTTCCCAAATAAGCATACAGTCAATGATAAACTGTTTGGGTAAATTTAATGAAAACTTATGCCTTGGTTCCTGTTTATGGGGATGTGTAATACAACTTAGGCATCTATATGTCAAAACATAAAAAATTAAAAAAAAACAAAAAGAGGGAAGTGGTATAATATTCTTTCTGTATTCCAAACCTTTTGATAAATTTTCAATTTTGAGATCTTGAAACTAATAATGATAGGAGATTTGTATGTTCCCACAGGTAAAATCACCAACCTAAATGCCAGAAAATGTACAAATTTTGGCTGTGCAGGATGGTTTGGGAAATGCTAGCAGAGAGGCTGACTGTTCTAGTTTGTCTTCCATTGCTGTGACAAAACACTCTGACCAACAACAACTTGCGGAGGAAAGGGTTTATTCAGCTTACATCTCCTGGATCACAGTTCATCACTTAGTGAGCCCAAGGCAGGAACTCAGGGCAGGAACCTGGAGGCAGGAGCTGAAGCACAGGCCATGGAGGAATGCTGTTCACTGGTTTGCTCCCCTGGCTCATGCCCAGCCTGCCTTCTTATACGGTACACAACAACCTGCCCAGGGTGGCACTACTCATTGTGGGCTGGGCCCTACCGCATTGCCTGACAATCAAGATGATACTCCACAGACATGGCCACAGGCCAATCCAATGGAGTCAATTCCCCAATTGAGGCTCCCTCAACCCAGGTGTGTCAATTTGACACTAAAGCTATCCAGCACACTGAGCCATCTGAACATTAAAGAAAAAGGAACCTCAGATTGCGTGAGTCACAGACACTGAGCATCTCTCTGAATTCTATTTGGGATAATTGTTTGTAATGTGCCCTAATGAAGTTTACCTTACAGATGCTGAGAAACCTTCCTACTTCTCCCATTTATAGGAAAAAGAAAAACATGATGGTACTGAAGTCATTCCCTAACTGTAAATTAGAGCCAACTGTTATAGTGGTAATCTCTTATAAAACAGGTATAACTACCTTCTTTAATTGACTGATAGAAATAGGAACTGTGAAAGGGTAATTCTCTATTTCGAGCCAAATATAATAGTAAAGTCTTTAAAAGCTGTGTGATTAAGCAAAATATATTAATATAGGAGAGCTCTGATGTCAGCAATGGATTATTCTGCCAAGGAGATGTTGCCTAGGGGATTCAAGCCCCCAAAATTATAAAAGGCTTTTGCCTATAAGTGGGATATCTGCAAGGAGAAATGCAGTAATTCCCTGTTGTCAAAGACCTGGTGTAAGAATGAAAAATGTTTTGAGACATCACTTGCTAAAGTACAGTTGGCCTCTGAAATGCCAGAGAGCATTACCAAAGGCCACTAAAGCAATAAAGCAAAATACTGGTCTCCTAGAGCATTACCAAAGGCCACTAAAGCAATAAAGCAAAATACTGGTCTCCTTGAGTCAAGCAAGACTCCTCTGTCAGTATCAGCTACACCTCAACTGCTTGGAGATACTGTGCAACAGTGGCAGCCATGTGTCTATATATATCCCAAATCTAATTGGCTATTAGCTCTCTCCTTGGAGGAATAATTCATGGCTGATACCACAAGCTTATGTCCTCTAGTGGTTAGGAGATGTTATAAGCCACAGTAAGATCTTGTCATCTTTTAGAGAGAAACCACAGTTTGTTGACTAGCATACCATACAAGCATCTGTGTTTATGCTCACAGCTTAGCTTGCCATAACAGTACTGTTTAAATGCCTGTACATCTAATTGTTTGTGCTTTGTTAGAAGGATTAAAAAGATATCCCTGGATAAGCTGTCAACCCATGAATGTAAACAACCTGAACAGACTAGAGTCCAAAATGACATCTCCAGAGAAAGTAGACTGTTTTGCTTCTCACCCACTTGTGCCCCTTTCTCAAAGCCTAGTGAACAACTTGCAGAAGAGTAGGTGTGGTAGAATGTAAGGGCTGCAGAGAGATTGAGGTGAATAGTGAGACTGCAGCAATATAGACCGGACTCTTATTTGATCAACATGCCTGTGCATACAAGCTTCTCCAATTGGACTATGGGAACCTTGGGTTGTTTCAAAATTTGGACATAGATACTTGCTAAATGGTTTTACATGAATGCGACTTACATTCATTGCTTATGCTTGACAATCAGCTTACTTCATGGTTGGTATTTTTTTATATTAATTGGCCTTAGTGTGAAAATAAAGTTTCAGGTCAGACCTGCCCCCACTGCCTAGCACTCAAGACAAGCTTGAGCAGCTGGCTATTCAAAACTCATGTTCCTTTGGGTTGTTAACCTCGCCAATGGGCTCCCCTGACTCAGAAAAATTTAAAAAAATTAAATTAAAAGGGTGAGATGTGTGAAAACTTAGTGAAGATGGGTAGCATTCTAAATCCTTGGCCACACCCATGGGGTGGGGTTTAGTGATGAAATTATTTGGCCCTGAGAATTGAGTCATGATGGATATTTAAGCAGACATCTTGGAATAAATTCTCTCTCTGCATTTGAACCTCAATACGTGGTGTGTTTTCCTGTGTGTATTTTCCACATGGGTCATCCCAGGATTAGGTGGGCCCTGCTACAAACCTTGGCAGCGTCCCCAAATCTATGCATACATATGTGTGTGTATGGTTTATATAACATTATTAATCAAGAAGAGGTCACAAACTTTAGTGGTAGTAAGCACTGTGTGGGAGGTATTGGAGGGCTGGAGAGTGTAGTGTATTTGATGTAAATACATTGATAATGTATAAAAAAGTAAAAAAAAAGTAATAAAATGCTATATGTATTTCAATAAAGTGAGAATTTTGTAATTATGATAGTAGACTCGTACTAATATTTTAGGAAATAAAATGTACTTTCTGTGTAATTAAGTAACTTCATTATCTTTTTTGGCTTATATTTACCACATAATTTCTTTATACATATTTCATTTTCATTGAATTTTTTATTTTGAATAAATATTTTATAATATCTATACCCATTATCTTTTGATATATGGGTAAATTTAACCCAGGTTGCCCTTGGACTTCTTTTTAAAACTTTTTTATTTTTTTTATGTGTATGAATGTACGTAGGTTTGTGCAATGCTGGGAAGGTCGGAAGACGCTTTTGGACTCCTCTGGAACTGGAGTTAAAGAGGGTGCTCAGCTACTATGGGGTGCTGGGGATCAAACCGGGTCCTCTGCAAGAGCAGTCAGTGCTCTTAACCACTAGGCCATCTCTCCAGCCCCTGACCTTGGGCTTCTAAATAGCCAACACTGCTACCCTTACATTCCTGAATCTCCTACTTCTGCCTCCCTCGTTCAGATATTAACAGTGTGTACTATCATTTCTGGATATTTAACTTTTATACGCAACTTACATTTCTTTGAAAATATAAGATACTAAGGTATGTATAACATGAATACAATATTAATTTTTGTTTTCTGTTATTTTTACCTATTTTCTCATTTCTTGTTCTTTCAGTTTCTTTAAAGGATCACACATATCAAGTTTATATTTATTACAGTCTTCCAACTTAAGTGTTAATAACATATTGGACTTTTCTTCGTCACAGACTTTTATATATTTTGTAACCGGAGTTAGGCAAATCAAAGCTCACTGATTTTAATAGTAAAGAACATTCATTTAAAGATGCAGTTGTATTCACTTGTGTATACACTTTTATGGTCATTTTCTCTGTAGCTGCAGTTAGGTAACCATCAAACAAACGTATCATGCACAAAGCCTAGAATATTTATTACCTGTACTTTAAAAATTTTGTTATACTTACCTGGCAGGAGAGATACCATGATCACAAAGGTGGTTTTCCCAGGGTGAAGCTCATCCATTGCACTTAGGGTGTGCTGACCCCTGCAATTTCCCCAAATGCAAGAAACTCAACTGCATAATTTCTGTTAGTGGGGGACTGCGTTTTTGCTTTCCCCTGTAAAAAATACTGTGTTTTTATAGAATCAATGATGTTTTTAGTTTAACAAATCATTTCTCACTCCTTTGTCTGTGTACTTAAGGCATATTCCTCTACTCAGAAGTCAGGTGTTGCCAATGGGAGAAAACAAAAACAAAAACAAACAAAAAACAAAACAAAACAAAACTTCTATCCACTTCAAGGTGTGTGTTACCACTCATCTAGTTCTTATTAGTCAGGCGTGTCCTAGAAACCCCAAAAAGAATACAGACTAATGATATTGTTAATGGTTGTTCCCTAGACATTCATGATAACCGAAGAACTTCACAATGTTTAGCTGTAGGCCTTGGAGAAATCAAGTTAGAAATGATCAGGAACATTTTCCATGTAATATTGCTTTAATGTTATTGGAAGTTTCCTAACTGGGTTGTTGGGAGGAAAAATCATCACTACTATTAATGCTGAAAGCTACAATAATATTTAGCATGGCAAGATATGCTCAAGGATACAATTGTGGCACGAATCTTATGGATGTTACCACCTGATTCTTGAATAGTACCAAATTGCACTCAACACGATGAAACATATGATTGAAACTACAAATCTGGAAAATAAAACAATGTTGATGAGCTAATAAACAAACATATTTCTAATATTTAGTGAAGGTTAACATAGTATATTAAACAGCCCTCAAAATTTGTATCTCCATACCCATATATTAGTACAACTCTCATCATAAGGGTTCTGTGTGTAGTGGACAAAGGCAATAGAAAAACTCACAACTTACCAAAGTACAGAGAACAGTGGATGACTTCTAAATAAGGTGGGTATATTTTCTTTAAGGGTGTGGTCCTTGATAGACCACATTCCAGTTCATGACTCCTCACCTTAGTATAGCACAAATTGAATTGGTGGGATATATAGTAATAATAATAATAATAATAATAATAATAATAATAATGCCATGGAGTGTTTAACTAAATATGTTACATTAATGTAATCATTTTCATTTCTGACCTGGCCTAGTCTTATGTTGTAAAGATTGTCCTAAGAGAAAAACTCCAGCTAGCAAAAATTCCAAATTTTGCCTACAGTCTTCCCTGGATTTAAAAGGGAAACAAACAAAAATAGCTGTAAGTATGATCCAAGGGAGCTGTTTTACTTTTCTGTTGCTGAGATGAAACATCATGTCCAAGGGACCTTACAGAATAGACTTTATTTGAGCTCCAGTTACAAAGGTTTTAGAGTTTATAATGACAGGAGAAGCATAGCAGCAGAGATAGCTGGTGCAGAACACCAGGTGATCTCATCTGCAAGAAGGCACAGGAAGCAGAGAGCAACAGGAAATCCTACCAGGCTTAAGAATTTTCAAAGTTCATTCTCAGGGACATACATCAGCCAATACTGCTACATCTCACAAAGCCTTCCAAAACAGCACCAGGAACTGGGGGAAAATGTTTAACTACTTGGAGCTTAGGGGTTATATTTTTATTCAAGCCACCATATTTTTTTCTTCATAACTCCCATAGGCTTGTGACCTCATGAAATGTAAAATGTATTTAATCCACCCTTAAAAATCTGCATATTCTTTACTAGTCTTAATGCTATTCAAAAGCTTAGTGCTTTGAGAAACTTCTGAATCCCTTAGTTGTAAGATGCTGTAAAATCAAAAGATAAATCACATACTTCAAAACACAGGATGTTACCAGATACACATCCTATTCAAAAAAGGGAGGCATTGAAGCATAGAGAGTTATTACTGAAACAAAACAAGACAGAAAACCAATGGACCATCAAATTCTACTCTGTGATCAACTTTTAGGACTTTCCTTCCTAATGGTTTAGATGAGTCAAGCCAACCCGAATTTTCTGCATATACCATACATATCTCTTCGGCTATTACAACTTTCTGTTTGCAACTTGCCTTTCAGTTGTCTCACAGCTCTATAATCTCCACCATGTTCTTGAGATCACGCCTACCAATTAGGCTTCGCCTTTACATTTTTATGGGATGGCTTATCAGGGCCTTATTTATGAATGGATTACCTTGTTGCACAATGCCTGGCATCAGTAATTGTCTGAACCTATGAAAAAAAAACCTTACACTCTTTTACTCTTACATCTCAAAGATGTAAGAGTAAAAGAGTGATTAACCACATTAGCATATTTTCTCTCTTGTACATTTCAAAGAGCAGAAAACATCTCCCAACATTTTCCTTCAGAAATTGGAAGATTATTATATAAGGTCTTGCCCTGAAAGTCCTCATTCCATTGTTTTAATGTAAATGTCTAGGCCTCTCCTTAATTGGTCTAATCTCCTTATCAAAGAAAGCCTCTCCTTCAGCATATCCCTTGGCTCTAAAATTAATGTTCCTAATGCTCTTTTTAAAGCCAAAGTGTACAAAGCTGGGTGTGGTGGCACACGCCTTTAATCGTAGCACTTGGGAGGCAGAGGCAGGCAGATCTCTGTGAGTTCAAGGCCAGCCTTGTCTACAGAGTGAGTTCCAAGACAACCAGAGCTACAGGGAGATCCTGTCTCAAAAAAGAACAAAATAAATAAATAAATAAATAAATAAATAAATAAATAAATAAATCCAAACTGTACATTCTGGATTTCTTTGTGCCATAATGGCAATTTCCACTCTAGCTCTCCATAATATTAACCATTATTAAACCATGCCACCAATTCAACATTAGAGTTTCTTGAAATTTAATCTGCTAAAGAAATTAGATCATTATTCAAATTAGCAGACAGACTCTTTGAGATTTCCTCCTTAAATCCTTATTTCCCTATGGAAATTTTTGCTCCAGTTTTCTATTAGAATATACCATTAAGTTCTGCTTACCACATTCAAGGATTTTACTAGTCCAAACTTCCAAAATCTTCCACATACTCCCCAATTACACATACTTTCTTCACAGTATTACTCCACTTTCCTGGTACCAGCTTCTGTATTAGTTCTTTTTTGTTGTTGTAATAAAAGCCAGTGACCAAGAGTTCTTAGAAAATGGAAGAGTTTACATAGCTTAAGGTTCCAGAGAGTGAGAGTCCCTAAGGGCTGGGAAGGTACAAAGGGAGAAAATGTTATAACAGAAAGCTGAGGGATCACACCTTCAAGCAGATACAGGTAGCAGAGGGTGACAGGAAATACAACAAAGTTAACAACTCTCAGAGCCCACACAAAGTGACATGTCTGCTCCAACAAAGCTACATCTCTTAAAAGCCTCCCAAAAAAGTACCACTAACTATGGCCAAAATGTTCAGCTACTTGAAGCCTACGAGGTCAAGTTCATCATAGATGACTGAATAAGCATAGTGAAATGAGCTTAAAGCTCTTTTCACCAGCTGTACATTCAAAAGGGAACAACACAAGTATCCACTATATATATATATATATATATATATATATCTATCTCTCTATCTTCTTTAACCCCCCGGGCCAAAAGTTTTAATCATCTATTATAATCCACATATTACTTTCTGCACCTGGCCCCATGGCTTCAGCTGATATTGATGACTACCTTCTGCTACTACCCATTCTGTATTTCCTCCACCTCTGCAAGTCTTGGCTCTTTCCCTGGAAGAGTGACCCATACTTTCATCCCTGAAGGGTGTGGGACATTTGTTGTCCTGTCTTGTTTGGGTTGTTGGAATTTCCCGTTGACTTCTATCACAGGACATGGTAGCACCAGAACGCTCCCTACAGCATCTCCTGCCTTCCAGACAGAATCTTCCTTGTCCCCATTGTGGAGAAAAAGTCCAATTTCCCCCTAGTAGTCTCAATCAATCACTCCTCCTATTACTGTTATTCCTTTCTTAGCCTGCTGGCTTAAGGGCAGTAGAAACCCAAAGTGGCCAGGGGGAAGTCTTAGCTTACAGTTCAATGGAATGTTTGCTGTATCTCCTGGAAAAAGCACTCTCCCCTTTGGAGCCAAAACTTCTAGACCAGCAGAATGCAAGGTCGTGGGTACAGAAAGCAAAAATTTTCCTACTGGGTCATTAGGGGTGATAGTGAGTGGAATTACTCCCACTTCCACCCCTTGGTTCCTGGACCCATGAATTCTGGCTATAGGACAAACAGTAGCATATAGTGGGTGCTGATTCAAAGCATATACTGCTTGCTGGAGAACCTTGCCCCAGCCCTCCAGGGTATTACTACCTAATTGGCACTGTAACTGTGTCTTCAAGAGGCCATTCCATCATTCTACCAAGCCAGCTGCTTCTGGGTGGTGGGGAACATGGTAAGACCAGTGGATACCATGACCATGGGCCCACTGTCACACTTCTTTGGCTGTGTAGTGAGTTCTTGGTTGGAAGCAATGCTGTGAGGAATACCACGATTGTGGATAAGGCATTCTGTAAGTCCCTAGATGGTAGTTTTGGTAAAAGCTTTATGTGCAGTAAAGGCAAATCCATCACCAAAGTAAGTGTATATTCCTGCAAGGACAAAGTTCTATCTTCTCCGTGATGGAAGTGGTCCAATGTAGTCAACTTGCCACCAAGTTGCTGGATGGTCACCCCAGGGAATAGCACCATATTGGGGGCTCAATGTTGGTCTCTGCTGTTGGCAAATCTGGCACTTGGCAGCAGCTATAGCCAGATAAGCCTCAGTGAGTGGAGGTCCATGTTGTCGACCCCATGCATAGCCTCCATCTCTGCCACCATGACTACTATGTTCATGGGCCCATTTAACAGCAATAGGGACAGCTGGAGAAAGAGGCTGACTATCCATAGCACGAGTCATCCAATCTACTTGATTATTAAACATCCTCTGCTGAGATCACCTTTTAATGAGCATTTACATGAGACACAAGTAGCTTCACATCCATTGACCATTCAGAAAGCCTTATCCACATTCTTCTTCCCCAAATGTCTTTCTCACCAATTTTCCAGTCATGCTCCTTCCAAGTCCCTGACCATCCAGCCAAACCATTGGCTACAGCCCATGAATCAGTATATAATCGAGTCTCTTTGGCCATTTCTCCTTCCAGGCAAAATGCACAACCATGTGCGCTACCCGAAGTTCTGCCCACTGTCAAGACTTTCCTTCACCAGTGTCCTTTAGGGTTGTTTCAGAAATTGGCTGTGATGCTGCAGCTGTCCACCTCTGGGTGGTGCCTGAATATCGTGCAGAACCATCAGTAAACCAGGCCCTAGTCTTCTTTCCTCAGTTAACTGATCATAGGGTAAACCCCATGAAGCCATAGGTGCATGCTTGAGCACAGGAGACATTGTAACAGGAGTGGGAACCATAGGCATTTGGGCAACTTCTTCATGTAGCTTCCTTGTGCCCTCAGGTCCATCCCAGGTCCTTTCACGTATGTATCACTTAAATTTGATAATGGAATGTTGCTGCACACATTCTACTTTATGGTCTGGTGGGTGAGATAACACCCATATCATGATGGGCAGCTCAAGTCTCATGGTGACTTGGTGGCCCATTGTCAAACGTTCAGTTTCCACTAAGGCCCAATAGCAGGCTAATAGCTGTCTCTCAAAAGAAGAATAGTTGTCTGCAGATGAAGGTACAACCTTACTCCAAAATCACAAAGACCTCTGCTGTGATTCCCCTATGGGGGCCTGCCACAGACTCCAGATGGCATCTCTATCTGTCACTGATACCTCAAGCACCATTGGGTCTGTTGGATCATATGGCCCAAGGGGCAGAGCAGCCTGCTCTGCTGCCTGGACCTGTTGAAGAGCCTTTTCGTATTACAAGCCCCACACAAAATTTGCTGCCTTGCAAGTCACCTGATATATTTATTGGTCATAGTAACACACCCAGATGAGGAATGTGCTGCCTCCAGAATCCAAAAAGGCCTGCTAAACATCATGCTTCTTTCTTGGTGGAGGAAGGGGCCAGGTTCAACAACTTATTCTTTACCTTAGAAGGAATGTCTTTGTATGCTCCACACCACTGAACTCCTAGAAACTTCACTGAGGTAGATGGCCCCTGAATTTTAGTTGGATTAATGTCCCAATCTCTCATGTGCATATGCTTTACCAACAAGTCCAGACTGGCTGCTTCCTCCTGTTCAGTGGGTCTAATCAGCATAACATCCTCAATATAGTGGATCAGTGTGATATTTTTGTGGAAGAGTCAGGCAATTAACTAAGTTATGGCACAAGGCTGGAGAGTTAACAAACCCTTGAAGTAAGACAGTAAAAGTATAATATTGGCCTTGCCAGCTGAAAGCAAATTGCTTCTGTGGTCCTTATGAACCAGTATTGAGAAGAAAGCATTTGGGAGAGAAATAGCTACATACCAGGGACCAGGAGACACATTCATTTGCTCAATAAGGACACCACATCTTGTACAGTGGCTGCAATTGGTGTCACTACTTGGTTGAGTCTTTGATAGTCAATTGTAATTCTCCATGATCCATCTGTCTTTTGCACAGGCCAAATTGGAGAGTTAAAGAGAGATGTGGTAGGAATCACCATCCCTGCATATTTCAAATTCTTGATGGTGTCACTAATTTCTGCAGTCTCTCCAGGGATACGATACTGTTTTTGCTTCACTTTTTTCCCTGTTAGAGGCAACACCAATGGTTTCCACTTGGCCTTTCCAACCATAATAGCCCTCACTCCACAGGTTAGGGAACCAATGTGGGAATTCTGCCAACTTCTATGTATATCTATACCAATTATACATTCTGGGACTGGGGAAATAACCACAGGATGAGTTCTGGGACCTGCTGGGCCCACTGTCAGTCGGACTTCAGCCAAATCTC
The DNA here is from genome assembly GCA_009823505.1 of Rhizomys pruinosus. Taxonomy (NCBI): domain Eukaryota; kingdom Metazoa; phylum Chordata; class Mammalia; order Rodentia; family Spalacidae; genus Rhizomys; species Rhizomys pruinosus. The sequence goes on from VZQC01015059.1 coordinate 625,224, forward strand.
CATTTATCACCTGACCTCCATAGGCCCCTACTTTAACTGAAGGGCTGCAATGCCTTTTAGGGTCTCCTGGGATCAGTGTCAACTTAGAACCAGTATCCAATAGGCCTTGAAAAGTCTGATTATTTAATTTTCCCCAGTGTACACTTACCCTAGTAAAAGGCCTTATATGTCCCTCTGAGGAAGAACAGAAAGAAGGCAAACAGCTTAACTCTTTGGTATTGTGACAAGGTCCTTCCTCATCAGAACCCCACCACCCCTTCATTCAAATGGTTCTGGGTCTGTGAACTGTCTCATGTCTAGAAACTAGTTAACTGGACGGGATTCACTATTGCTAAAATCCAATGTTGACTTTCTATCATTTGTTCTAGGGCTTTTCTTCTTATACAAATCAAATAAAAACTTAGTAGGCTTCTTATGTATTTGGTTCCTGGGAACACCATGATTGTTTAGCCAGTTCCAAAGATCCATTTGGATCATGCCATTATAGGCATTGTTTTGCCTTTGCTGCCCATTATGTTAACTATGTTAACTACTCTCAACTGGCCTTCAGCCATTCAGTGCTGCCACCTGACAACTATCCTGAGGTCCTGTTAGACCTATTATGTGTACTTTTAATTTATGCAAGTGAGCAACAACTTCTCTAACTGTAAGATCTGGCATACGAGAGCAAAAACAAAGTTCTTCAAATGTTCTCTGTCTCTCTCAGTACTTTCCGTCTTATAATCTCAGTGAAAGGCATATCCTCTAGGTCCTCACATTGTGGAGAATGTGGTTTTACACTTCGAATCCACTCGAGCATGCCCATCCACCTGCCCAATCCCTTCATCAATACTAAGCCAAGGTATATCAGGCATCTCTAACTCGCTGTTAGTAGGCCATGTTTTAATAAATATGTCAGCCAACCAATCAAATAAACTTTTAACACCTTTTTTAACTGCCAGAGCTTCCATGTTAAACCTAGAATCTCTCCTTAGTGGGCTCATATCGATAAACTCAGTCTGGTCCAATTTTATATTCCTTCCACCATTATCTCGCACCCTTAAAATCGATTCCCACACATATTCATTAGGCTTCTGCTTGAATGAATTAGCAAACTCATTAATTTCTTTAGTGGGTAGTGTACCTCCTCATGGACCACACTTTCTTTCTTACCTCTAGGGGCTTCCTTATCCTTATCTCTCGTTATAGGTCTAGAGCAACAATTGCTGGGTCCTCAGGGACATTATCTCCCTCTGGGAAAGGGAGATTAGTTTCCTCAGGCAAGGGTGGGGAGGGCAGATCTGCAGGTTGTAGAAATGCATTCTCTGCTGAGGGTGGGGAGATTAATTCCTAAAATAAATCCCTCAGAATCCTTTTTTAAAACTCTGGGGTGAGCTCTCAGCCAAGATGGAGCTGAACAAGCTAAAATGGAGTCAGCTTGGTCCTCACATTCCCCCCGTTTTAGTAGTTTATAGAGACAAATCTTTAGTCTCCTTCCTCAGTTTCCATTGCTGGGAGGGGGTCGTACTGGACCCTTAGAACCATCAATTGTACAGCCATGATTCTTTGTTGAACAAATGAACTAATTTGTTAATAATGCATGGCCCAATGGTGAATGAAAGCAAGAGAATGACCAGGGGCCCTAGTATTGCAGATACAAGGGAGGTGAGCCATGGTGAATTATGGAAGAAGGACTCAAACCAACTTTGTCTTTGTTCCCGTTCTCTTTTTCATTGATTTAAACTTTCTCTAACCTTTGCCATGGAATCTTTTACAATTCCAGAGTGGTCTGCATAAAAACAACATTCTTCTCCTAAGGCAACACATAGTCCTCCTTGTTGCATAAATAATAAGTCTAACCCCCTTCTATTTTGTAGACCTACTTCTGATAATGAAGTCAGTGATTCCTGGAGGTGGGTTATACAAGTTTCTATCCGCTCTATATCTAGGTCTATAGCAGCTCTCAGGTTACTATAGTGAGAGCTCTGGGTGACTAGAGAGGCTATACCAGTTCCTGTACCCACTATTCCTATTTCCATAAGCAGGGCTAGGGTGGTGGCAGAGACAGGCTCCCTTTTAGCTCTGCCCAGCATTGGTTCCTTATTTAGATTATAAACTTCATGGATATCCTCCTCTTAATGGCACAATATTCGAGGTAGGAGGTGAACTAAAATGCAAAAACCTGTTTGGCTCATGATGTGTCCATGGGCACAATCAGTCAGCCCATTAGTACAAGCCCACCATCCCTGGGGTGGGGCCACATAATATTTATATAATTTGAGTGTTGGACTAATAGTGCTACATATTTTTTTTGATATTTTTTAGGGACATGGCCTATGCAGGCCTCTTGTCCTTGTACATTCTAGAGAGGTAGTCCATTTAGTTTATTCTGCCACCTGCATTTAGTAGGTGCATCTTCTACTGTATAGTTAGTACTGTTAAAGCCGACTGCCTCATAATAAGGGGGTCTTACATCATAGCACAGCCAGCAATTTTGGGTGATGTTTGGGTCTGAAGTATTTAACAAGTTGTAACTATCTGACATAAGGTCCCATAATGAATCTGACCCAGAGTTAAGAATTTCCTTAGAGGCAGCAGGCAGGAGTTGGCCTCTGGGCTTAGTGGGTATAGGGGCCTTAATCACTTCCTTTGTAGGGGCTGGAGGATTTAGAACTTGGTTAGGCCCTACTGAAAGTTTGCTTACAGATTGTATAAATAATTGCACCATTATAAGGGTCCCTGGGTCTGACCAATATCTACCTTTTCTCTAATGCCCCATATTTTTCCAGCTGTCCAGCCCTTATTATTCTTTCTTTGTTGAGTAAATCTAATTATTACTTTTCTGGGTTTACTTGTTCCGAGTGGATGATTTAAAGATATTGATATCAAGTCCCCTCATTTTGTTTCCCACCAGGTAAATCCAGTAGTTTTATATCCCTAGGAATGGCAGAAATAATCTGCAGCATTACCACAACCGTGTTTGTCTTGGGGACAGGCATAAAAATAAGTAAAGGCATCACAATCACCAGGGCCTGTGATTACCACAGTTAGGTCACAAAAGGATAATGTAAGATCAGGCCACCATGTATCAAGGGGTGCCACCTTGGAAGTTGAGTGGAGAATTTGCCCAGTGCTTACATCCTTAACAACCCAGGTCAGGTTTAGAGGGGCATGTGGATTTTTCCCTTGATACCCATTTCCAATCCCATTTAAGACAAGGAAGATAACACAAACTTAAGTCCAAACAAACCTACCCCTCAGACTCTGCTGAGTCTTATTTTTAATGGGTTTTTGTTATCCCTTTTGACTCTCCATTGTGTAGTTGTCTCCTGTTCGCCAACCTCTAATTTGAGGTATGAATGATGTATCCAAGGTTTAAGTCCATCCACCTTCACAGCCATAGGTGTGGTGAGGATCACAGTGAACAGTCCCTTCCACCGGGGCTCTAGGGTCTCTTTATGATGTCTCTTTACCCAGACAGGGTCTCCTGGCTGAAAGGGATGAAGATCCATTGGAGGCAGGCTGTGGATGTGTCAGATCAGTGGGAACAGGCAGTCTTGATCCTTCTGAAGGGCCTGTAAGGACTTCAAGACATCTTGGTTAGTGACCTCTGCTAAGAGATCAGCCTTAAGTCTGGGGCAGAGAGGAGGGAGTCTTATAAACATAATCTCATATGGGATCAAACCCTATAAATAGGGGGGTTTTCTTGCCCTTAGAATGGCAAAAGGAAGGAGTGCCACCCAGTCTCTGCCAGTTTCCCAGGTTAATTTAGTCAGAGTCTCCTTAAGTGTCCGATTCATCCTCTCTACCTGTCCTGTGCTTTGGGGATGATAAGCACAATGTAATTTCCAATTGGTCCCCAATATCTTGGCTAAACCTTGAATTACCTGGGATATAAACACAGGCCCATTGTCTGACCCAATAACAGTAGAAGGCCATAACTTGGGATGATTTCATCCAATAACTTCTTGGCTACTACAAGAGCAGTTTCCTTCTTTGTAGGAAATGCCTCAGTCCATCCTAAAAAAGTATCTACAAAAACCAGTAAATACCTATATCCAAACATTCCAGTTTTATTTTCTGTAAACTCCACTTCCCAATAGACACCAGGAGATGTTCCTCTTTCTCTTTTTCCTGGGGATGACGTTAATTGGCTGGTGGCATTTGTGGCCTGACAGGCTTTGTACCTAATCAGAACATCTTGGAATAACTGATGAACGTGGGGGATATGATACTTAGGAGCTAGCAAGGCCTTGAGCTTTTTGATTCCCAGATGAGTTCCTTCATGTAGTTGCTTTACCAGAGTTTGACCTAAAGCAGTGGGCAATGCAGGCAATCCATCCAAGGTAAAAGTCCTTCCTTTTTTACTGGAGGTGTTTGGCAATTTGAGGATATAGGTTTGATCCTCCTTATTGTAAACAGGTTTTTCAGGGAGGACTGGGGAAGGCATAGACAATGTAGCTACCATAGACCTGTGCAAGGCTACTTTCCTAGCCTCTTGGTCTGCCATCCTATTCCCAACAGCATCTGGGGAATGTCCTTTTTGATGTCCTGGGCAGTGGATTATAGTTACTTTGGTTGGCAACAAGATGGCTGCCAATAAGTCCGATATTTCTTGTTTATTTTTAATAGTCTTTCCCTCAGCTGTGAGGAGGCCTCTTTCCTGGTATATTGCCCCATGCACATGGGCTGTGGCAAAGGCATAGCGGCTGTTAGCTGCTTTTCCTGCCCCCAGTCGAAGGGCTTCAGTGAGTGTGATAAGTTCTGCCCTTTGTGCTGAAGTGCCTGTGGGCAATACCCTTGTCCACAATGTCCTAGTCCCATCCACTACTGCTGCCCCTGCCTTCCATACCTGATGCTGTTTTGCACGAAGCTGCTCCTATCTGTATACATAATAATGTCAGGATTCAGTAGAGGAATGTCAGTGAGATCCTACCTCAGTCCTTGGAGATGGCTCTGTATCTCTGAACAGTCATGAGGCTTGTGGTCTAGGTCCAGTGTTGGCAGCAGGATAACTGGGTTAAGGGCTGCACTTGGGGCAAATCTTACCCTCGGTTGGTCCAACAGTAGAGACTGATAGTGAGTCAGTTGAGCTTTGGACATCCATCTGTCCAGGGGGGCTCTTCAAAACCCCCTCAATGGCATGTGGGGTGGTAATGGTCAGGGGCTGGCCCAAAGTCAACTTGTCTGCATCCTTAGTCAATAGGGCTGCTTCTGCTATGCTCTTTAAGTACTTAGGCAATCCAGAGGCCACTGGATTTAATTTCTTGGAGAAGTAGGCTACTGGTCTCTTCCAGGACCCCAACGTCTGGGTCAGGACTCCATTAGCCACTCCATTTGCCTCATTCACATATAGCTGAAATGGCTTACCCAAGTCCGCTAGCACCAAGGCTGAGGCCTCCAGAAGCACCCTCTTGATGTCTTTGAAGGCTGCTTTTTTTTATCTTTTGTCTAGTTGAAGTTTCCTTCCAGCCCCCTTGTGGCCTCATACAAGGGCTTAGACTTCTCTGCAAATCCTGGAATCCAGAGCCTGCAAAACCCAGATGAGCCTAAAAATTCCCTGACTTCACACCGAGTAGTCAGGGTGGGAATATTTAGAATAGTCTGTTTGCAGGCTTGGGAGAGAGTACATCGCCCCCCTTTTAGTATGTAGCCCAAATATTGGACCTCTGTTTCACAGACCTGGGCTTTCTTGGCTGACACGCAATATCCCAGTCCAGACAATAGCTCTAAGAGTTTTATAGTGCCTCTCCAATAGGCTTCATTGTCCTCTGCAGCCAACAGCAAATCATCCACATATTGTAACAAAGACACTTCTGGGGTAGTTAGCCTGTACTCATGGAGATCCCGGTGGAGAGCCTCATCAAAGATGGTGGGAGGGTTCTTAAATCCTTGAGGAAGACTGGTCCAGGTCAATTGTCCACTAAATCCTTTATCTGGATCTTGCCATTTGAAGGCAACGAGGGGCTGGCTGATGGTACTCAGAGGAATGCTAAAGAATGCATCCTTTAGGTCCAGCATGGTATACACCTGTTGTTGGGCTGGCAAAGAACTGAGCAAGGTATAAGGATTAGGCACAGTAGGGTGAATATCTTACACCCTTTTATTTACCTCTCTTAAGTCCTGGACTGGTCGATAATCTTGACCTCCAGCTTTCTTGACAGGAAGTCGTGGCGTGTTCCATGGTGATTGACAGGGTATTAATATTCCGGCCTCTCTGAACCTGTCAATATGCTTCTGGATTCCAATTTGAGCCTCCAGGGACATAGGGTACTGTTTAACTCTGACAGGTTGTGCTAAAGGCTTAAGTTCTACAATGACAGGGGGTAAATGACTGGCCAGACATGGAGGATTGGTCTCAGTCCACACAGTAGGGACAAGTTGTTGGATCCGTTCAACCTATTGCCCTAGAGGAGTTTGGGGCTCCTTATGAAAGTGGAATTCATCATCTAGGGTCAACACACAGACCACAGGCCTTTCTGGCCATTTTACAGAGGTCTTGCCTTCTGAAAAGTGAATGCTAGCTTTCATTTTTGATAACAAGTCTCAGCCCAGAAGTGGGTATGGGCAGTCAGGCATCACAAGAAAAGAATGTGCAACAGTCTGCTTTCCTAGGTCCACAGTTCTTTTAGTGATCCAGGGATATAACTTTATGTCTGTAGCCCCTTGTATCAAGGTTTCTGAGCCTGTAGTAGCTCCCATTGGTCATGTAAGGACAGAGTGACTTGCACCACTGTCAACCATAAAACTGATGAGCCTCCCCCCTACTTTCAATGTTAGCCTGGGCTATGGGGGAAGTAGAGAGCCCTAATCTTCTTGGAGACCTAGAATCTCCAACTCTCCTTTGTCATTAGACCTCCGTGTATAGTCATTTTTCCAGTGCCCTTTTTGCTTGCAATAAGCACATTGGTCTTTTCCCAGCTTCATCTGTGTGGGACAGGGAGGTGTTTTCTTACTGTCGCCTGGATTCCACTCTTGTCTCACTCCTGGACAAGCAGCAGCCATGCCTCTCTACATACGTAAGCTCCCTCGTGGTCTCTCAGTGGTTGCAAGTAGGATTTTGGCTAGGAATCCGGTTTGTCTTTCATCAGGAGAGTCTTGATTGTTGAATGTTCTCATGGCTATTTCCATGAGCTCTGACAAATTTTTCCCCTCAAATTCTTTGATCTTTTAGATCTTTTTTTTTCTGATATCTGGTGCTTCCTGACTTACAAAAGCTACATTTATAGCTCTCTGATTTTCAGGAGCTGTGGTGTCTGTTGGAGTGTAAGTGCAATATGCATCCAACAGCCTTTCTAGGAAAAGGGCAGGAGATTTATTCACTTCCTGCTGGACCTGCCCTGCCTTAGACAAATTTGTGGGCCATCTAGCTGCAGCCCGGAAACCCCCCATCAGAATCTAGTGGTAGACCTGGTGTGACTCCCTACCTGCTGCCGAGTTAGGATCCCACTGTGGTCTGGCCATGGTGAAAGCAGGGGTGGTAGTATCGGGATCTTCACTGGGTCGGCCGTCTTCTCCAGGTTTTGCCTTCCCTTTCCTCAGTAGTGAATAGAACCTGTAAAAGTTGCTGAATATCTTCCTAGTTGGGCTGGTATGTGGAAAAGGTTGAATCCAACAACTCTATCAGGGCCTGGGGTTTCTTAGAGAAGGAGGGGGGTCTATCTTTTCCAATTGTATAAATCAGAAGAAGTAAAGGGGGTGTACACCAAAAAGGGCTGTTTCTGCCCTGGTAACAGAGGGGCAACAATTCAAAGGGGAAATATCTCTGGTGTAATCTCTTTTCCTGACCTACTGTGGCAGGAGAGAGTACTGGCAGGGGAGTGTCTGGAGTATCTACCACTACTGGGGCTTCCCCTGTGGAGTTAGACCCAGGGGGAGCCTGAGAAATCCTGGTCGGATCAGGGTCAGGAGCCATAAGATTGTATGGGGGTGGGAGGCCTTCTTCCTGGCTAGGAGGGAGGATGGATGGGAGAGATTCCTGCTTCTTTAATCCTGTCTTTGTCTGGGCAAGGAGAATCTGTTTCTTTAGAAAGTGGGGGAAGGTAAGGCTTCAACTAGTTTGGAGGATGACTAACCAGAGACAGCCATGCATAAATGTATGCCTCCTGGTCCAAATGGCCTGGTTCCCCCAAAATCACAGCAAATACCAATTCCACAGTACGTTTGTCAAAAGAGCCTTCTGAAGGCCATCCGACCTTAAAAGCAGCCCATTCTAATTCACAAAATATGTGTAGTTTCCCAGCAGTGACTTTTCCCATCCCTGCAGAGGCCTTTTTGAATTCCTTAAAGTGGTTAAGCATCAAAGAAAGGGGAGTTGTTGGGGATATGAAGAGGTAGATTGTCCCATGTTAGATTTGAAATACAGAAGAACAGAAACAAAGCCAGTAACAAGGAGGAAAGCACAGATTCCATAAGTCACACGAACACGATAAGGATACAGAAAGCACAGAAGATATTCAGACAGCAGGGGTTGTCTGCTGTAACCGGAGCTGTGACAAGAATGTAAGGGCTGGGCCCACTGCCCATGCCCTGAAACTGAATACCAAGCTGCCCCGGTCTGGTTCAAGACTAATTTCTGATTCGTCTCCTGGAGAGTCGGAGCGTCCTCCTTCTCTCATGCTCAGTGGAACTAGTCACGTCCGACATTCCTCTAGGGCAACAACCCTGGTGCCACTAAAACTGAAGACCAAAACTAGCTTAAGCTCAGTACCTTTTAAAGCGCTTTTTTTTTTCTCCAAGGCCGGCCAGTGTCCTGCGAAGTGGGAGAAGTCCCCTGGAGTGGAGGTGGGGGATCTTGGTGGAACCTCCAAGAATGTTAGGCTCAATCCGCCACAGTCATACAAGAAAGGTGCTGGGGGGCTACAAATATTTGTAGATATAAGTGTAATCGAGGGTTAGTTACAAGCAAGCAGAAAAGAAGCCTCAACAACCAACAACTCAGACAGAATAGATAGAGCAGATGATGCATCAGGCTGAGCACGCTCCCATGGGACTGGAGGGCCACGGCCTCGAGACCCAGTTTCCCTTAGCTTTTATTCCCAGTTAGGGGTTTCCATCATAGTCATGGTGACTCCTCCTCTGATGGATAGGATCTTGGTTACAGATCAATCAGTTTTTTATTATATGTATTCACCTGCTCTGGAATCTTTGTTCTATTGTTTTACCTGGTCCGGACCTTCCGTTCTCATAAAGCATTTAACTGTATGCTTTTTGGCAGAAGTTAAATCACTCTACTAATAAAGGATTGATTTATCTATGCCATGCCTTTGTTTGTTCTTTTTTAAAAGTCTGGGGTGAACTCTAGGCCAAGATGGAGCTAACCAAGCTAAAATGGAGTCAGCTTGGTCCTCACAGACATTATTAATTTTAATAAATGCACTATGACAGTAATACTATGCAACTTCTGTTTCTTATGATGACAGTGACCTACTTATAATTTGATATTATATTCTTTCTTCTTCCACAAACTTGATCTGTTTCACAGCTGACAAAGATACACAGTGAGGAATTGAAGATTCCAGTTGTGATCAATCACCAGGGGCATGAACTCAGAGGCACTGCCCTTTATCTTAGGAAGAAATAGGCATCTATTCAAATATGACATCTCTTCTGTGTTTCCCAGGTCAGAAACACAATTTGGCTTAATGTACATCCTTGAATTTTGAATTTCTTCTTAGTCTCTCACAACAGATAAGTAGACTAAAGATACGGGAGAGTAGTCCTGAAAAAGTAGGTGGCACCAAAGTTTCAGAATGAAACAAAACAAAAATTATGAGTGACCTTTTATGATAATAATATCTTAATTTACTATTCCTTAGGAATAATAAGTCATGCAATGATGAGTACTCATTAGCAAGGTAATGATTTTCTGAGACAGTCTGTAACAACAGCATTCAAAGGAAGTCTGAGAAAAATTATTATTTAGGTTAAAGTCATTTTATAGGCATAACTTGTGTTACTTTTTTCTTAATACTAACATATATTTGTATTAAAAATAGCAGAATATTTAGAAAAATTTAAATGTATCTTTATTTTTTTCCTTAATAAGCTGAAATATTTTATGAAGGAGAGAATAGTTGCATCCCCAAATTCACAAAAGTAGATTAAAAATTCCTTAAGAATGAGTGAATTATTGCACCTGAAGAAAAGAATGAAGAGAAAAAAAGAGAGTTCGATGGAAGTTAAATAAAATTTATAAAGCAAACATACAGAAACTAAACAATACACAAATCATGACAAATAGTGTTATATTGGTTTTATGTTTTACTATAGTTCTCTGATATTTTTGTGATCACTTTGAAGCAATATTTTCCAAAACATTAGTTGTTCTAGTTTGTCTTCCATTGCTGTGGCTAAAAACTCTGACCGACACTAACTTGGGGAGGAAAGGGTTTATTCAGCTTACATCTCCTGGGTCACAGTTTATCACTTAGGGAGCCCAAGGCAGGAACTCAGGGCAGGAACCTAGAGGCAGGAGCTGAAGCACAGGCCATGGAGAAATGCTTTTCACTGGCTGGATCCTCTGGCTCTTGCCCAGCCCGCCTTCTTATACAATACACAGCAACACCTGCCCAGGATGGCACCACACATTGTGTGCTGGGCCCTCCCACACTGCTACACCATGAAGACAATACTGCACAGATGTGGCCACAGGCCAATCCAATGGAGCCAATTTCCCAATTGAGGCTCCCTCAACCAAGGTGTGTAAAGTTGACACTAAAGCTATCCAGCACATTAGTTATTTCAAGGTAAATATAATCTTTAATTAATTACTTACTTAATATTTTTATTAAATGTAGACCCGTGTGCCCCCCCATTCCCCCACCCCAACAGAGTTCATGCACTCTACCAAACATGCTTTTTATCTCTTTCTCAATCTTTCTCAACAGTCTCCATGTGGAAGTTGACTATTTTGAGCAGTTCACTGTTTCAGTCAATTCTTCGATGCAGTGCTTTCTGTTGTTGTTGTTGTTTCCAATATGCATCATTCCCAACTGCTTTGGGCAAAAACTCAAGGGGCCATGCACAAGAAATACTTACAACTAGGTAATTGGCACTAGCATCCACAGATGAGGGATGCCATTCATCGTTTGTTTTTCTGGGACTGTGTTACTTCACTCAGCATGATGTCCTCTAGCTCCAGCCATTTTCCTGCAAAGCTCATGATGTCATCTTTCTTTACTGCTGAATAGAACTCCATTGTGTAGATGTGCCACATTTTCTCTATCCACTCATCATTTGAGGGGCATTTGGGTTGGTTCCAGCTCCTTGCTATTGTGAAGAGAGGTGAAATAAACACGGCCGTGCATGTATCTCTGTGGTGGGGTGAGTCTTGAGGGTACATGCCTAGAAGTGGTGCGGCTGGGTCGGGTGGTAAGTTCATTCCAAGTCTTCCAAGGGTTCTCCACACTGCTTTCCATAGTGACTGTACGAGTTTACATTCCCACCAGCATTGGATGAGTGTTCCCCCACAACCTTTCCAGTACTTGGTATCTTTTGTTTCCTTGATCCTAGCCAGTCTTATTGGAGTAAGATGATATCTTAAAGTGGTTTTGATTTTCATTTCCTTAATGATTAGTGATGTTGAACACTTCTTAAGGTGTTTCTCAGCCATCTCTAATTCCTCAGTTGTCAAGTATCTGATCAGCTCTTTGCTCCATCTATTGAGTGAGTCATTTGTTTTCTTTCTTCTTTGTTTTTTGAGTACTTTATATATTCTGGAAATCAATGCTTTGTCAGATGTATCTGCAGTGAAGGTTTCCTCCCACTCTGTGGGATTTCTCTTCACTTCCTTGATTGTTTCTTTTGATGTACAGAAGCTTTTGAGTTTGATGAGGTCCCATTTGTCAATTGTTGACCTTAATTCTTGTGCAGCTGCTGTCTGATTTAGGAAGTCTTTTCCTACGCCTATGTCTTGTAGTCTGCTGCCAACTTTTTCTTCTATCACCTTCAGAGTTTGGGGTTTCACGTTGAGGTCTTTAATCCATCTGGAGTTGACTTTTGTACAGGGTGAGAGGTAGGGGTTTAATTTCATTCTTCTACAAGTGGTGATCCAGTTTTGCCAACACCACTTGCTGAAGATGCTGTCTTTTCTCCATTGTGGTTTCTTGGCCCCCTTGTCAAATATGAGATGGCTGAAATTGTATGTGCTCAGATTTGGATCTTCGGTTTTGTTCCATTGGTCAACAGGTCTGTTTTTGTGCCAGTACCAGGCTGTTTTTATGACTATAGCCCTGTAGTATAGTTTAAAATCTGGTATAGAGATCCCTCCTGTGTAGCTCTTTTCACTCAGGATTGATTTGGCTATTCGGGGTCTTTTGTTTTTCCAAATGAATTTAAGAACTTTTGTTTCCAAGCCTGTGAAGAAACTCTTGGGGATTTTGATTGGGATTGCATTAAATCTATACAAGAGTTTTGGTAAAATGGACATTTTTACAATGTTAATTTTCCCAATCCATGAGCATGGGAGGTTTTTCCATCTTCTGAGGTCTTCTTCAATTTCTTTCTTTAAGGGTTTAAAATTTTTGTTGTAGAGGTCTTTGGTGTCTTTGGTTAGGTTTGTTCCTAGGTATCTTATTGTTTTTGAGGCTATTGTGAGTGGGAAGGTCTCTTTGAATTCTTTCTCCAGTTGCTTGTTCTTGGTGTAAAGAAAGGCCATTGATTTTCTAAGGTTAATTTTGTATCCTGCCACTTTGCTGAAGCTGTTAATCGTTTCTAGGAGTTTTCTGGTGGAGTTTTTTGCATCCCTTAAGTAAACAATCATATCATCAGCAAATAGGGATAGTTTGACTTCCTCTTTTCCAATTAGTACTCCTTTAATATCCTTTTCTTGCCTTATTGCTCTAGCAAGTGTTTCAAGCACTATATTGAAGAGGAGTGGTGATAGGGGGCAGCCTTGCCGAGTTCCTACCTTTAAAGGGAATGTTTCTGTCATTTCCCCATTTAGGATGATATTGGCTGTGGGTTTCCTGTATATGGCTTTGATTACATTGAGGAATGATCCCTCCAATCCAATTCCTTCTAGGACTTTAAGCATGAAGGGATGCTGGATTTTGTCAAAGGCTTTTTCAGCATCAATTGAGATGATGGTGTGGTTTTTGTCTTTGATTCCGTTTATGTGTTTGATGATGTTTATTGATTTTCGTATGTTGAACCATCCCTGCATCTCTGGTATGAATCCAACTTGGTCATGATGGATGATCTTCTTGATGTGGGTCTGTATGCGATTTGCCAGTATTCTGTTTAGAATTTTGGCATCTGTGTTCATGAGGGAGATGGGTCTATAATTCTCCTTTTTAGTTGTATCTTTGCCTGGTTTTGGTAATAGAGTGATGTTGGCTTCATAGAAGGAATTTGGGAGAGTTCCCTCTGATTGTATACTTCTAAACAGTTTCAGAAATAATGGTTGTAGGTCTTTTTGAAATGTTTTATAGAATTCTGCTGTGAAACCGTCTGGGCCTGGGCTTTTTTTAGTTGGGAGGCTTCTTACTACATCCTCTATTTCTTCATATGTTATGGGTCTGTTTAAGCTGCTGGTCTCCTCTTGGCCAAGCTTTGGTGATTCCCAAGATTTCAGATATTCATCCATTTCTTCTAGATTTTCAAACTTGGTAGAATATAGGTTCTTGTAATATTCCCATATAATTTTCTTGATCTTTTCCTTGTCCGTTGTGATATTTCCCTTTTCATCACAGATTGTATTGATTTGGAGTTGTTCCTTCTTTCTTTTTGTTAACTGGGCTAGAGGTCTGTCTATCTTGTTTATTCTTTCAAAGAACCAACTTTTGGCTTCATTGATTTTTTGTATTGTTTTCTTTGTTTCTATTTCATTGATTTCTGCTCTGATTTTTGTTATTTCTTCCTGTCTGTTGCGTTTAGGGTTCATCTGTTGTTGCCTCTCAAGTGCTTTTAGCTGTAGTGTTAGATCATTCACTTGTGCTCTTTCTGTTTTTCTAATGTAGACACCCAGGGTTATAAAATTCCCTCTTAGGACTGTTTTTAAGGTATCCCATAAGTTTTGTTGTGTTGTATTGTCATTGTCATTCAGTTCCAGGAATGCTTTTATTTCTTTCTTTATCTCTTTCTTGACCCATTAATTATTCAAGAGTGTGTTGTTTAGTCTCCCTGTGTTCTTGTAGATAGTAGGACTTATCCTGGTCTTGATATTGAGCTTTATTGCACTGTAGTATGATAGAATGCATGAAATTATTTCAATCTTTTTTTATTTGCAGAGGTTTCTTCTGTGTCCCAGTATGTGGTCGATTTTGGAGAATGTTCCATGGGGTGCTGAGTAGAAATTGTATTCTCTGGCATTAGGGTGGAATATTCAGTAGAGGTCTATGAGGTCCATTTGGTGTATCTATTGTTCAGTTCAGATGTCTTCTGTTTATTCTTTTTCATGTTTACCTATCCAAAGGACTCCGTGGGGTATTGAATTCCCCTACTATGAGTGTACTGGGGTTATTGTGTGACTTGTGGTCATGGAGAATTTTCTTTATAAAGCTTGGTGCACCAGAGTTTGGGGCATTTATATTCATAATTGTGAAATCTTCTTGGTGAATTGTTCTTTTGATAAAAATGTAATGGCCTTCTTTGTCTCTTCTGATTTCTTTTACTTTGAAGTTTATTTTTTCTGATATTGAAATAGCAACACCTGCTTTCTTTTTGGTACCATTTGCTTGGAATATTTTTTTCCATCTTTTCACTGTAAGGTGGTGCCTGTCCTTGAAGGTAAGATGTGTTTCTTGTAGATAGCATATCGATGGATTCTGTTTCCTTATCCAATCTCCCAGTCTATGTCTTTTGATTAGGGAATTTAGTCCATTAATATTTAAGGTTATGACTGATAGGTTTGTCTTGCTTCCCTTTACCTTGTTATCCATTTTCAGTTTGGGATTAGGTTTCCACTTCTGCAGTTATGCTTTTATTGATTTCTCTTTCTAGGTGCCTGGGGATGGTTGCTCCTTTCTTCTGTTCTTTGAATTGCTTCAAATATTCTCTGAATGTTTGGTTTTCCGGACATGTATTCTTTCAACTTGTTTATGTCATGGAAGATTTTTCTCTCTCCTCCAATTATAATCGACATTTTTGCTGGGTATAGTAACCTGGGTTGGCATGAATTGTCCTTTAACATTGGGAATGCTTTGCTGCAGTTTCTTCTTGCTTTCATAGTTTGCGTTGAGAAGTCAGTTTTAATTCCAATAGGTTTCTTCTTATAGGTCACTTGTTGTTTTTTCTCTTATGGCTTTAAGGATTTTGTCTTTGTTTTGGGTGTCTAGCATTTTCACTATGATGTGGCATGGAGAATTTCTTTTTTGATCTTGTCTGTTTGGACAAAACCAATACAAATACAAGAAGCACAATTTCTATGTGCTTCTTGTATTTGTATTGGTTTGTCTTTTTTTAGTTTGGGAACATTTTCATCTATTATTCTGTCAAAGATCTGATCAATACCATTCTCTTCGGATTCTTTTCCTTCCTCTACTCCGATGATGCAGAGGTTTGATCTTTTCATAGTGTCACACAGTTCCTGGTTGTTCCACTTTTGTGTATTTTTCAATTTTTCATAGTCTTTCCTTGAGGTTTTTAGTTGCTCTGTGTTATCTTCCAGGTCTGATATTCTTTGTTCTGCTTCCTCCATTCCGTTTCTGAGGCTTTTTCCATTTCTTTCCTCTTGATTGGATGAGTATTTGATTTCCTTTTTCGTTTCCTCTTCTGATTTCTTTAGTGATTTTACTTCTTTTTGGAGCTTCTTAATCTCTTCCTGTATCTCTTTGCTTCGCTGGTTGGTTTCCTTATCTTTTTCAGTATGGAATCTTTTCAGTGCTTCCAGTTCCTTCCAGAGCTTGTCATTCTCTGTCTAGGTCCTTCTTGAGTTCTTCATTCTCTTTTCTTATTTCTTTGATTTTTCTCTTTATAGTCTTGTAGTTCTTTAATAATGTTCCCAATTGTGTTTCTGATATCTGTGTTCTGGGCCATCCCCAGGGGAATCCCACTGTGGGAATCTTCCATAGGGTTGGTAGAGCTTGATGGGGGATTATCCTGCCCCTTTCCCATGTTGTCTCTTCTTCGTTTTCCTGGCATATGAGCTTCTCCTTGCCTGTATTCCTATGTAAGTCCTAAAAGCTTCTTCACTGTGTTGAAGGCTTACTTTGCTTGCTTCCTTCAGATGCCTTTGAAATCCCAGTTGGTGGGGGAAGTGTCTCTATAGCCCACACCCCAGCACCTGAGCTTGCCTCAGCTGGTCTCCGGAGATCTCAGATCTCAAGAATCGCACAACACACCACCTTTTATACCAGCTGGGAGGATAACTCTGCCCCCACATCCACAAAAGCCAATTAAGCCAAAGACAACTGGATTAATGGATTAACATTATTAAATCAATCAGCAATCAGCCTTGCTGAAGCACCCAGCTTCTGCCTACCTACCTGTGCTTGCCTCAGCTGGTCTTGGGAGATCTCAGTAAATATAATCTTAACATGAAGTAATTTCTTAAATTTAGTTAATATACTTGATACAATCAGTCTTATTGCTGTCATAATTTTAATGTATAAATTTGAATTACAATAATCACAAAATTTTAACACCGACACAAACAAACAAACAAAAAACCACCTAAGTCTAACAAGGATGTATCAGAATAAAAAAAGACAACCCCGAGGAATGATCCATTCTTATTCTGCTAAATAGGCATAATATTAAATTGACTTCAAATGACTTATTCTTATACTCACAGATTAGTGTTTTTTTCTTCACTCTTCATACAGAAATTTATGCTTATAGAAGTTGGCAATTAACATAGACACCCACAACTTTTCAACAAACAGAACATAAAATAACAGAGTTCTTAACCCTAACTGGGCCACTTATATCATCCTCTCCTCCCAGGGCTCGGTAATCATAGGAGGAGTGCAGACAGGATGACTGCAAGGAAACAATGCTTACTAGACCTTCAGGCAGTAAATCATATGAAATAACAGCAGTTTTGACTACAAAATTAAGCCCCTAACTCCTTTTTTAAATTCTTTCTTAATTTTTAATTTTTATTGAGCACATTTCATATAACATTTCTCAATCAAATTTAGTCTCATTCCCCCATCCATGACCACCCCTCGCACCCACTCCCTCCATCAGAGCTCATGGATTCTGTCATACACAAGTCCTGTCTTGCATCTTCTTCTCAGTCTTTTATGAAATTTTTGGTGCACAGATTTACTGTTTTGGTCAGCTTTTTGAATAGGTTTTTCTCTTTTTTTTGTTCCCATTTGATTTGATATCATTCCAAAATATGCATACATATACTCCACTCATAAATCAAAGTCGCAAAATCTGAAAATAAACTGTAGGTTAATTCCAAATCACATTTAGAGATTCACATTTTAACAGTAAAGTTGCATGCAGGTAAAAAGAAGAATAAATTTACATTCTCTCTTTTTTTCCTAGAATATGAATATTGGTATTCCTCTATGACAGAACACACTATAGGACCATGGGATTACATAAGGATAAATTATGACTGGTTGTAACATGTATCAATAAAAAGAGAAAACATTATTTTACAAAATATTTTTGCCTGTTAAATATATTTTTTTAACCAAGAGATGTCATGTTTTCCCCAAGGAAGTGCTTGAAGTTTCCTCCTTGGCAAACCCAAACAACCATCAATCGTGCCCCTGTGCTCCACACTGGGGTCCCCCAAATGAGGTCCAGAAAGCATCTGTCCTGTCTTGATCTTCCTGCACTGGCTTCCATGACACAGCATGGGTAGTCAAACAACGACAGTCTACAATCTGAAGAGGCTGAAATCTCAGTAGCCACAGAGTCCACAAGCTGGACATCTCAGTTGTCCCCATCTCTCATTGAAGATTTGAAGGATTCTCAAGTTTTATATCTGAAATACAATTTCTCAGACCTTATTGATTATTATTTCTGGTTATACTTTCTTTTTGGATACTTAAGGCCACACAGTCAGCCCAGATTAACCAAGGTTTCTGTTTTCTCAAGGTCAGTTGAGGATCTGGTCCTCAAGGGTCACTCATTTTTTTTTTTTTTTGGAGGGGTAGCCCCTGGCTCCTTTTTGTTTTCCATCCACTCGAGGACACAGTTAGGTCTTGCTAGACCAGGCTTCTATCTTTGAAGCATGAGCAGACTTTCCTCTTTATAGGGTGGACACTGTCTGGAGTCCCATCAGTGGATCTCTAAGACCTCCCCACACAGGGAAGACTGGTGACTCATATTTGCAGGAGATTTCAGGAGATGTCCCGGATGCATATTCCTTTGAGACTTAGTTGAATTCTGAGGGCAAGGAACAAAGTTATCCCTTAGGTCTTTCTGCCAAATTGGCATGGGCATTAAGTATGGTCATTAAGCACCCAAAAAGACTAAGTTATGCCAGCATGATACATCACATCTATACTAAAATTGTATCTTCTGGAAAACAAACTGTTATTTCCATATCATATTTCTTGATTGACCTTTTTCAATTTTAAATTCATGTTACACTGTAATATGTATACATGTCCATCATTCTATACCAAAAATCCATAGTCTGAAAATAAGTGGTAGGTTAGGTCTAGGACCTGTCTACAGTTTCATAATATAAAAGCATGGTCGTGTTCAGATCATGAGGAATATAGCATTAATGTTGCTCAGTTTGCCTTAGAACTAGGTACTTGGTGCTAGCATCCACAGATGAGGGATACCATTTGTCTTTTGTTTTTCTGGGACTGTGTTACTTCACTTAACATAATATCTTCTAGCTCCGTCCATTTACCTGCAAATTTCATGATATCATTTTTCTTTACTGCTGCATAGAACTCCATTGTGTAGATTTACCACATTTTCTCTATCCACTTCTCAGTTGAGGGTCAATTGGGTTTGTTCCAGCTCTTCCCTATTTTGAAGAGAGCTGCTATAAACATGGCTTAACATGTATCTTTGCAGTAGGATGCGTCTTATGGACATATACACAGAAGTGGTATGGCTGGGTCAGGTGGTAGGTTCATTCTGAGTCTTTTAAGGGTTCTCCACACTGACTTCCATGATAGTAGTACGAGTTTGCATTCCCAGCAGCAGTGGATGAGTATTACCCTTTCTCCACAACCTCTCCAGCATTTGATATCATTTGTTCTCCTGATCCTAGCCAGCCTTATGAGAATGAGATGATACCTTAAAGTGATTTTTATCTACATTTCCTTAATTATTAGCAATGTTGAACACTTTTTAAGATGTTTCTCTGACACCTCTATTTCCTCACTTGTGAAGTCCCTGTTCAGCTCTTTACTCCATCTTTTGAGTGAGTCATTTATTTTCTTACTTGTTTGTTTTTTGAGTAGTTTATATATTCTGGAAGTTAGTACTCTGTCAGAAGTATCAGCAGCGAAGGTTTACTCACACTCTGTGGGTTTTCTCTTCACTTCCTGATTATTTCTTTTGCTGTACGGAAGCTTTTGAGTTTTATAATGTCTCACTTGTCGATTGTCGACCTTGTTTCCTGTGCAGCTGCTGTCTGATTTAGTAAGTCTTTTCCTATGCCTATGTCTTGTAGGTTGCTGCCAACGTTTTCTTCTATCACCTTCAGAATTTTGGGTTTCATTTTGAGGTCTTTGATCCATTTGGATTTGATTTTTGTATAGGGTGAGAGGTAGGGGTTTAATTTTATTCTGCTACAAGTGGTGATCCAGTTTTGCCAACACCATTTGCTGAGGATGCTGTCTTTCCTCCATTGAGCTTCTTTGGCCCCCTTGTGAAATATAAGGTGGCTGAAATTGTATGTGCTTAAGTTTGTATCTTCAGTTTTATTCCATTGGTCTATGGGTCTGTTTTTGAGCCAGTACCAGACTTTAAACTATACTACAGGGTTATAGTTTTTATAACTGTAGCCCTGTAGTATAGTTTAAAGTCTGGTGTAGAGACCCCCCTGTATTGCTCTTCTCACTCAGGGTTGCTTTGGCTATTTGGGGTCTTTTGTTTGTCCATATGAATTTAATGATTCTTTTTTCAAGCATTCAAAGAAAGTCTTGGGGATTTTAATTGGGATTGCATTCAATCTGTATATTAATTTGGGTAGAATGGACATTTTTACTAATTTGATTTTTCCTATACAGGAGCATGGGAGGTATTTCCATCTTCTGAATTGATTTTCAAACTCCTGCTTGAGGGGTTTATTATTTTTGTGGTAGAGATCTTTGGTGTCTTTGGTTAGGATTATTCCTAGGTATTTTATTGTTTTTGAAGCTATTGTGATTGGGAAGGTCTCCTTGTATTCCTTCTTTGGTTGCTTGTTGTTGGTGTAAAGAAAGGATACCAATTTTTCTAGGTTAATTTTCTATCCCTACACAATACTGAAACCCCTATTCACTGGTAGGAGTGTTCCATTTGAGTTTTTATCTTTCCTTAGATAAACTATCATATCATCTGTAAAGAGGGATAATTTGACTTCCTCTTTTCCAATTAGGACTTCTTTGATTTCCTTTTCTTTCTTTATTGCCCTACTAAGTGTTTCAAGCACTATATTGAAGAGGAGTGGTGACAGGGGGCAGCCTTGCTGAGTTCCTACCTTTAAGGAGAATCCTTCTAATTTTTCTCTGTTTAGTATGATGTTGGCTGTGGGTTTCTTGTATATGGCTTTGACTATGTTGAAGAATGAGCCTTCCAATCCAATTCCCTCTAGGACTTTAAGCATGAAGTAGTGTTGGATTTTGTTGAAGGCATTCTCTGCATCGATTGAGATGATTGCATTTTTTGTCTTTCAGTCCATTTATGTATTTTATATTAATTGATTTACATATATTGAACCATCCCTGCATCTCTGGTATGAATCCAACTTGATCATGATGGATGATCTTTTCGATGTGGGTCTGTATGCGATTTGCAAGTATTTTGTTGAGAATTTTTGGATCTATGTTCATTAATGAGATGGGTCTATTGTTTTCTTTTTTGCTTGTATCTTTGCCTGGTTTTGGTATTAGAGTGATGCTCCTCTTTGTCTCTTCTGACTGTTTCTACTTTGAAGTCTATATTGTCGGATATTAAAATAGCAACTCCTGGGGCTGGAGAGATGGCCTGGTGGTTGGGAGCACCGACTGCTCTTGCAGAGGACCTGGGTTCGATCCCCCGCACCCACATGGCGGCTGAGAACCGTCTGTAACTCCAATTCCAGGAGAACTCCAGTTCCAGGGGAATCCGACGCCCTCTTCTGACCTCAGCGGCATTGCACGACACGGGTGCACAGACCTGCATGCAGACAGTACATTCGTACACATAAAAAATAAATAAAAAAATAAAATAAAATAAAATAGCAACTCCTGCTTTCTTTTTGGTACCATTTGCTTGGAATATTTTTTTTTCCATCCTTTCACTTTCAGTTGGTGGCTATCCTTGAGTGACCCTTCCCTTGGTGAGAAATAATTAAAATTTAAATGAACAACAATGTTGAGTTCTTTGTTAGGTTTCTCTTCAAAAATTAAAACTTCGTAGCAGTTTTTATCATGCACCACCACCTCCAGCCAATATCTCAAATTTATGAGTATTTAAGGACAACTAAGAAAACTTCCACCAGTTTCAAGGATTACACTGTGTCTTCAGGTAGGATCCAGTATAATGCAGGAGGAGGCATTTAAAATATATGGACATTTGAGAATTATTTGCTATTCAAATATAAAATATTATTGAAAAATGTGTTCAGTCATAACACTACCAGACTACATTTTTTGTGATCCTGAAGGAGAATAATTCATCTGTGAGCATTGAGCAATTTATCACAGTGAGCCTTCTAATGTACTTTCCTCAGCTTTCCTTACCTTGCATTTATAAACAGAACATTATTTTCAGGGTTGTATCAAATATACAGATGTGTACATGTAATATGTCGATATATATCTGAGGCTGGAGAGATGGCTTAGCAGTTAAGAGAACCAACTGCTCTTTCAGAGAACCTGGGTTTGATCCCCAGCACCCACATGGCTGCTGAGAGCCATCTTTGACTCCAGTTCCAGGGGAATCCGACGCCCTCTTCTGACCTCAGCGGCATTGCATGACACGGGTGCACAGACCTACAGGCAGACAGTACATTCATACACATAAATAAATAAATAAAATTTTAAAAATCAATAAAAAACTTATAAAAAGATATATATCGTATATGTATATGATGCATGCATGTGCAAATACTGTGTAGATTATGCCTTTATTTGTGATAAATATATTGGTAGATATGTTTCATAAAATCTACACATATGTGATAGATGATTTTTATTAATATTAAAACGGCATATTCAAGCATAACTGATCCTTTTTGATCAAAAGATGAATTGGCAGTCCCTTCCTTTCTTCCTTCCTTCCTTCCTTCCTTCCTTCCTTCCTTCCTTAGTTCCTTCCTTCCTTCCTTCCTTCCTTCCTTCCTTCCTTCCTTCCTTTCTGCCTGCTTTCCTTCTTGAATTTTAAGAGACTCATGATTGAGGCTCAAACTTCAGCTTTGCCTGGAACTTTCTACAATGATCAGGATTACCTCAAATTTGTTTCAATCCACTTACATATTACTCACTAGTATTGATAGTGCAAGAATAACCTACCACAGTTAGCTTGAATTGTTAATTCTTATGCCAATAAGAGCAGAAATTCATGACTACTGTCTCAAATTCTTCAATTTTTCTTTCCAAAGCAAATGGTTATCTAAAATATTTTTTCCTAATTATGTAAAACACAATCTTTTGTCAGTTCCTACTCATCACTTTCTGATGTCTTCCTGTATTTCAACTAGAATTGAATTTTTTAATAATGTAATTTTTTAATAATTTGATTTATTTAATTCTTTGATAATCTCTTTTTGAATAATATAATTTAAACTTGTCTTGAAAAGGAAATGATAAAAATCTCAAGTTTACAAACTTGGCATATTTGGAAAAGAAATCTTATAAGCAAGTATTCATTTAACTTAGAATTTCCTTGATAAACTATTTAACAGCAAGAGCAACAACAACAAAACACAAAATGAAGATAGTTTCTTGATATATAGTTTGATAAACCACAGCCTAAACTTTTTGGCTAAACTGAAAAAAAAATAGGTTTATATAATTTATACATTTAATTTAATATGATTTGTTTAGAATAAGAAGATGCATGCAATTAAGGGATAAACTAATAATTTTATTTGTATATTCACTATTGATACAGTAAAATATAAATAATTAAAGAAAAAATGAGTTGGACATGGGAACATATGATTTTATTCTCTGTACTTGGGAGGCAATGCAAGCAGAGCTCTATGAAGTTGAGGTCAGTCTAGTGTATATAGTAAGTTCCAGAGAATCTTTGGCTACTGGGAATCCTATCTCAAAATAAACAACTGCACCAAAAACAAAAACAATAAGAATATTTATTTAAAATTAAAATTTGAATTTATCATATCACCTTGTGTTGGTTTGAATTAGTGTGTCCCCCATAGGCTTCAAGTAGTCAGACATTTTTCCTCAATTGGTGGTGCTATTTTGGGAGATATTAGAAGGTGTGGCCATGCTGTAGGAATTATGTCACTGGGGGGTGGGGTTTGTGACTTCAACAAGCCTTGCAGTCTTCAGTCTCTCTCTCTCACTTCTTGTGCTCATTGGAGGATTTGAACCTCAGCTTTCTACTCCAACCCCGGCCATCATGCCTCCTGCCACCATGGAGTCTAATTCCCTGGAAAGGTCAATTGTAAGCTCAAATAAACTCTTCCTTTTATAAGTTCCCTTGGTCATGGTGGTTTTATCACAGCAACAGAAAAGTGACTAATACACACCTCTTCATAATAGAATTGTAAAAGTAATTAATGCCAGTAATTCTTTGGTTCTGATTTTAACACATGTATTCATATTGCCTCTGAAAGGTTTTATTTTATTTTATTCATAATATTTTATAATTCATACAACATAACTATTGCAATAATATTTATTTTTTTTTCTCTAATTAAATTAGTTTTTATTGATGCTTTGTGCATTTCATACATTTTTTCCAATTCAGTTCAGGCTTATTTCCCCTTCCCTCCCCCCCCCCATCCCAGATCATGCATTCTGCCATAACTGTCCTGCATCTTTCTCTCAGTTTTTTTTTTTTCATTTTTAGCTATAAGTGATAATCCATGAGTACAAGCATCCTTCATGCAAAACCTATCTGCAGGCTGTTGTGCCCAAACACCTACAGCCCCACCATCCAGTGGGGGGTGACAGGTTGTTTGTTCAATCAAGTTGATCAAATGAGTGTCCAGACTACATTGCTGTAGTTTCACCATTCACCCCAATCGCAGCCCTTACATTCTACCACGCCCCCTCTTCCGCAGGTTGTTCCCTAGGCTTAGAAAAGGGGCACAGGTGGATGAGAGGTAAAACAGTCCACTCTCTCTGGAGCTGTTGACTTGGACTCTGGTCAATTCTGGCTGTTTCCTTTCATGGGTTGACAGTTTGTCCAGGAATAACCTTTCGATCCTACTAATGAAGAACAAGCAATTAGATATATAGGTATTTAAGCAGCACTAATAGTTATGGTAGGTTACTTTAGCATAGACACATGTTTGGATATGTTAATCCATGAATTACAATTTTCCCCCTGTTAAATATGACAGGGTCTTACTGTGGCTTATAACATCTCCTAACCTGTAGAGGATGTAAGCTTGTGGCATCAGCCATGGGTTATTTCTCCAAGGGGAGAGCCAATAGCCAATTAGATTTGGGATATACAGGCACATGGCTGCCTCTGCTGCACAGTATTTCCAGGCAGGTGAGGTGTAGCTGGTGCTGACGGTGGAGTCTTGCTTGACTCAGGGAGACCCATATTTGCTTTATTGGTTTAGTGGCCTTTGGTAACACTCTCTGGCATTCCAGAGGCCATCTGTACACTTGCATGTGTGGTCTCAATACATCCTTCCCATGTTAACGTCAGGTCTTTGGCAGCAGGGTCTTATTGCCTCTCCTCCTCTAGGTATCCCAACTTAGAGGCAAGGAGCCCTTACCTTTTGTGGGGCCTTGGATCCCCTGGCCAACATCCACCTGGTAGAACAATCCATTGCTGATGTCAGAGCTCCTGTATTAATATATTTTGCCTGAGTGCATAGCCCTAGGACTTTAGTATTATATTTGGTTCTGAACAGGGAGTAATCCCTTCCACAGTTCCCATGTCTAGTAGTCAATTAAAGAAAGCAGTTTTACCGGTTTTATAAGAGATTACCTCTACAATAGTTGTCTCCAATTTACAGTTGGGGAACGACCTCATCATCGTCATATAAAGTCTCTCATATCAGAACCTTTGTGGCACCTAGAAGGTAAGTTTCATTAGGACTCATTATAACTAGTTGTTACATGTAGGATCCACAGAGGGGTTCGATGTTTATGGCAATCTGAGGCTTTTCTTCCTTTGAATGTTCAGACGGGTCAGCCTTTCCGTTGCCACTTTTTGGTACATCCTACTCAATGCAAACCTGTATCTTTTCTTTCTCAGCCGTTAAGTTGGTGACGTTTTGTCCTGTTGGAACAAACAAATCTTTTCCCATAGTTAGTTTTAAGATTTGAATTGCAAGGGTTTGATGAAAAGGTTTCATGTCTTTCTGTATCCCCCCCCCCTTTTTTTAGAGTATGAGTCTCCAGAAGACAGTTGTATTATACATGACTATAGGGTGGAGTCAAGGCACAGATTTCATCAAATTCACCCATGTTGTTTTGGGTGACTATATATGATTAACTTGGGAAGCAAACTTAATTTTTACGTTAAATCATCTTAAAGAGAATGTTCAAGGTGATACTGTACAACAAGGAAATTATAGAGAATATTTGTATGTGTCAATCCCAAAGTTCTTGCTCTACAGATTTTATGTAAAGCAAATGTGGGCAACAGCGAATTATATCTCCATTTAATTCAGATGCATTACCATTTTTATCAGATTCTGTAAACCAATGTTGTTTAATATACACGTTTACTTTTACTAAGTCCTAAAACACCATGTGTCCTGTAGACAGTGTCTAGGCGAAACTGGGTACTTGCTGAGCTCACGTCAATTAAATATGCCTTAATCGAATATACACCCGTGTCCCTCTCCCACCCATCCCCCCTTTCCAATTCACCATTTCAGTCCATTTTCTGATGCAGTCTTTCTGTTGTTCTTTTACTATGCATCCCTCTCCATGAGAAATATTTATGTCTGGGTTGTTGGTACTAGCATCCACATATGAAGAAATTCTTCTAATTAAATGAAAAAACATGTTTTTGAAAATACAGTCAAGAGTGTATAAGAGAAAGATAATATACAAGAAGTGATCTATGTTTTGTAATATACTAGTTTAGAACTTCTGCATGGAATATATTCCACACAGAGCTATAGTCTTGTGTGAAAGAAGAATCAGTACCTGAGGTAATGTTTTAATACACACAAAAATATATTAGGGGCAAGTATGAGACTGAGAGATATATGTTCAATTGTACATAGGTTCAGGAAGAGGACACATAACAAACTTAAATATTTTATTCAGTTAGTTAGTTATGTGATTTAATTTTATTATCTTTTAAGAGTCATATTAATAATGTTTCTCCAAGTAGTACATAATGAATTAATTGCCAACTTAAAGTTTTCAACCAGCTATCAAAAATATATGAAACAATTAACAATTCAGAATAAACAGGTAAACAGTTACTATATTCGAAATAGTTATTCATAGGCTGTACCTTTTTGGCTTTTACAGGTTTTATATATTCCTTACTA
The DNA here is from genome assembly GCA_009823505.1 of Rhizomys pruinosus. Classification (NCBI taxonomy): domain Eukaryota; kingdom Metazoa; phylum Chordata; class Mammalia; order Rodentia; family Spalacidae; genus Rhizomys; species Rhizomys pruinosus. Next base: position 651,925 of record VZQC01015059.1, read on the forward strand.
TTACACTCCAGAACATTTTCTCCAAAATGTACATCTTCAAGGAGCTACTCATGGTCTTCAGAAAATCCTCATTTTATGAAAATCATATTTAAAAAGTTTTTGGTGAAAAATAATCATAACTTCAATTTATTCACATTCCTTTTTATGTGATTCTAGTATTTTCCATTCCCATTTGCAAAATAATTTGTGGATTATTCATACCAGGATAAATGAAATGGCCTCCTTTTGCTTCCTCAGAACAGAGTTGCATGTTTGAAGTTGAAGTTGAAAATACTATACTTTTTCTTTACTTTTCTTTACTTTATTTAATATGTCCTGCTGTAATCAATAATTAAACTCCTTATACAATCACACTAATTTTCCACTGTTTAATTTATCTCAAAATTATACTTCCTGTTATTATTTACAATCAAGTTAAAAAGATTTGTGTTATTTTTGTCAATTTATTATATGTAATGTATTATATATAAATTAAAAAGACTGACTGAAACATTGATACAGATTAGACATTGCAAAAATAAACAGATTCATAAATATGAATCTTGCTATCAAGAAAAATAATACTTAATGAATGTGGTAAAATATATTTAAATCTGCACTATATAGAAAAAAATGTAGCTACTGTAGTACTCATTTAGTCATGCTTATTAGAAAAGCAAAAATAGTAACAATAAATTATAAAGAATGACAAATTCAGTTATATAAATTTAATGGACATTTTATTTGTGTCTTGTTTGAACATGAAATAAGAAAGCATAAAGCAGTTCTAAACACAACCATCCCACAATTTATCAGGATAAATAGAACAGAGGCCTGATCATACCAGCTTCCAAGTAATTGGTTTTTGAGAAAATGCATCTTTATTTCAGTACAGTGTAAGATAATTTGATGATGGGAATTCTAAATAAATACGATTTTTAAAGATGTGTTATCAATGATTGTACAATTAGAGATTCATATAATTATTATTTTAAAATATCTAGAGCATTCATATTTTATTTTATTCAGGTCATTCTTTTTGTCTAGTTATGTGGCTACATAGCTGTCATCCAAAAAAAAAAAAAAAACCTCAATGGATAAAAATGAATGCAAAAATGTCTTTATAATGTTGGTTACAAAACTTAATCCCTGTAGTAAAAATGAAGATGTGAGAGTGCACGTCAAGCTTTTCTGCTGTTTTCCATTTATCAGAGCCCACACATGTGAAAAATCATTGATCATTTTTTCTCAAATTTTATTGAGCTTTTGTGCTTTTCATAGAGCATGTTTTTCATCCAACAAATTTAGGTCAGTTACCCTATCCACGCCCACCACCCATCCAGAGTTCATGCCTTCTGACATACATATTAAGTCCTGTATTGCATCTTTTTTCTCAGCTTTTCATAAATGTGTTTTGAAATTAAACTATAATTTATTTTCAGACATTTAATTTTGGCATATATGCTCAATGTATATATGCATATTTTGGGGCAATGTAAAATTAAATGGAATGAAAAAAAGGACTCATTCATTGGTGCTTTTTTTCCAATTTTTTTAGTTTTTTTTTTTTTTTAACAATAAGTAATGTTATGAGTACAAGCATGCTTCATGTAGAACCAATTTGCAAGCAGCTATGCCCAAACCCACACAGCCAATGTCTCCTACCATCCAGCTAGTGGGACTTTTATGTACAATCACGTTGATCAAATAACATTCTCTAGTGGTTAGGAGAAGTTATAAGCCACAGTAAGACCTTGTCATCTTTTACAGAAAAAATAGAATTCATGGATTAGCATACCATCATTGGTACTTTTAAGACAAGATTGGAGCTAGAGAGATGTCTCAGCCGTTAAGAACACCAACTGCTCTTGCAGGGGACCCAGGTTCTATTCCTAGCACACACATGGGGCCTAAGAACCATCTTTAACTCTAGTCCCAGGGGAATCTGACGCCCTCTTCTGACCTCCACGGCACTGCACGACACGGGTCCACCTACCTACATGCAGACAGTACACTCATACACACAAAAAATAATAAAAAATAAAAAAAGATAAGATTGATCAATGTAGTTGAAAATCTGCTGAAACAATATCTAATGGAAATGTAGCACATTCAAACTCAGAAAATAATAGCTGTTTTCTTACTGGTGGTGCTTCAATATGCCCTTTAAAATCTTTAATGGAAAACATTTTCTCAAACAAAAGATCATCGTACAGAAATCTGTGAGAATACATTTATATTTGAGATGAGTATATTCGTGTATTTGTAAAACTTATGGTGTGCTGTACAAAAGAAATTGCCACACAGATGTTTTAGACAACCAAAAGATTTTCCTTCAATAGTCGCCTTTCCCTCTTTAGTTGCTTATGTGTATTTCTTTCTCACATGTTACAGTGGATTGGAAAAATCTTTACGATGCCATATTTGCATAGTTATCCTTCTTAATGTGTATTATAGTAATTATATAATATACATATACCTGTATCTATAAATAGAAATGTGCCATAGTCTAGAAACAATCCCATACAACTCATGTTTCCCTTCTCTAATTTTATCAAGTGGTTCTGTTAATTAACCTATTCATCTAATTCATGCAAAAACTTCATGTTCAAACAATGGCAAAAATGGAAACAAAGAAATAGGCTTGCAGTTACTTTTAGAACTTTATCTCTGTTGCACCCAAATTATCCATTGATATTTGATAATAATTATTTTTAAATTTGTTTTGTGTTGTTATTAAACATGCTATGATATAATGCGCTCTTTAAATTTTTAACTGCTGGGCTGGAGAGATGGCCTAGCGGTTAAGAGCGCTGAACGCTCTTACAGAGGACCCGGGTTCGATCCCCAGCACCCACATGGCGGCCGAGAACCGTCTGAAACTCCAATTCCTGGAGAACTCCAGTTCCAGGGGAGTCCGACACACTCTTCTGACCTCCGCGGCATTGCACGACACGGGTGCACAAACCCGCATGCAGACAGTACATTGATACACATACAGAAATAAAAAAAAATAAAAAAAAAAAAATTAACTGCTTTCGCTGGCCTTGAATTTGGAAAGTGTAAGATGGGTCTTAAAATGTTTAAAAATGCTGGGTGTGGTGGCACACGCCCTTAATCCCAGCACTCAGGAGGCAGAGCCAGGTGGATCTCTGTGAGTTCAAGGCCAGCCTGGTCTACAGAGCGAGCTCCAGGCCAGCTGAGACTAAAGGGAGACCCTGTCTCAAAAATACCAATTTTTTTTTAATAATTGTAAGGGATCATCCTACAGTTGAAAAGAGAAAAGGTTACCCCAGTGGGTTTTCCATTCCATTATCCTAACTTAAAATAATAAAGTTTTTATACAGAAAAAAATACTATTGTCTTTGATTAGTATTGAATGACTTTTATAGTGTATCATTTGCACATGGGGTATTAGATGATTTATAGCCTCACATACTGTGGAACACAAACAAGAAATGTATATAATTTATAGATACATTAATTTAGTATCAGTGATAATATCTCAAAGCAGAATGAAGCCCAGTTTATGCTTAGGTAACCTAAAAACACATTATTGTTATTCAACTAAGCTTTGTGCTAAGTATATTAAGCATTATTTACAATGATGAAATTTCTACTGGATATCATGTCAGTATAATAATAAAAAAACATAGCAAAAATATTGACATAACCTCTCTTAAAAGGGAAATAGTTATTAAAACATAAATGAAGACCTTCAAAGATATGACATTTGGAATTACTATTCACAATGTATAAATATATACAACTCTAGAGTATGATGGCACCTTGTTCACCATTTTTAAACTTTTATAAATAAAACTGTTTACAGTATAGTTATAGAACTTATGGGAGAAAAATTTTAGAGTGTTTTTTTTTTCAGGTACTTAATGTTATAATTGAAAATGGACATCAAATTAAGAGAAATATATATATATATATATATATACACATAAAAAGATCGAAAAAGATTTATATTGCATAATTGCCAGTGGTTACCACTGAGGAATTTGATGGAAAAATGGAAGGGGAGAAATGAGAGGATAATAAATGGAAGCTTGGTTGTTCATTTTATGTAATTAATTGCCTTTTAAATTTGTGTAATTAAAACATAATCATTTTGGAACTTCAAACAAAATGTTTTGATCATATTCTCCCTCCCTCCTCTTCTTCCAGATCCAGCCCCACTTCCTTACCCACCCTACTTCATCTTCTCTTTTTTCCCCAATTGGGTCTAATAGGTGTTTCCCAGATATTCCTGGGTGAGTTCTTTAAATTTTTGAGTTTTTAATACTTTCATATTTTAAATTGTTTTTGAAAACAAAAAGTAAGTAAAAAATTTGATACTTCTTTGCACCAGTTGTAATTTAGGCAAATATGTACTTTTCCCATAATAGTAAAAAAATATTTTAATGTAGTTTATGATAATTGATTTTAAAAAAATCGAGGAAATTAAAAAGTTAAGTAAAATTTGGTCCCCAGCACTCACATGATGACTAATGACTATCCATCATGATTCTAGTTCCAGGTTTTCAGACCCCTTCATCTTGCCTTTAAGGACACTGCATTCTCTATACATTATGCACTTGTAGAGATGTAAGGAAAACAGTCATACGCAGAAAAATACAAATAAATTAATATATTTTAAAAAGTTAAAAACATACTTCAAATGGAGGTAAGAAAGGCAAATGAAAATTATCAAAACAATAAACAAATGCATCAGGTGAGGATAGTTCAAATTAAAATTTGAACTGAATACTTTTCACAAAGATTGATATTGCAGAAGAGGAAAAAAGCTGGTATTAATGATGACAGACAATTAGAGCATTGTTTTCTATCATGAAAATCTTTACATATTTGGAATCATAATAATATTTTTATTTACATGTGATATTAGTGTTAACTTTAGTATTTATCATGACTGTGTATTTTTCATATTTTTAGATTGCTTATAATATACGCCTTCAAAGATGCTGTATATATNTTCTAAAATGATACTTCTATGTCATATTAGTGATTTATGCTATATTTTGAGTTTATTTTAAGTACAATAATTTTAATACTTCTTCAAGTTTCATAATATATTTTTGTTTGCTTGTTTAAATGTTACAGAGAATAACTAACCTAGAGCAAAAAGGAAGAAAAATACTTGTAATTAAATGTTTAATTTATATAAAATTATTGGATTTAAGGAACATTAATATGCTTATGTAACTGTTTCAACAATGATCAAAATTAAAAATACATCTACTGTTTTATATGTGTTATAACCTCTTGCAACTTATAGTAATTTTATTTTAAATTTATACTTCACTTCAAATAAAAATAAACAAAACCATCTGTTTGGGAAGAAAATTGTTAGACTAACATCATATCTACATTACTGTTTTAAATTTTTAAATTAAATCTGTATTAAAGTGTTGGCTCTTAAAATATTTCATTGATTTTTTTTGTGGCTATCATACAATAATTCTTTTTATACATTATACCCTCTCCCTGATCACACCCACTGGACCTCATGTATTCTGTCTTCGGTCCCATCCAAGCAAGCACTTCTATCCAGATTTCCTTGGGTGCTTGTTTATTCCCTGGTTTCTAGAGAGAATATCTAGAGATCTTAACTAAGATCTAATCTCTCACCTGTCTTCTGAAATAGTCCCTGCCACCGTGGATGAGTGAATTTTAATATAGGAGTTCTATCTAGGGACAGACATTCTACGGTATCTTGGTCTCTAAAACAGTCACGTGTGGCTTTCTGTGTGCAACACAGTCTGTAGTATAAGAAAACTCTGCTGGTGAGAGGTGATGAATGCACTAGTATCCTTTCCACTGCTTATGTCCACTGTACATATATCACTTAAGGCTGTGCATCTCTCTAACATATAGTCTCTATGTGTGACCAGTTTTGGGACTCTGCAGATGCCTCCAAATGAGGCAAAAAGAAGCATTTTTGTTGAGTGGTTCACAGTCCTTTTCTGTAAATGTAAAGTTACATATTTATGTATGGTAATAATTTCATTTGTATATACATATGATAGAGAAAGGGCTTCCTCTAGAATCTATGACGCCCCCAGCTTATATATTTAGATATAATTACAAAGCCACCTATGAGTTCCTAACTACTGAAAGAACTTTAGGTCCAATTACATAGCTGTTAATCACCCCCCTCCCCCCATAGCATTGCCCCTACTACACCAATAGAGGTAGTTTGGTGTGCCAGAAACTTTAGATTTTATTAGGTCTTGTTGTAAAAAGAAATACAACCAGATTCATATCTGAAAATTAGCTGGTGATAGATAAAATATTATTTTGTTTTGGCCATAAATTAAGAATCTTGTTTTGCCTTCTTCTACCCAATCAGCAACAGATGGATAATTTCTCTTGGTTTATGGTATTAAGGATCTGCTTGCAGGACAGATCAGAGAGTAAAGGACTCACTTCCAGGAACGATCAGAGAGTAGAGGACTCATCTCCAGGATGGATCAGAGAGCAAAGAACCAGTTGACAGGATGGAACCAAGAGCAAGGACCCACCTCAAGGATGGATCAGAGAGTAAAGGACCCACCTCTAGGATGGATCCGAGAGTAAAAGACCCACCTCCAGAGTGTGTCAGAGAGTAAAGAACCCATATTAAGGATGGATCAAAGAGCAAAAGACCCACCTCCAGGATAGATCAGAGAGCAAAGGACCAACTTCCAGAATGGTTCAGACAGCAAAGGACGAGGTTCTAGGATGGATCAGAGAGCAAAGGACCCACCTCAGAATGGATCAGAGAGTAAAGGACCTACCTCCAGGATGGATCAGAGAGCAAAGGACCCACCTCCAGGATGGATCAGAGAACAAAGGACCCACCTCAGAATGGATCAGAGAATAAAGGACCTACCTCCAGGATGGATCAGAGAGCAAAGGATCCACCTGCAGGATGGATCAGAGAGCAAAGTACCCAGCTCCAGGACAGATCAGAGAGCAAAGGACCCACCTCCAGGACTGACCAGCGAGTAAAGGAACCAACCTCCAGGATGGATGGAGAGTAAAGGACCCATATTCAGGATGGATCTGAGAGCAAATGACCCACCTTCAGTATGGATCAGAAAATAAATGATCCATCTCCTGGATGGATGAGAGAACAAAGGTCCAATAGATCTAACAAGGCTACAAAAATATTAAATGGCCATTGGAAAAAAAAATAACAAGTACAAAATTCACATTATTTTGCTTTTCAAATTTAATGTTAAAGGGCTAAAATATTTTATTCTTTTTTATTTGATTTTAGTCAGTGTTTTTAATTTTATTTTTGTAATTAAAAATATATATTATGTTTATACAAGGTAACATTAAAAATCAAATTTAGACCTGTTTCCCCATTCCTAAACCCCACCCTACGCCACCAGAGCTCATAAGTATTATATTCTTAAAAGGTCTTTGATTAGCCTTCATTTGTTTATCTACTAAAATGTACTTATGAGAAAAGGTGTAAATTATAGAAAAAACCCACAGTAATGTAAAGTATAATGTAATTTCTAATCACCTTTGACATACCTACAGAACATCCTGGTATAATAAATAATGTTTGCTTGCGTAAGTGCCTAAAAAAAAAGATTTCTACCTTCTATTCCTTTATAGCCACCCTCTTCTCACCCTCAATTCCCTCTAAATGTCAGCTAAAATCTGATTTAGAGTAATTGTCTTTCCACCCATGTTCCAACAGCAGATTTTTGTGAATTATTTTATTTTAAATATATTTTTTATTTTCATTTTTAATTAATTAATTTATCTATTTTCTTCTTCTTCTTCTTCTTCTTCTTCTTCTTCTTCTTCTTTTTTTTTTTTTTTTTTTTTTGGTTTTTTTCGAGACAGGGTCTCCCTGTAGTCCTAGCTGTCCTGGAACTCACTCTGTAGATCAGGCTGGCTTTGAACTCACAAAGATCTGCCTGTCTCTGCCTCCCAAGTGCTAGGATTAAAGGCATGCGCCACCAAGCCTGGCTGAAATATATTAAAAAAAAAATACAAATAGCTACCAATTTCAATTTGAGGACATTTGTTGAAGACTGTAATTGTTTGGTCGTATGATAAGCAGTACATCTTTAATTTTAAAAGAAGTCACCACTTATTTTTCCTGCTGTGGCTATTTGTGTCTATATTGCTCACAACAGCATATAAATAGATTTCTTTGTGTTCGCAGAACACTTGGTTTTGATTATTTTGTATTTTAGTAATGATACTGGATTATAATTATATTAGTACTCATTATTTACCTTTATCTAATGAACATTTATCATGTATATATACATCGGGGCTGGAGAGATAGCCTTGCAGTTAAGAGCGCCGACTACTCTTGCAGAGGACCTTGGTTAGATCCCCAGCACCCACATGGCGGCTGAGAACCATCTGTAACTCCAATTCCAGGAGAACTCCCTTTCCAGGGGAATCTGATACCCTCTTCTGACCTCCGTGGCATTGCATGACACGGGTGCACAAACCTACAAGCAGACAGTACATTCGTACACATAGAAAATAAATAAATAAAAATAAAAAATAATGTATATATACATCATAATATGCATATTATGTATCTTTATCTATCTATCTATCTATCTATCTATCTATCTATCTATCTATCATCTATCTATCTGTATATAAATTCAAGTGCATACTATGTGCTCCTTAGGATTGCCCATTTTTATAATGATTTCCCACTTTAATTGTGTGTATTATTATTGAAGTTTGGTAGTTTTTTTTCATTTTAATTTTTTATTGTTATTAAACCTTTTCCATAAATCTTGCATCACTTTTCAATCAAATTTAGTGTCACTTCCCTTTCCATGCCCAACACCCAACCTGAGTCCCTGCATTCTACCATACATGTCTTGCATCTTTTTCTGAGTCTTTCCAGAATTTTTTTTCCAGTTATTTTGTTGTTGTTGTTCTCTCTAACTTGTATTTCTTCAATATATAACTATGTATATATACATAGTTATATATATAACTATTATTATGTATATGTATTACTATGTATATATGCATATATATATCCATATCACCTAATTGGAGGATTTTTTAATGTGGTTTTTTTTTTTTTTTTTTTTTTGTGTTGTGGTTTTTTTTTTTTTTTTTTGCTAAAAGATGTCATGTTTTCCTTAAGGAAATGCTCAGATGTTCCTCCTTGGCAATCCCAAACAACCATCAATCCTGCCCTGGTGTTTCACACTAGGGTCTTCCCCTCCCATGGTCCCCCAAATGAAGTACATTAAGCACATGTCCTGTCTTGATCCCCCTGCACTGGCTTCCATAATACAGCCTGGGGAGTCCAATAATGGCAGCCTATAGTCCGACAAGAATGAAATCCCTTTAGCTGCTTAGTCCACAAGCTGGGTATATCAGTATTCCCCATCTGGCATTGAAGGTTTGGAGGATTCTTGGAGAGACAAGTCCATATTGGAGGGTTAAAAAGCTGTATTTCTGGGTGCACAAACCTACATGCAGACAGTACATTCATACACATATGAAAATAAATAAAATTTTTAAAAAGCTGTATATCATGGCCCTGATGAATGGCAAAAGCAGTGGCAGCCACAGAGTTAATGCATTTGCCAGTAAGAATTGAAGACAGGCCAAAACAGTGCTCTTTTTTTCTTTTTGTCCTTTTACTGTGATCTCAAATTTTATATCTGAAGTACAAATTCCCTGGTCTTACTGATGTTTATTTCTGGATTTACTTTCCTTTTGGATGCTTAAGGCTGCATGGTTAGGCCAGATTAACCAAGGTTTTTTTTTGTTTGTTTGTTTGTTTTCTTGAGGTCAGTTGAGGATCTGGTCCTCAAGGGTCTCTTGAGTTTTTTTTGGGGGGGGACAGAAGCCCCTGGGTCCTTTCAGCTTTTCATTTACTAGTTCCATCCACTGGAGGGCAGAATCAGATCTTGCTAGACCAGGCTTCCTTTTCTGAAGCATTAACAGATTTTCCTCTTTATAGACTGGACCCTGCTTGAAGTCCCATTAGTGGATCTCCTGTACCTCCCTGAACAGGAAGAATGGTGACCCACATTTACAGGACATTTCAAGAGATGCCCCCATGCATAGTCACCTAAGACTTGGTTGACTTCTGAAGGCAAGGAACAAAGTTATCCTTTAGGTCCCTTGGACAAATTTGTATGGGCATTAAGTATGCTCATTAAGCACCCAGAGAGGCTAAGTTACACCAGCCTGAAGCATTGCACCTATATTAAAATTGTATCTTTTGAAAACAATGTTATTTCCATATATTTCTTGATTCACATTTTTCCATTTTAAATTATATATTACTCCAAAAATGCATAGATACCCTCTATCATATACCAAAAATCCAAGGTCTGAAAATAAATGGTAGGTTAGTTCTACAACCTGTCTAGGGATTCACAATATAAGAACACAGTTGTTTTCAGATCACAAGGACTATAACATTAATCTTGCTCAGTTTGCCTTAGAACCAGGTACTTGAGAAAAAAAATCCACAGATGAGGGATGCCATTTGTCTTTTGTTTTTCTGGGGTTGTGTTACTTCACTTAGCATAAAATCTTCTAGTTCCATCCATTTGCCAACAAATTTCATGATATCTTTCTTTACTGCTTCATAGAATTCCATTGTGCAGAAGTACCACATTTTCTCTATCTACTCATCAGTTGAGGGGTGCTTGGAATACTACCAGCTCTTCACTTTTGTGAAGAAAGCTGCAATAAGCATGGCTGTACATGTATCTCTGTGGTAGGAAGAGTCTGGTGGATATATACCCAGAAGTGGTATGGCTGGGTCAGGTTGTAGGCTCACTTTGAGTCTTTTAATGGTTCTCCACACTGATTTCCATAGTGGTTGTTCAAGGTTGCATTCCCACCAGCAGTGGATGAGTGTTCCCCTTTCCCCACAACCTCTCTAGCACTTAGTATCATTTGTTTTCTTGGTCCCAGCCAGTCTTATCAGAGTGAGATGATACCTTAAAGTGGTTTTAATTTTCATTTCCTTAATTATTAGCGACCTTGAATACTTTTTAAGTTATTTCTCAGCCATCTCTATTTCCTCACTTGTGAAGTCTCTGTTCAGCTCTTTACTCCATCTTTTGAGTGAGTCATTTGTTTTCTTATGTGTTTGTTTGTTGAGTAGTTAATATATCTGTCAAATGTATCAGCAATGAAGGTTTCCTCCCACTCTGTGGGTTTTCTCTTCACTTCCTTGATTGTTTCTTTTGCTATACAGAAACTGGGTTTAATAAGGTCCCACTTGTCAATTGTTGACCTTATTTCCTGTGCAGCTGCTGTATGATTTAGAAAGTCTTTTCCTACACCTATGTCTTGTAAGTTGCTGCAAACATTTTCTTCTATCACCTTCAATCTTGTGGTCTTTGTTCCATTCAGAGTTTATTTTTGTACAGGGTGAGAGATAGGGATTTAATTTTATTCTTCTAAAAGTGGTGATCCAGTTTTGCCAACACCACTTGCTGAAGATGTTGTCTTTCCTCCATTGAGACTTTTTGGCCCCCTTGTCAAATATGAGGTGGCTGAAATTGTATGTGCTCAATTTTGGATCTTCAGTTTTGTTCCATTGGTCTACAAGTCTGTTCTTCCAGTACTAGGCTGCTTTTATATTTATAGTCCTGTAGTATAGTTTGAAGTCTGGTATAGAAATCCTACCTGTATTGTTCTTTTCACTCAGGTTGCTTTGGCTGTTAAGGGTCATTTGTTGTTCCATATGAATTTAAGAATTTTTTTTCCAAGCCTGTGAAGAAAGTCTTTGGGATTTTAATTGGAATTGCATTGAATCAGTATATTAATTTGGGTAGAATGGACATTTTTACTATATTGATTTTTCTAATCCATGAGCATGGGACGTCTTTCCATCTAATGATGTCCTCTTCAATCTCCTTCTTCAGAAGTTTGTAATATTTGTTATATAGATATTTGGTGTCTTTGGTTAGGTTTATCCCTAGATAGTTTAATGTTTTCGAGGCTCTTGTGATTGGGAAGGTCTCCTTGTATTCCTTCTTCAGTTGCTTGTTTTTGGTGTAAATAAAGGCTACTGATTTTTCTAAGTTATTTTTGTATCCTGCCATTTTACTGAAACTCCTAATTGTTTCTAGGAGTTTTCTGGTAGAGCTTTTAGCAACTCTTAGGTAAACTATCATATCATTTGCAAAAAGAGATTGTTTGACTTCCTCTTTTCCAATTAGTATTCCTTTAATTTCCTTTTCTTTCCTTATTGCCTTAGGCAGTATTTCAAGCACTATATTGAAGAGGAGTTGTGACAAGTGGCAGCCTTGCTGGTTTCCTAACTTTAGGGGAAATCCTTCTAACTTTTCTCCATTTAGGATGAGGCTGGCTGTGGGTTTCTTATATTCATCTTTCCCTCTAGTACTTTAATCTCTTTCTTTTGGAGCTTCTCAATCTTTTCTTGTAGCTCCTTGTTTTGTGCATTTTTTTTTTTTTTTATTTCAGCATGGGATCTTTTCAGTGTTTCCACTTTCTTCTAGATTTTGTCATTTTGTCCCCCTTTTGGGAGCCTCTCATTTTCTCCTTTTAGATTTTCCGAAGTTTAGTTCTTTCCTTGTCTCCCTTTAGGTCCTTTCTGAGTTTCTCATTCTCTCCCATTAGTTCTATAATTTCTTTGAATATATCTGTGATTGTTATTCGACAATCTGTGTCCTGGACTATCTCTACCGAGATCCCAATGTAGGAGTCTTCCACGGGCTTTCTAGAGTTTGGTGTGGAGTTATTCTCTGCTAGGGTTTGGTGCCCGCTGGGACACTGTGCTCCTCCCAGCTCTCCAGTGTGTACCGGCAGCCCCTATGCAACAGAAGCTAGCGAAGTCTGCTAGTTTTTAATACATGTTATTCGTGTCCTTTGTGGATAGATGACTTGCAAAAGTTATCAGGTATATAATTGTCACTTGAAAATATTATCAGGCCTATAGCCAATTAGATTTGGGATATACAGGCACATGGCTGCCTCTGCTGCACAGTATTTCCAGGCAGGTGAGGTGTATCTGGTGCTGACGGTGGAGTCTTGCTTGACTCAGGGAGACCCATATTTGCTTTATTGGTTTAGTGGCCTTTGGTAACACTCTCTGGCATTCCAGAGGCCATCTGTACACTTGCATGTGTGGTCTCAATACATCCCTCCCATGTTAACGTCAGGTCTTCGGCAGCAGGGTCTTATTGCCTCTCCTCCTGTAGGTATCCCAACTTAGAGGCAAGGAGCCCTTACCTTTTGTGGGGCCTTGGATCCCCTGGCCAACATCCACCTGGTAGAACAATCCATTGCTGATGTCAGAGCTCCTGTATTAATATATTTTGCCTGAGTGCATAGCCCTAGGACTTTAGTATTATATTTGGTTCTGAACAGAGAGTAATCCCTTCCACAGTTCCCATGTCTAGTAGTCAATTAAAGAAAGCAGTTTTACCGGTTTTATAAGAGATTACCTCTACAATAGTTGTCTCCAATTTACAGTTGGGGAGC